>CAHIKZ030000395.1:540000-887500 GCA_903632075.3 Acanthosepion pharaonis | reverse complement strand
TTTATGTTTAAATTCTTTTCCAAATTATATCGCCTTAGAATTTTTTTTTACTTTTTATACATTTAATTTTTCAACAATTCAATCATTTTACCGCATACAAGGGTAAAACAGTTCAGTTTTTTCAACAAAAAAAATCTCAAATTGCCATATTAGTAAAAATCGCACTCTCTTAAATTTTCAAAAAATTCAATCTTAACGTTGTGACTGCACGCTCCAAAAGTTTTTATCCGTTAACAATAACACATTTAAAAAAAAATATTTCGATTCGCATTTAATATTTTCGTCTCGATTGCTACCGGATTTTTGCTAAAAACAAAATAATTTTCATGCCTGAGAATGACTGAATGTACAGTTAAAAGTACTTAAAAAAAAAAGACATTATACAGATTATAATTAATTACAGATTAAAAACAAGGATCATAACATTCATCCAGTGATTCGTAGGTCAATGCAACTTTAAAATTTTGTTCGGGAAAGGATTTCGCCATTTTATATTTTTTAACTTTACTAATCTACTTTTTGTATGAATGATTCATTGTAATATACATATATATATATATATATATATATATATATATATATAGTGCTAACACCCTTGGAAAGGTATGAATACACCTCTTTTCCACCACCACCTCGTAAATCTAGAAAGATATCAGGATAGACTAGGTCCTATATATTAGGGTGGCAACCGGTCGATCAGAAGGACAACTCTAATTTCAAAACCTGTGGAGGATCTTTTGGGGGACCTTGTGTCAAACTGTCCACAATTCGGCTCTTCAAAAAGTGTGAATAGTTTTGCACAATCCTTCATCGCTAGAATCAAATCATATGTGTGAGTAGTCTGGCTGTTGGTAATAAGAACTGGGCTGTTTGGCCCTCGAAAACGACAGAAGAGTTCAGTCTTTGTTTACTAAGTTCAGTTTATTATTGAAATTTACTGCTGACTTTGCATAGTCCAGCGCAAGGCTAAGATTTTGAAGTTTCCAGTTTGCTTGAAACTCATTCCATTAGCAATAGTTTGCGAATTTAGCTTTTTAAACACTATTTTATTTTCAGCCGATTTAAAATTACTTGTATTATTGTGCTTAAGTCTGGCACAAGAATCAAACCCACTAGAATCTACCGTGCTTAGCTTGTTAGCCATTACTCGACGAAGATGTAAACGCTTTCATGTTCACCTCTATGGCATTTCCTTTACTTCTATATCTACTGGCTGATCGGAAGTACAATGAACGAAGTGATCGCATTTATTTAGGATATCTCTTACTGATAAGAAGAAATATTTATTGTTTTTGAAACACACCCAAACTGTCTACATTTACAAACTTCCGACCCATATGTTTCGCTTTCATTTTTAATGCATCCCTTCTGTCGTAAAAGAGGAACCATTGATTATATCCTCTGATCTATAATCGATGGAGGACTTTGATCTAAAACATTGAAATATTTATATCCGTGAGTAAAGTCCCAGGGACAAAACAACAGAGACAAATTAGTCTAAAGTTTTTTTTTTTCTGCAAGGATCGGTGTTGGGCTACAACGTTATCGATTTACCCGTGGATCACACAATAGGGAATCATATATCGTCGCTGTCGATCGCATCGTGTCTCTCGGAAGGTGAATTCTAGGAGAGTAGGTACAGAAAATAAATCAGATGGGAACAAGAATACACATTGTGAGAGTGTGGATAAACATCGGCCTCTCTCTCTCTCTTTCGTTCCCCCCTCTCTCTCTCTCCCTCCTGATCCCTCTCTCTCTCTCTCTTGATCCCTTTTCTCTTTCTGTTGTTCCCCTCCTCTCTCTCTCTCTTGTTCCCTCTCTTGCGCCCTTCTCTAAATCTATTTCTCATTTTCTCTCTTGTTCCCTCTCTCTCCCTCTCTTTTGCTTCCTCTCTTTTACTCCTCCTCTTTTTTCCTCTCCCTCTCTCTTTGGTTCCCCATCTCTCTATCTCTAGTGCTCACTCTCTTTCACTTGATCCCTTCTCTCTTTCTGTTGCTCCCTCTATCTCTTGTTCCCTCTCTTGTGCCCTTCTCTAAATCTATTGCGCTCTTTCTCTTTTGTTCCCTCTCTCTTTTGCTCCCTCTCTGTTACTCCACCTCTTTTTCTTCCTCTCTCTCTCTTGTTCCCCGATCTCTCTTTTGCTCACCCTCTATATTTCAATTCTTCTTTCTCTTTCTTTCTCTTGCTCCTCCTTTCTCTTGCTCCCTCACTTGCTCCCCTTCTCTCTCTTGCTCACACTCTCTCGTTCTTGTTCCCTCTCTCTCTCTCTCTCTTGTTTCTCCTCTCTCTCCTGCTCTCTCTCCCTCTCCCTCTCTCTATCTCTCTCTCTCTAGCTCTCTCTCTCTCTCTTTCTCTCTCAACTAAAGCAAGACGAACCCAATGTATCGAAAATTGAGGGAAAGAGTAAGAGAGAAATAACTTAATTTTTAAAATGAAAATATACCGAATCAAAGAGAAAATATGCTGATGGCAAACTTATCCCTGGTTGACCATTCCTCCCCGTCACCCCTCTGAATTCTTTGAATTGATCAAGCCAAAAATTCTTCATTTTCATTTCAGTTTGTTGCGCATTTGAATACGTGATCAGTTCCCTCCACATATCTTTGTTGAAAGCTATAGAGATATTTATTCATGCCTAACGCCTTGGGCAAACAGAACTGGTCAAACCACATCTGATATCCTCCAACTAGAAAGTCCACCCTAGTTAAGGATTCGTGACCGTAGATTTCATAGAGGAAAACATTATTTTTGACTGTCTAGGAAACCCCCACCCAGTGATGCCGTGTCATCACTGTAAGCCTGCATCCATATTCATTGAGGAGAAATTATAGACCGAATCCCAGCAAGTTAGCTCATTACCATAAATTTGCTAGAGACACTGGCAGATAAAATACATTAATATTTACGATAATATTTTGAGAAATGACAAGCGCTGCCAATCAACATTTCAAAATGAAATGAAGAACCACCCACCAGCGAGATCTGTTAGATAAAAAAGCATTTTCATGTCGGTTATTCTTATCTACTCGTCGTAGAATGCATTCTCGGACAGTTTAGAAAGACATGAGAACTGTCAGCTAAGTAAACCTCATCGCCTGAAAAATTATTTGAAATTCTGTACATACACTTAAAGATATAATTCAAAATGGCTTCCCATATTATAAGAGAAAATGAAGCCTTGCGCTCAAATAACCTCTCCTGACCCCAATCCTACCTGTTTTTCGTTGCCTAGAAACGCAAGCAAGCAAGGTGAGAACAGCAGCGTGGTGGAGGCAAATACTATCACCTGCGACTTCTAATTAGGAAGAATTAAGACAGTTGAATGCAGGGCGTAGAATCGAACGAAATTGGTGCGAAAGAATCGCCTGCTGATTTAAAGACAAGAAGAAAATGAAAAAAGCGGAAGTGGGATAAGAGGAAGATTAAAAAAGAAAAAGATTTAAAAAAAAAAAGAAGTTGCGAGTAGAAAAGAAGAGGAGAGGCTTGCGAAAAGAAACAAAGAAAGCGGGATAAAGAAAATGAAAAAGGGAGACGAAGAGGAAGGCATGAGGCAAACAGAATAAGAAAAGAAAGATGAAGAAGGAATAATGACAATGAAGAAGAGCAACGAAAACAAGAGAAAAATAAGAAGATTATGCTGCGACAATCTTGAAAGCAATAAGAGTACTCATAAATTAAAATCAAAATATTATCTATTACCAGAGCACGAACACCGACCTTCAAAATCTATTGGAAACGCAATTCTATCAGTAGTGGCGCATGCCTCTGTATATATTTACCATTTCTCTCACACCCATCCAAACACACATTTTTTTTTTTTTTTTTTTTTTGATAAGGCAGGATCGAGATTAATCTCGTACGAAGCAGGGTTGGTCCTGCCTAACAAAGAATTTGTGATAAAGACATGAGGAAAAGGTTTTACAAGGCCGGATGTTTTTCCTGACACCATACTCAACCACTCACATCACATCATAGCCCCATCTATCTATCTATCTATCTATCTATCTATCTATCTATCTATAACACTATCACTTCATAAGACACCAGTAGTGTTGAAACAAAATTGAAATATATATATATATATATATATATATATATATATATATATATATATATATATATATATATATATATATATATGGGGGACTAATATTCGTACAGATACAAATTTTTAATTTATTGTATTTCCAACTAAGATACATTTCATATAAATTAACTGTACACAAATGCATAATAATTAAATATGCATAGAAAACAGAAAAAAATTGATTTAATAGAAGTAAATCCCATTTATTCATTTTAATGGGTGAAAAAGTATTCGTGCAATAAGAATTTCACATTTTAAAACTTTTAACTTGCTTTAATACTCTAGATTATTAAAGTGGAATTTTCTAAAATGTTTTAATAATGTTATCCAGTTATTTTTAGCCTTAAAATACAAGCAGGGCATCCTGTAATTTATATTCGTACAAGAAGGTTATCATCATAGCAAGAGGTAAAGAATTGACAAATTCACAAAAATAACTGATTGTTAAGCTCTGGAAAGAAGGTAAAAGTTGCAGGAAAATCTCAGTCAACCTGAATATTCTATTTATTGCCATTAGTTCATTCATTGCAATGTATAAAAAAAAATCAAAACTGTTTAAAACCAATGAAGAACAGGTGATCCATGGAAGATTTCTTCAAGTTCTTTGACTAAATTATGTGTCAAATTAAACAAAATCCAATGGTTACTTATCAAGTGTTGCAGGATTATTTGCTTTCATCAGGAATCTATGTCACTAAACCGACAATAAGCAATGAAATTCATAGGAACAATCTAAAATCATGCTCCCCTCGGAAAACTCGATTGCTTTTGAAAAGACACAGAGATGCCAGGTTGGAATTCGTTCGTAAACATAAGGATAAGGAAACACCGTATTTAGAAAGATTATTATGGACAGATGAAATCAAATTTGAGTTGTTTGGACATCATCCTAGAAATCATGTATGAAGGAAAATGGCAATACCATCAAAGAAAAGAACACAGTTCCAACAGTGAAATTTGGTGGTGGTAGCATCATAGTTTGGGGATGTTTTTGTCTGCAAAAGGTACTGGCAACATATCAATAATAGATGGTAGAATGAATGCTGCTGCATATCAAATTATTTTGGAAGCAAATTTAATGATTTCGGTTGAAAAACTTCCTCCTGATTGGATCTTCCAGCAAGATAATGATCCTAAGAACATTGCAAAATCTTTGAAGAAATGGCTTGCAGAAAATAATGTAAATATCCTCAAATGATCAAGTCAGTCCCCAGATTTAAATCCGATGGAGAATCTGAGGCGTTATTTGTAAATTCAAATCCAATCGATAGCTCCAAAAAACTTCCCGGATCTGAAGATCATATACGAAGAAGAATGGAACAAAATACAAACTAAAATTTGCAAATCATTGAGAACTACAAGAGGTTGGTTGCTGTAGAATTGAATAATGGCTATTCTACAAAATATTAAATGAAGATTATGTAGTCTTTTTTGTATTGTACGAATAATTTTTTATCCATTAAAATAAATAAATGGGATTTATTTCTATTAAATCAATTTTTTTCTGTTTTCTGTGCATATTTAGATATAATAAAATCATCATTGGGGATTTAGCTGAAAGGGGGGATGTGGTCGGAGAAATTGTCTGACAGCTATGACTAGATTCTCCTGTTTGTGTGACATGGTGCAAAGTCCTGTTGCCAGACATAGGATCGTAATTGCCATTAGACTCATCCATCTCTATTGACATCCTCTGCAGTGTCCTCAGATTGACACCCAAATACTCCGAAATTCGTATTAGAGCTTCCGGTGCGAATGCCAAGCAATACAGATGCCGTTTCCAAATTTCTAGCGGGAGAAATGAGTCATGTTTCTCTTTTTTTCACAGACGGCGCCCAACTGACCCTACTATACTGCGCAGTCAACAAAATCAAAAACAAACAATACGCATGTGCGAAATTAAAAATATAAAATGGCGACAATTTACACGACACATCCTGATCCGCCTCGAACATGAGAAATGGAATTGCTGTCATTTCCATTATTATTATTATTATTATTATTATTGTTATTTGTTTTTCCCAAATTATATACGATACAAACATTTCACTTAATGATTGTCACCTATAAAACCAATTGCATGTATGACATTATGTTTTAATTAAGTAAATCTTTGCTTACAGAAAAAATTGCAGAAATATACAAATAGAGAAATAAAGAAATCCAATTAAACAGACGAAAAATAAGCGGCAAATATACAAGAGAAAGATATCGGAAAATATAAAGAGAAGACAGACAATTTTTTGTCTATGTCTCTGACGCATGGCCCAGTGAATAAAAGATGCTAGTTACATCCAGTGACTAGACCCAAAGAGTTGTGAGTTCAATACCAGGCCACAGCAGTGGTGAACCAAAACTTGTTGAATTAAAGGGAAATAACTGAGACATCTGGAAGAGGCTTGGTACGTGAAACTAGAACAATCTTCCCCGGTGGACGAAATAAAGGGTTCGTTTTGAGATTCCAATCACCTGAAGAAGGCTGGAGCGTACAACGGCCGAAACGTTGTGAATATGGCAATGAAGATGAGGATAAGAGTCCGAATAATGCTAGACAGTTTTTTGACAGATATTTTTAGATCTGTGTAAAAATGGCTGTATTTTTCTTACTGTGATTAATTCCAGCCTGAAGTGAATACGTTGGACGAAAACTTTCTTAACTCGAGTCTAATAAGGTTTGTGTCGAAACATTATTAGACTGTCTGTATACTTGTCTTCATGTGTATGTTTGTATGTTCCATGTTTTCTGAGCTTGTGTGTGTGTGTGTGTGTGTGTCCATCGGCAGACATATTTGCGTAAGTATTGTCCATTCGTTTTCCCGTTCATTATAGGAAGGCGACAGGCACAATTGATATTACGCAGAAATCTCTCAGATGATCTTTCGGTCGAATTTCCCGGTAAAGAAAAGAATACTTTCTTATTAACTTGATTATTAAATAGTATCATTAAGTTTTACAATCAGTCAGACCAAAGTCAACTTCCTCGTATTATTAACAAAGATAAAAGTTTTACGCCAACTATTTCAGTTCGATCGAATTAATCGATTTCGGATGAAAACAATTTGGGGTTATTTTCATCTTGTGGGCATGTCACATCCCCACTCTGCTTACTCTCTCCAGAAAGAAACCATTTTGAATATCTTAAAAACCTTCTGCACGGCCTTGATATAACTTGTCAACCAATCAGTAGAGTCTTTTTTTCACATGAATTAATCTACCGTGAAACAAACACACATCATTGAGTGAGCATGCGTACTGTGTTACTCACGCATTTCTTCTGTCAATGTTTCTGCTCATTCAGAGTCCTGAATGCGCATGTCTGTCAGTAACAATTCTGTTCACACTGCAAGTTTGATTTATTAATTACTAACTAATATTATTTGACCATTGTTTTCAGTTTTTACAAATCCTGAATATTTAACTTTCAAGATAATATTTATTATCAATATGCCTGTTTGATGAGGCTCGTTATCAATCTTGACTGATGAACACTCATTGATTGAAATTATCTTCTTCGCTGTCGTTTTCCAACGTCTAACCAGAAAACAATATTTTTTTCCAAATCATTTTAATTGGTGATTCAGAGGAAAAATTTCTGAATACCGAGAGGATGTCGTTCATGACAGAAAATTTTTCACTTCTAAGATAAACTATACTTGATAACATTCGACAAAACTTCTTTAGGAAAATAATAAAATTTTCTGCATTAAATTTTTTCTCCTTTCTGTTCATGATCAGAAACAAATTAAAAACTAACATATAATCTTTTGAGAATTGATTTAAATGAGCTAAGTCAATTAAAACCAGTTTAAACTGATATTTCACGCCTTTTTTATGAATATAGATTAATTAAAACAAAATAAAGGATAAAATAAAAGAAAGAATATTTTAGAATAAAATAAACAGATTATTTCTCTTAAATCATTTTTTTCAAATTTTAATCATTTCCTGCTTGATTCTTTTACTCTTCTATCTTAATATCTCCGGACTTAATTAGAAAATAAAGTTTTTCTTAATTGTAAGCATTTATATTCAAACACCATTTAAAAGTAGATTCATTCTGATTAGAAATTAGCTGAAATACAAGTAAAGCTAACTATAAAATTCAATTTAGCTAATTACTGAATATTTCGCCTTGTTTATTTATTTACAAATATTTATTAGTTTTATAAATTGTAAATGATGTAACATCGAGCCTCATGGCAGCAACTTGTGTCCTTGAATCATTTTGAAATGAAGGATTTTTATTTGTCTAAATATTTGTCTAAATGAAAAACTGTAGCGAAAAAAAAGCGTTAAAAAACATGGAAATTAAAAATAATGAAATACAGCAATAAATCTAGTTAAGATATTTTTTATTTTGATAAAATTGAAAATATATTTCATTTATATTTCAAATTCAGATTAATCAAGCACAAGGCCTTATAAGAGTAAATAAAAAATAGGAAGATTGTATTGCGCCGGCATTCCAAACAAAAGCCGCGTGTTTATTTTAAAGCCTAACATTTGAAAACCTGATTTGTACAAAAATCAGTCATTGTTTAAATTATCTATTTCTTAGTCACTGGATCAATTTTAATAATATTTATTAGTAAAAGGAATTTTTGGTTTGGTATGGTTTGGTTTGGTATGGTTTGGTTTGGTTTGGTTTGGTTTGGTATGGTTTGGTTTGGTTTGGTTTGATTTGTTTTCCTTTCTAGAACGTTCAAAACTTTGGTTAAAAATCTTGTTTTTTCATCAGCACATCAACACCTCATGGGTCATAATGCCAAAATTTTGTCCTCTAGTGAGTTTTAGTAATATTTTTTACCCATAAAATATATTGCTTGCAATTTTTTTTCCAATAATGTATTACTGGTAATTTTTATTTTTTTACCATGAAAAGGTATTGCTGGTAATTTTTTCTAATGTATTTTTACATTTTCATGTTTTGACCCCAGTTTGGGGGATCATTATTTTCCCATAGCTGGGACCCTAACAGGTACTACCACCCTGAGTCAGGGTAGACCTGGGAACAAGAAAAATTAAGAGATGGTTCCACGCTCCTCAAAACCTCCTGATCAGAGGCCTTGCTGCCGAATGTAGTTTATCGTCATACCCAGAACAGAAGAAAAGGAGTCGGAAGTTTAAAACTTTTATCTACAACGCGTTTCGTTTCTTGTGGAACACCATCAAGGCAAATTAATAATCTTATACTAAACTATCACGTGGATATAGTGACATAAGAACATTCATTTACTTTCGAAATCTCATCATTTGACTTGCTTGAACACTGACCATCGGTGCCGACTGAAAAAATTCAACTACCTCAGCCACAAAGCATAATAGATATTTTAGTGGAAAGGAGGTAAAGTTGAATAGTAGAGAAAAACAAGTGTTCTAGCGATACACACCTTTAAGTCAATCGTCCCAAAGCTTTCACCACTGAACCGAATATAACACAGAAATCGATCAAGTGAGAGACTAATAGAATAAGTCCGATTGTCTTCTACTCAATGTATCGATTCGGTAATCAACTGATTCTTTAATCAGATATTATTGAACGTGTCATATTACGCTGAAATTATGGCGACTGGGCGTCTGTGGAGAGAGACGGGTGGTAAGTGAAAACGAGGATGTTGCCTGTTGTCGATGGCCTGTGTTATCGTAAAGAAAGACAAAAGTGGCTACAACATCGCAAATTCACTTACTATGATTGTTCAGTTGATAATCAAATGCCTTTTCTTTTATGATTTCCGTACACAAAAGGAGCAGGAACTGGAAAGAAGGCAAATAAAATTATGGCTACATTTCTTTTTAGCTGATAAATTGGGGGTCTTATTATATCCTTCTTGAAAACATCGACAGGTTAGCAATGGTGGCAATATTTCAGTAGGAATAGCCAAATATTTGGAAAATATTGTTATTCATACTCATGTTTAGATAGATAGATAGATAGATAGATATGACTGTTACTTATGGCCATAGATAGATAGATAGATAGATAGATAGATAGATAGATAGATAGATAGATAGATAGATAGATATGAACAGACTGTTAGTTATGGTCATAGATAGATATCCGGAATCCCGCATATCTAGACATGATTTTGATGTGTATATTTGAACTATTTGGGTGATATCTAACTGATTTGAAATTCAGTTTCAAGAAAATTTACTTTAGATAATTGCTTATTCTTATTTCACCCTAATGGCTTATATTGGTGCAAAAGACGATGGGGAATAAAAGGAAAAGAACAACTTTGGATTTATCGCAAAAAGTGGAAATTTTAAACAGACTAGATAGTGGTGAAAGTTCATTATAACTAATGGCTGAGTTCAACATAGGAAAGTCAATATTGTATGATTTAAAATCTTCCAAATAAAATATTCTCCAGTATTCACATTGTCACAATGAATAAGAAAATAAAAAAAAAACGTGATTGTGATGAAACCTGATTTCAGTTCTTTTATTTTAATCTAAATATAACCCCTCATATCCGGACTTTGTAACCAATTCCTCAAATCTGGAAGGCCTTCTTAGTCCGCTTGTCAAGGATTCTACTGTAGTTAAAATTTATATAAAGGGCACCTCGTAATGGTTAGGACAGTTAGTCTGGTTAATTATTACTACTGAGTGGTGACATCAATGGGTGCCCCATACAAAATCAAGTGATGACATTACGTAAAATCAAGTCACCAACATTTATATAAAAGTTTTTATTTAACACATATTCAACATAATAGTTCCTTAAAGAAAATCTGTCTGACACAAAAGTTAATAAGAAGAAAATTGAGAAGAAATATTAAGTTATAAATATCATTCAAATGAAACCCTGTATTCGGAGTTCCGGACATACAAGGTTGAAATACCCTCGACCTCCCAGAAATACTTGCCCCCTAATTGTAAGACATTAGCTAGATGAAGACATCATTGCCAGTAATATCATATTATGTGGAACCTGTATTTCAGAATGATGTGGGTTTCAACAAAAAGTACAAATTTGGTGATTGTGCACCGATTTTGTACTATATCAGCCTATAAATATCTATCTATCTATCTATCTATCTATCTATCTGTCTGTCTGTCTGTCTGTCTCTTTCGCATTGTGTTTTTATCAATCTTCCTTATTCTGTTACTAACTATATCATTCTACTAATATCTATCATCGTAAATAATTTCCCTGAACCCTGCAGTGTCTCTGCTTAATGCCCTTTAGACCAAATCTCCAACAGGTGATCGGTGCACGTTCCGAAACTATTCATCTAGGTAGACAGTTCAAAACTATACAAATTAGGCGGACTAATTTTCCTATAACTATCTCTCCTGTAATACTGCTTGATCGGTTCGATAATCCCTTATAATCAATATCCAGGCTTACCGCTTTCTCTGATCTCCATGCCTATTTATCGCCTGGATATTAATCCACTGCCAATGGTGATGGACTTCCATCGCCTCGTGGAAACTTTCACACCTAACCTGGGATAAGATTGAGGTTCCCGACATCGCTAACCGGGCTGCTTCTTCTACGGTTGCTGCGTCCTGTCTATTTGAGTTTGTACCTGCATGCTGTTCAAAATCTCCTAATATAGCAGATGTTTCTCCATTTCTGACCCTTATTAGGCATTATTAAATAGGGAGACTACCTTAAACTTGTATTCCCCCCTCTAATTGTCTGATGGTAAACAGTCGCTGTAACGATTCCGTAGGATCTACGGTTTCCGCGTAGCATCAATCCATCAACGTCCTCAATTCGCCCCATGTTGCACCTAGAGAAAAATTTCCACCAAGTCCGCCGCCTTCCCCGCACACAACTGATATGCCACGAGGGTCTTTCTTCCTTCCGGTACTTCGGCAACCCAATCTCTCCTCCATGGCTGTTACAGGCGCGCTGAGGCGAAAGTGTGCCGGGAGATGAGCACCCCTCGTCTTTGCTTCTGCGTGACCCGCGTTGCTCCTTCTATCCCTGTGCGCGGAAATAGTTATTTTTATATACAACAGTTTCCTTTGTCCTATCATATTCGTCCAAAAAACAATTAATCTTCCTTCCATGACTTTCTCTCAGACTTGATCTTATACTTTGAAGTGAACTCCAGTTACTGATAGCCGCCGGTCGAATGTAAATTTCCATATTGAGTTTTATTAAATTTAACTCATATTGCTACAGTACCAAAGATGAAAGCTCATCAGAACAATCACAATGACACTATTTATAGAAAAAGGAACAGGGAAGTTACGGTGGGCAAGTGACTCTAGTCTAGATGACAGGTGAGGACAAATAACATTGCAGATTCTTCTTTGGATTTTATCAAGAATATATATATATATATATATATATATATATATATATATATATATATATTATAGGTCCATTTAAAATTTGTTTATTAATTATTTGCTCTCTAATAATAATTAGATTGAGCTCTTTTTATCGATTAATTTTAATATTTTTATTGCTAGGATATACTCGAATTATATACCAACGGATTTGTTACCTTTATATATATATATATATATATATATATATATATATATATATATATATATATATATATATATATCGATAAAGTTAACTTAATTGGGAAGATAACCACAGAATTAATGGTGAAAGGAAGATTATGTTGCAGCAACTCAAAAAATAACGCTAAGCATTCAATAAATTTAATATTGAAATAAATTTGAAATCGAAAGAAAATACAAATTTTAAATGGACATATATATATATATATATATATATATATATATATATATATATATATATATATAATAAATTGTTGTTTTTAAAAAGTTTAATTTTTATGATCGAATTTGAATAGAGTTTCAGTTTTGAAACCTGGGAATATGATAATCTATTTTTAAAACAACGATTATGTTCTACTGTTGTATCGAGCACTGTTTTTTTTTAATTTAAAATAAATGCTAAGAACTCTGAATTATCAATTTCATTGTTCTTTTCTATTATTTTAATATATATGTGTGTGTGTCTGTGTGTGTGTGTGCGGCCTGACGATTGCATCTAACATAAAACAGCCTGTCATCTCTCAGTGTTCACTTTTATATATATATATATATATATATATATATATATATATATATATATATATATATATATATCCGTGTGTTTGTTTGTTGTCAAAGAATCTGTTTGCTTATGCCTCTTCAGATATATCTTTTTTTCTTGACAGATGTGGCTAAGTCTAGGAAAATTAGACTTCGACAAAGCAAAAGGTGTTTACCAATAAGTATGCGTCTTTTTTTGCGTACGTCGGGAAAAAAACCAGAAAAAATAGGTAAGAAGCGGGGGTATTCAAACGGTTACATAACAATTAAAGCCACATCGACGTCCATGAATCGTGAATTAATATTCATTCGTATCGAAAATGTTGAGTTTAGCATCACTTAACCGAGGGAAAAACGCCCATTTTGTCTTCTTTAAATTCCTTAAACAAATACCTCTGTTTATCTTCTGGAAAGAAGCAGATTCACACCATATGCTTCAAAAGCAGCCTCGTCAACATATTTGTTCATGGGAGCGAGCAAGAGAGAGAGAAAAATATTCTTTTGCCTTCAGACAAAAAACTATTTTTTACTTATAGCTGAAGTAAGCCTATATGCGATCGAACTCGATGTGCTTAAACAGAATTCGCAGATTCTTGACTATCCAGCGTCTAAGTGTTTATTCAAAGTATGACACACGTCCCTATGCTCTCATAAGTTTTTGCCCAATGTGCTGACATCCAAGACTAGGGTGATATATGATACTCCAAAAGGCCTAGGGCACCTCGAGACAGTGTAATGGTTAACAAGCTTGTCTCGCTAGAACAATTACGATTGAATAGTGAATTCTTTCGGCCTTGTGCCACATCTAAGCTACGCTTGGAAAATCTCTATAGAGTACTTCGATGTGGTGTAATGGTTAGCAAGTTTGTCTTGTTAGAATAATTACGACTGAGTGCCCCATACTTTTGGCCTTGTGCCACATCTAAGCTACGCGTGGAAAATCACTACTCCAAATGCCTATCTTGACAGTTCGCTTTCGAAATACTAACCAGTTTCACGAGTTAATTAAAAGAATCAAAGGTCGAAATGTTTTTATATATCTTAATCCATTCCTGTCTATATATTAAACATAGTCTGGAACAAGACCAGTTAATTTGGAGTAATTCTGCTTATTCAAAACAGTAAAGTCTGTCTCGCTTCAAAATCAACCCCAGTTTTGTTTAATTTTCACAATGGTTCTAATTTTAGTAACGTCTCAATGTTATTGCGGTATTAAAGAATACTAAGTTAGAATTTGTTTAAAACAACGGAACTATAATGTCGGCTCAAAACATCCAGGTAGCGTCAAGATGACCAACAACAAAGGACATGTGGGGTAATTTTAATTGTTTGGGGCAACACCAGTGTTTCCTTTACGGAACGATTAACTACGGCGGCCATTATAACGTGACAAACAAAGACTGGACGAATATTGCAAAGGAAAAATGAGACAAATGAAAATAGCGAAAGACGACAGAAAGGAATAAAATAAAAAAAGAAGAGGAGAAAGAGTCGAAGAAAATGAAAAAAAAAGGTAGAAAGAAAGGAAAGGAGAAGGAAAAATACAACATTAACAAGAAACAAATTTAATAATTGAACACAACAAAAGAATAACAAGAAAAATAAATTAGGCAAAAAGAAAAAGAATCCAGACGAAGGAAAATTGGAAAGAAGAAGAAGAAGAAGAAAAAGAAGAAGAAGAGACGTCTCGAAGAACGTAACAAACCTCGTTACCAAAAATGGCGCACAAAGGCAGACTGCGTGTCGCACAGTAGCAGATCTTCACTAATTGAACAGACTAAGGCGGGAAAATGACGAAGAGAATACCGCTTCAATATGTCCGTCCTTTGTCGACAGATGGCCGACACTTTCTTTGACTAATCGAAATGCCTACGTGTGGTGAACGTTAGTGAGGCCAGGCTTACCATGGACAGGCAGATTCGCAATTATGGTGGGCAGCGGTTTAGATTTAGCTTTCACTTAGAAACAAGTGCTACATCAATCTTCTTTGGGGGAATCATAGTGTCTTCTCCAAAATAAGATAATGCTACTGAAGACTTTCGCAGAATTACTTTCACTTCTCGCCCCTTCCAGTCTTTGCACCATTTTAGCAACAACGTAACATCCGGTTGTTCTACGATAGACTAAAACAAACATAAATATACTTGAGTCTTTATACAATATGATTTAACATTGCTACCATATTCAAAACCATTTCATTTGTTTCTTCCGCTGGGTCATTTATTAAACAAGCTTAGATTTGCTTTGGAGAAAAGTAAGTATTATTAATATCAGATCTAAGGTATAAAAAATTAAATAAAAGCGATAAAAAAGCATAAAAAATACATTACTGCAAAATGGTAATGTCGAAATAGAAACCAGACGGTAGATCGACTTTCTTTCTTCTTGTCTTCAACGGGGGCTCCGATGAGAGACGGACCAATAAACCAAATCAGATGTTTTTGGTTCACTTTTTACATCATTCGGACTATTGTCCTCATTGTCGCCATATTATACAACGTTATTCGTTTAATGGGTGTCAGTTACGAAATATCTCCTGTCAATTCCCCTCAACTGCCTTAATTGGGTATTGAACTCATACTCTCTGGGTCCTGTCATTGGATCTAACTAACGCATTTATCTACTGTGCCATGTGTCCTTGAGGACATATGTGTATGAATTTCTGGTTATTATAAGCCTAATGTCTTCAGCAACCCTTTTTACCAGTTCTCATATTGCAATTTTTTGCTGTTATCAATGCATGTTTTTACCAGAGCTCATATTGCAATTTTTGTTATTATTGCTTTTCTCTGACACTCCTTATTACTGGAATTCATTTCTATACTTGGTCGGTTCAGGTGATTTTTGTGGCCTAGCATATGTTCTGATTCCTTAAATTTACGAATTTTCCAATGATGTTCTTTGTCTATGATCCCAAACTGATCCCACAGAGGGCCGTGATCTCCCTTTTCTCTCCATATCTTGTCAGCTGCGCCTGATGTTTTCACTTCCCCTCATGTTAGAACTATTTGTTGTTCTTGAAGCCTTACCTTAAGGGGGCGGCCTGTCTCCCCTTTATATTTCTCTCCGAGGCTGCACAGGATAGCGTACACACAGTCTTTAGTCATGTTCTCCTCTATGGGGAGGGGCGGACTTACTCGGGAGAGATATCTGGGCAGTGTCATCCAACTTTTGAAGGTTGTCCTGATGTTATAAGGGCCGCAGATTCTTTGTATTTTCTCTGATAACCCCTCCACGTACAACGGCCGAAGCGTTGTAATAAATATGGCGACAAAGATGAGGATAATAGTCCGAATAATGTAAATAGTGTACATAATACCTCATCTCAGAAATATAATGTTTTTTGGTGTTATCTATTTCGATATTACCACTTTACGGTAATGTATTTTTACCCCCCTTTTTTGTTATTTTTTCTTCTCGGTTTAAGGCGTCCATTTTTATCGTAATTATTGAAGCATATTCATGTGGAAAAGCCAACTAATAATTATAAAAGTTAGTCAGTAAAAGCTAGAAGAAAATACAAACCGTTAATTGTAAGATAGAATGGATGGTAGTGAGCAAAAAAGACAATACCAAGGACTAAGTTACATATCAGGAACGTCGTTATAAAACCACCATAGAAATTCGTCATAACAAAGACGTCAGAAAATCTGATACAACAAAATCCGATAGTGTATATGTATATGTATCAGCTGTCGGTCTTGAGAGACCCCATGGATCTGCACCCAAAGAGTTATGCCTCTAATGCTAATGGCGGTGCAGCATCTGTTATGTCACACGGGAGGGAAAACCTCGATTGCATCGAATGCACGTGAAGAGGTTCTCCTCTGATGTTACCATATTGTTTTCTTTTCGTCGAGCACGCTTCTCTCCCTT
The DNA here is from genome assembly GCA_903632075.3 of Acanthosepion pharaonis. Lineage (NCBI taxonomy): Eukaryota > Metazoa > Mollusca > Cephalopoda > Sepiida > Sepiidae > Acanthosepion > Acanthosepion pharaonis. The sequence goes on along the minus strand of CAHIKZ030000395.1, from coordinate 870,500 downwards.
TGTTTCTTTTCACCTTGCTTCAACCCCGGGTGTAAATCGATGGCGCATAGGAATAGCCAAATAAACAGAACATGGTAATAAAATATCGAAAAACAACATTTGTAACGAATAAAAGTAACAGTAATTCTTTCATTTGTGAGGAGATTTTCTTTGTGAAGGAATTTTTCATTTAGTTTTTGTGTATTTCGTAAATTTTTTTCTGCTTTCCGTTACGAATTTAAATACGAATTGATCAATGCCTGATTACTTCCGGCTTTCGTAAGACGTTTTCAAAGAGTTTTCGCTTTTGTGCTCTATAGGTTTCATCGTTTTTTTTTAAATATCGTGACCTTGCGTGTTATATCAGTTTTTTAAAGTATCAAGTCTTTTTTTGACTTTTAATATTGTTGTCGACTGTTCTTATTTATGAAATATATTTAGTATGTTTGTTCCTAAGATGTGTATAGTTTTGACAACTGACAGGAAGAAATATAAGCGTCCCACCCAAGAGGGGAAACACAGAGAATCTCTCAAATCGTTGTGAGAACAAGAATTCGGAGAAACCCCTAAACGCCACCCCCCAGCACAGATATCAATAATCTCGTATTCTTTTTAGTCTTCAGAACGCGAAGATTACATTTAAAAACAGTAAGCAAACGATTCTAGTAACGCACTTGAAGATGGCAGGAGAGTAGACCGGCTGCAACAATGTAATAAATATAAAAAGATAAGGATAACTGTCAAGTAAAAATCTTCTTGATTTAATGATTGTGTGCTGCGTGTGTCATCATTCAAAAAGCTGCTTCTCGATTCGAAACTATATAAAACATGTTATATAATACCAAAATTGAGGGCGCCTCGGCGTGGTGTAATGGTTAACAAACTGGTCTTGTTATAACTGAACAGTGAGTTCGATCCTCACTGGCTGCCACATCTAAGCCTGGCTTAGAAAATCAATAGTTGGGCATCTCGAGGCGGTGTAATGTTTAGCAAGCTTGTCTCGCTAGAACAATTACGACTGAGTAGTGAGTTCGATCCTCACGGTGTGCCCCATTCTTTCGGCCTTGTGCCACATCTGGGCTACGCTTGGAAAATCACTATAATATCAAAATTAATGTTTTCCATATATGTTTATTTTGTGTGTGTGTCTTTACAATCTAGTGTCCCTGGGGGACTGTGTGTAGGCGCGTACAAATAAACAACGTTCATTCACAGCAGTACACTGTTGGTAATTGCTTTTGCTACTCAGGACTAATGACGTCAACCTTTACGCTGTCCACCAATCGCTGTGTCCGGCAGTTGATCATTACTGACTGTTAGTCACACAGTCAAAGGGCTGAGAATGTCCGGCGGGAAGAAGAAGACGAAGAAAAAAAGTAACCGTGTATTTCTGTCTGGTCATTCGCATTTCGATGCACAAATGTCCGACAAGAAATGAATTTTCATTTATTTATTTTTGCGTGTATGAACGACAGACAACCTGGGCAAAAGCATTTGAGTAATTTTCTGTGTTTAGAGAAACGTTGACGGAATTGTTTCTTATTGGTTTAACTTTAATAGAGTGTGTCTAAGTGTGTCTGAATGTATGTCTTTCTCTCTGTGTGTGTGTGTGTGTATGTGTGTGTCTGTGTGTATGTGTGTATGTGTGTGTTGCTCTTGCATTTTTTTTTGTATAAGACTTTTTTTCCTGTGCCAAGTCTCATTAAAAGCCTAAGAATATTATGAACCTGTCAGTGTTATGTCTCCGAGTTTTCCTGACATTTTCATATATATAGGTCCATTTAAAATTTGTATTTGTTATTTTCGATTTCGATATATATTATTGTTTATTAATTATTTGCTCTGAAGTAATAAATACATTGAGCTCTTTTTGTGGATTAATTTTAACATTTCATATTGCTAGGATATACTTGAATTATATACCAACGGATTTGTTACCTTTACTATATATATATATATATATATATATATATATATATATATATGTATTATGAAAAAGGTTAAAATTCCCTTCCTTTCTGCCGTGTGAGGATGAAAATTCGTTGTATACCACGACAAAAGATTATAAAAATATGTATATTAAATACTGTAAATAAATAATAACTTTACAAATATTATATAATAAACAAATAAACATAAGAATAATGGATGATTAAAAGTAAAACAATAAAGATTTTCCTTTAAATATGACATTGCTTTCTTTGAACAAAAAAAAAAAAAAACACGTCCGTTTACTCCGACATCGCTAGCTAGGGAACACGTTGTTCTTTATTTATTTATGTATTTCTATCTATCTATCTATCTATCTATCTATCTATCTATCTATGTGAAGGACAACTCTGAATTCAAAACCTGCAGAGGGTCGTTTGGGGAACTTGTGGCACTTAGTGCACCAGGTCTCTGTATTCGGCCCTTCAAAAAGTGTGAATGGTTCTCTAGAAAACCTTCACCACTATAATCAAATTATATGTGCTGGTGTCTGGCTATCGGTTCCTAGGAACTGTGGTGTTTGACCCTCACACGTCGAATATGACGGGAGAGCTCACCATATATATATATATATATATATATATATATATATATATATATATGTGTGTGTGTGTGTGTGTGTGTGTGTGTGTGTGTGTGTGTGTGTGTGTGTGTGTGTGTGTGTGTGACAGTATTTTGAAAAAGGTTAGATGTGTATTCAACAGATTGATAAATATAGAAAACAATTTGAAAACCCATTTTTATCCGAAAATGGTTCGCCGATATTTCGGTCTCATTAGAAAAATCATTTTATTTCATAATAACAAACTGTATCTGATAAAAAAAAAAAACAGTCACTTGATTTGAATCCCGTTTTCCTTTCTTCATTTCAGATGATGCTAGGGTAGCAACGAAACATGTGAAAGCATTTCTTTCTAAGTATGTCATATATATATATATATATATATATATATATATATATATATATATATATATATATATATATATGGGTGTGTGTGTGTTTGTATGTGTGTGTGTAAGCATTTAAGAAATTTGATATTCAAATAAATTTTGAAAAATAAAAGTATTTTGAAAATAAGAAATACAAATTTTAAATTGACCTTAGTTTTTGTGCAGCATTCTCCCATATATATATATATATATATATATATATATATATATATATATATATATATATATATATATATGAAGAAAAGAACAGATTTAGAATCTACAGTTCATTTACTTTCTTATGTGCTCAATACAATGTAGAGTTTAATATTTTTAATAATATTTTTATTTTTATTTAAATTTAAATTTAAAATATTTTACATTGCTAAATAAAAATATCATTAAATATATATATATAAATAACCACAACTAATTATAAAATATTTAACATAAAGATTAGAGAGAAATTAACGATCTGTAATCATTTTTGAAATGTCGAAATATATTTCTAATTTAAATATCAACTGCTGTGAGAATTACCATTTTGATATAACGAATAATTATCTCAGAAAAAGCCTTTCCTTTAATAGTCACAATGCGTAAACCAAGTTTTTTTAAGAGAGAGGGAGGGGATGACAAATGATAAGGGTATGAGAAAACGAGAATGAAAGGTAGAAAAGAATAGAGAAAAGAAAAAGAAATTGATCAGTGATAGAGAGGAAGAGAGAAAGAGAAAGGAAGAAAGTGAGAAACATTAGAAAAAGAAAGATACAGTAAGACTGAGAGGGAGTAATGGTGAGAACGAGAGTAAAAAAAAGAGAGAAAGAGAGAGAGTAGAAAAAGAAAGCGAAAAAGAGACGCTTCAAATGATTATCACGAAGTTTAAACAAGTTTCAAATTCGATTAAGCTTATTCAACGCTATTTTTTAATCTGAAAACAACAAATAATCTCCTTGGGGAATGATGTCCAGTTCATGATCACGACAATAGATAAGGCACATATTTATCGACACGGACCATAAAATTGTTCTTTTTTACATTTTCTTATATTTCATAAAGTGTTGAGTATTCAACGAATCAATCTTCCAAGTTTCTTTTCAATTTGAATACAGCCAAACATTTCAGAAGTTTGGGATCCAGCGACAACTATAAAAAATGTGTGGCCTGATGAATTAACCTAAAGTAAACTGTTCAAAATGCATGCGTTGAACGAAATGTAATTCCATCTTAGCTGGCTTTTCTCACTTATACCCTGACGTGCCAAAAGGTATGCAATAGATGACAAGTATCGTGTTGGCCTCCGCTTCCCCGGCAATATTCAGCTTAAAGTGGCATCGATTCTCATTGTCAGAAGATCAAAGGCGAGCCATGCCGTCTTTCCCCGGCTTCCTGTATTTATCTATGCAGCACTTTCATAGCGAATAGAGATCTCTGCCATGTCTCACAGATTCACGATTGGAATATTGACGAGTGGATTGAACGAGTGACATAATAGCCAAACAAATATGTCGGAATCTTTAAAATGACCTTCAAACTAATTCTGGGCAAGTTGGGTCCGATGACACACTGCATTATTTTTGGTAACTAGTTCTCATCATTTTGTAGTTTAAATTTTTAAATTTAACCGTAAGTTCTATGCTAGCAGTGTCTTCTCTCGTACTTTTCGTGTTATAGAACGCTCTCCTGCCTTCTTGCTTTCCAGTCAACTTTAATCTTCAAATATTTAAATGCAAAGTCAATCGTTATCTTCTGTCGTCTTAATTCTTGTTCGTTTATTGGTCTCTCTGCTTATTAATGTGTTTCTTTTTTCATATTCTTTCACACTCAGTAACCCCCTTACATCTTAGTGGCTTTATTGCCTTGCTTGGGGAGAAACGATTAAAATTTAAATGCAGTGTCAATCGTTATTTTTGTCTTCTTAATTCCTCTTCTTTTATTGTCTCTCTCCCTAATAATGTTTTTTTTATCTTTCATATTTTAGCATATTCAGTAACCACCCGCTTGCGTCTTAGTGGCTTTATTGCCTTGCTTCGAGAGATTACACCCTCAAAAACCCCTCGTTATTGGCATACTTGGAGTCATTTGAATGAGTCAAGTGTCTCACTAATCAAAATAACATAGCGGTGAACAGGTTAATAACATTATTTACATTATTCGGACTATTGTCCCCATCTTTGTCACCATATTTATTACAACGTTTTAGCCGTTGCACGCTGCGGCCTTCTTCAGTTTGTTGGAATGTCGAACTGAACCCTTTATTTCGCTCACTGGGGTAGACTGTTCTAGTTCCACGTGTCATGTTTAATGGATGTCAATTATGAGTTATCTCCTGTTAATTCACCTCTCCACATTCTCCACTGACTTAACCGGGTATTAAACTCACACTCTTTGGTTCCTGTCACTGGATCTAACCAACGCCTTTATCCATTGTGCCATGTGTCCGCAACAAAGATGAGGACAATAGTCCAAATAATGTAAATAGTGTAAAACGGCACCTATTAAAAATGCTATAATCTTTGTACTACTACTCCAGTATATATATATATATATATATATATATATATATATATATATAAAACAATAAAATCTAAAATTACTTCATATGGGAAATAGGCTATTTTGGCAGACCAAGATATTGGTTGTCTGTCTTATCAATACCGGTGTGGACTGAGTTCGTGTTCATAAAGATAGGGAGGGTGGGGGTTTAAGAAATAGAATTTAACTGTGAAAGCTAAAAAATCAACCTTTCGAAAAAATAATACAGAATTTATTCATTTCAATGTTTCAGTCAGACGAAAGGCACGAGACAAGGATCATGTAAGAGTGGAATTTATAGATTTATATATGTATATTGTATATAGGTGTATATGAGAAAAAATATATATATTCATATGTAGGTATGTGTATGTGTATATGTGTGTTTTCATGTATGTAATGTATGTTCTGATACGTGTATATATATGTGTGTGTGTGTGTGCATGTGTCTATTTATATACATGTATGTATATAATTTTGTATGTATTTGGAATTATTGTTTTATTTACTTAATTAGATATTTTGTGTTTTCATTATGGATGTTATCATCGCTCTGTATATAATTAGAAATAGAAAAGAATAGATATAATTTATCTCAGTTTGGTACCACATATGTAATGTATTTAATATATATATATATATATATATAAAATGGACTCTCTCGTCGCTTTCGATGTATGAGGATCTGACAGCTTGTCAGTTGATTCAGTTATGAAATTTTGTGCGATAATCTTAAGTGGCTTTTAAGACCCGCTAGTGATTTACAAAGGAAGACACATATGGAGCAACAGTGAGGACTGTGAGATGAGATCACTGTTAGATTGGCTGACCTTTTAGTTCTTGCTCTCGCTTCTTGAAGATGATTCAGGCAAGCAGATTGAAAACTGCTGAGTCAACTAAAACACGTTGATCTCTATTTTACCCGCTCCAAGGCTAAGTGCTCTAGGGTGCTATGTGGTATATTGACTGCTGACAAGTTGCTTTTCAGCTTGTCTTTGTATCTTAGCCATAGGCATCCTACGTTCCTGTAGCCCTGATCTAACTGGATGTACATTAGGATCTTGGGTATCCTGTCATCAGACATTCTCAAGACATGACCAGTCCACCGTATTTGAGACTGTATGATAAAAGACTCGATTCCTCCAATATTACACCTCTTAAACAGGTCTATGTTAGATGTCCTATCTTGAAGGTTAACTCCACAGATTTAACGCAGACAGCTTTAATGGAAAACATCCAGCTGGCGTATATATATATATATATATATATATATATATTAATGCCTATATGTATTTTGATATGTAAATTGGTTTGTTTTTTGTAGATATATTTGATTATTTCGTGGTAATGTAGTTATCTTTGTATAGATTCTATATTCTTAATATTTAATTATTATTATTAGTATTATAATTATTATGATGATGATGATGATGATGATTATTATTATTACTATTATTATTATTATTTGTAGTTTATTTTTAGTAGTAGTTGTAGTATTATTATAATTAATTCTATGTATAGTCTTATAATTATTTATATTCATTTTAAATAATTATAAGACTTTTTTATATTTTTTGGAAAAAAATTTATATAATCTTTCAAATAATTCTTTACTACACATCATTAATGTTAATAATTTTTTTTCAAAAGAATACAAAAGTGTCATATTTGTAACTGACAACTGAACCAGATAGAATATATTTTCGATTGTATACAAAAAATTATCAATTTTCCAACCATTCACCGAGTTTCCTTTCTTCTCTTTTCTTCCATTCCCCTCTCCTCTCCTTTCTTCTCTTTTCCCCCCTCTTTCCTTCCATCCCCTCTCCCTTCTTCTCTTTTCCCCTCTCCTCTCTTCTCTTTTCTTCCATCCCCCTCTCCTCTCTTTTCTTCTCTTTCCCCTCTCCTCTTTCCTTCCATCCACTCTCCTCTCCCTTCTTCTCTTTTCCCCCCTCCTCTCTTCTCTTTTCTTCCATCCCCTCTCCTTTCCCTTTTCTCTTTTCCCCCCTCCTCTCTTCTCTTTTCTTCCATCCCCTCTCCTCCCTTCTTCTCTTTTCCCCTCCCCTCTCTTCTCTTTTCTTCCATCCCTCTCTCCTCTCCTTTCTTCTCTTTCCCCTCTCCTCTTTCCTTCCATCCACTATCCTCTCCCTTCTTCTCTTTTCCCCTCTCCTCTCTTCTCTTTTCTTCCATCCCCCTCTCTCTCCTTTCTTCTCTTTCCCCTCTCCTCTTTCCTTCCATCCACTCCTCTCCCTTCTTCTCTTTCCCCTCTCCTCTCTTCTCTTTTCTTCCATCCCCTCTCCTCTCCTTTCTTCTCTTTTCCCCTCTCTCCTCTTTCCTTCCATCCTCTCCCTCTCCCTTCTTCTCTTTTCCCCTCTCCTCTCTTCTCTTTTCTTCCATCCCCCCTCTCCTCTCCTTTCTTCTCTTTCCCCTCTCCCTCTTTCCTTCCATCCACTCTCCTTTCTTCTCTTTTCCCCTCTCCTCTTTCCTTCCATCCACTATCCTCTCCCTTCTTCTCTTTTCCCCCTCCCCTCTATTCTCTTTTCTTCCATCCCCTCTCCTCTCCTTTCTTCTCTTTCCCCTCTCCTCTTTCCTTCCATCCACTCTCCTCCCCTTCTTCTCTTTTCCCCCTCCTCTCTTCTCTTTTCTTCATCCCCTCTCCTTTCCCTTTTCTCTTTTCCCCCTCCTCTCTTCTCTTTTCTTCCATCCCCTCTCCTCTCCCTTCTTCTCTTTTCCCCTCCCTCTCTTCTTTTTTCTTCCATCCCTCTCTCCTCTCCTTTCTTCTCTTTCCCCTCTCCTCTTTCCTTCCATCCACTATCCTCTCCCTTCTTCTCTTTTCCCCTCCCCTCTCTTCTCTTTTCTTCCATCCCCCTCTACTCTCCTTTCTTCTCTTTCCCCTCTCCTCTTTCCTTCCATCCACTCTCCTCTCCTTCTTCTCTTTTCCCCTCTCCTCTCTTCTCTTTCCTTCCTTCCACTCTCCTCTCCCTTCTTCTCTTTCCCCTCCCCCTCTTCTCTTTTCTTCCATCCCCCTCTCCTCTCCTTTCTTCTCTTTCCCCTCTCCTCTTTCCTTCCATCCACTCTCCTCTCCCTTCTTCTCTTTTCCCCTCTCCTCTCTTCTCTTTCCTTCCTTCCACTCTCCTCTCCCTTCTTCTCTTTTCCCCTCTCCCCTCTTCTCTTTTCTTCCATCCCCCTCTCCTCTCCTTTCTTCTCTTTCCCCTCTTCTCTTTCCTTCCATCCCCCTCTCCTCTCCTTTCTTCTCTTTCCCCTCTCCTCTTTCCTTCCATCCACTCTCCTCTCCCTTCTTCTCTTTTCCCCTCTCCTCTCTTCTCTTTCCTTCCTTCCACTCTCCTCTCCCTTCTTCTCTTTTCCCCTCTCCCTTCTTCTCTTTTTCCCTCTCCCTTCTTCTCTTTTCCCCTCTCCTCTCTTCTCTTTTCTTCCATCCCCCTCTCCTCTCCTTTCTTCTCTCTCCTTTTTTCTAATTTCTTTCCTTCTTTCTTCTCTTTTTATTTCAACCATCACCATCTGAAGAAATCTTTTCCTTTTCGCAGTATGTATCTTAAATTAGGTGAACATGTCGACATCTCAACATATTTTTTATACAACTGAGATAAATCCCTCTTTCTTTCATTTTCACTGTTCCCTCCTCCTTAAATACATACAGTTTCTTTCCCTCCCCCTCCCCAATTTTAAATCTGCAGAGTTAACATAATTTTAACTTTATCCAATTATAATTGTGTATAAGGAGTAGGTCTGAAGAGTTGACATCTCTCGATCTTAACGAAATAAATATCACCATGGTCTTTTAAGAGTTCGTTTTCTTTATAATTATTATTATTGTTCTTTTTTTTTTAACATTGAGCTCTCCCTGGATCTATATCCTTTTGGAATTATCCTACGGATTACGAAATATCATCATTATATATACATATATATAATAACTTTTTGCCATTAATAATAAAAACCCAGACGGCATGCATTTAACGGTTGTCAGAATTCGTTGAAAAATACACCCCTACCCTCCCTAAACTTAACCTCTTTTACGAACGTAACTGATAATTGATACAATAATAGTTAATAAAAATGAACACGCTACCGCCCCTGTCTGAATGATTGGATTCCTCTGTATTCTTGGAAACAGGAAATTATTAATTTATGTGTGCGTTTAAAACTCAGTAAATTTAAAAATAAGTTATTCCAATATTCGCTTGAAGATGAAATGGAACTAATGCTTTTAATTTAGTTACATAATTAAATTTGAAGATTTAATCTTCAGTTTTTGAAACATGGGTATTATTGTGTAGCGAAAAAACATATTTTAAATCAGTTAATTTATATTATTAATGCTCTTTAAATTTACATTGAGCACTGTTTTGTAAAAATAAAAAATATCAATAAGAACACCGGATTATATATCTTACTGTTCTTTCTTTTTATTCATATCGCACATTGAGTGCTGGTGATTACCCGATGTAATATAACAGAGTTATTAACTATCCTGATTTTCCAAGCGTACCTGAGGATCGAACTCACTACTCAGTCGTAATTATTCTAGCGGGACACGCTTGCTAACCATTACACCGCCTGGGGGTACCCTAGAGATATTAAGTATATATTAATAAATATACACATTATTCCTCACCGGTAGCACAATTTGGTTTTTCATGCACAACGCATTCTTCAGGTGCCGAGTAGAGCGTTGTGCATGAAACTACCGGTGAGGAATAATATGTATAATTTTAACATATATATATATGTGTGTGTGTGTGTGTGTGTGTGTGTGTGTGTGTGTGTGTGTTATCTTTTCCATCCTTTTCCACTTCTTTCTCTCGTCATATTCCTTCGTTCTTTCTTTCTTTCTTTTATGCTAATCGATCATTTTTTTATTTTTTTTATTTTTCATTTTCCTTCTCAGCGTAATTCCTTATTTCGTTTTTCTTTATTCGTTCTCTCTAAAATTTTTCCTTGTTTTTTTTTTCTTTTTCTTCGTTTCCTTTTTCCTATCCTATCTTTTGCCTTCATTTCTTTCTTTTTTTTTCATTCATCTCACTTTCTGTTGTCCTTCCTTCCTTCATTTTATGCTTTTCTTTCTCTTTTCCATCCTTTCTTTCATTTTTCTTCATTATTCTTCATTCCTCCATTCATAATGTCTCTTCAATTAGATTTTTTTCCTTTTTTTGAAATACGTCCAGTTTATATCAATTTCTAATTATTGTTTTTATTGCATCGTGACATAAATGCCCTTCGTCTTTCATTATTTGCTCCCCTATCATTGACATCTAGTAACCTGTCAGATGGTGGAGCAGGGGGGAGGAGGGGAATGCATGGGGAGGTAATAATCAACCGGAAACGGAATTCTATTCATTACACCGGCACGCTTTTCGGCCTTTCCTTTTAATCCTTTCAATTATTATATTATCCACAAATGGGAGCACCTTTTGAACTACAACTTCTTCAACACTTGCAAGGGATACGTTTACACGTATTCCAACCAATAATTTCTTTGGATTTATTCTGCATTCCTGTCAAATAATATTCTTGAGGGTTCCTCCATAACATGACATTAATTGTTTTGCTTTTTTCTTTTTTATTCAAATAGCTTTTATTCTGCTTCTGACTCTAAATAATTCACCTTCAAGAATTGTACGCAAGATAGATCGCTAAGAAGAAATACTTATAATTATGAATACAATACATTATTTCGATCGTAGTTTAATAGTTTTCAAACAATCCTGCAAATCATTTCTAGTTTAATTTGGTACGCACTGGGTTTCCCCATTTTAACTGGACCTTTACTAAATTAATTCATACCTCAAGTGGAACTCGTATATACGAACCATTGTTAAAGATGCTGTAAAAATATCCGGTTCGTTGCATAATAATAATAATAATTATAATAATAATAATAAAAATGCAAAAAAGTTGGCCAAATGAAATTTAAAAACTCGGAGGACAAGGCGTTGCATGTCAAATACCTTAAAAGAACGAAAAAAGTAGATGTGGACCAACAGAAAACAAAGCAGTGGCTGAGGAACAACTGGTTGAAAGGTGAGACAGGAGGCCTTATTAGTGCATCTCAGGATGAAAGCCTTGCAACCAGATCTTTTCACTGTCGCATAATCAAGAATGGAACTAACCCGAAATGGAAGATTAGTGGAAAATATGATGAAACTGTAAACAATATTACCTCAAGATATCCTGAACTAGCAAAAAATGAATATACTCACAGACATAAGAAGGTAGCGACATATGTGTACTGGAAAATGTGCAAGAAGCACAAAATCGAAACCACTGAGAGATTCTATGAGCACCAACCAGACACAGTTACCCAAAATAACAATGTAACTATCCTCTGGGACATGCCAATTCAAACTGAAAGGGAAATAAAAGTCAACAGACTTGATATTAAGAAATTCACAAAGTTTATGCTTATTAACATAACATTAACATCTGAGAAAAACACCTCCATAAAAATTATCGAGAAATTGTCCAAATACAAGGACCTGGAGATCGAGATTAACAGGATGTGGGGAATGAAGACTGAGATTGTACCAATAGTAATCAGATCCCTGGGCCTCTTGAGAAAAGGAATAGGTCATTTTACTAAGAGTGTCCCACGTAACATCAACATACAAGTTGCCCAGCTAGTAACATCCCATATACTAAGTAAAGTGTTATCAACAATTCTCCTATAGAGCCTAAGGACAATATTTTGAACCCGGCTCTACAGGATACAAAGCAGGAAACATAACATACAAAATAATAATAATAATTATAATAATCGGTTACAGAGATAGGACGTGTAACAATTTTATGGGACTTTATAATAACACGGACAAAACAATCATAGCTAATCGCCCAGGCAAAAACAGAAGGTGCTTTCTTATTGACATGGACGTCGCTGTGGATTGTAATGTATTTTTGAAGATCTTTAAAAACTATCAAAATACAAGGAAACGGAAATGTAAAAAATGTGGCACATGAAGACATCAATAATTTCAGTTGTAATTGAAGCCCTCGAATTTGAAAAGGGTCCGATAAACGTATTGAAGAGATTCCTGGTAGTCCATACTTTAAAGAACTGAAAAAATTGTATTCACAATTACAGCTCACACCATTATGAAGAGCTTTAACTATATAAAATGTGAGTGTGATTTTGAGCTTTTTTGTCCTGACTGCAGCCAATGAAGGCATGTACGCACCGATCGCAGCCACCTTGTCAGGTAAATAGAATAATTCATATAGAATTCCGTTTCGTTTGAAACTGGCTGAAACAAACATACGCATATAGGTATATGTAAGTATTGTAGATTTTAATAAGGTGATTTACCAATGGCCGATCTGTCTTTTAAAAAAAGCCTCATTTGAAATTATGGTTTTAAACTTCGGCTTGAACACCGACCAGAGACACACAAGGCAATATATGGAGTTAAGTGTGGCAAACAATATTTCGCTATGTTTCCGGGCAAATCCTTATAAATAGGTTCGTATTTTCCCAGCAGCCACCTTTCACAGATTTTCATCATTGTTGGAGCGTCAATGATGCTAATGGATAAGAACGATAACTTTAACGCATTCTCGCTTCCGCTTCGAAAAAAAAAAAAAACATTACAGCAATTTATCTTCGCTTCATCACAAATTAGTGGCAAATTATGAGATAAACAAATTTTTAACCAGCTGAATTGCTTTTTTAATATCTAAAACCAAACTTTCTAAATTAAAAAAGAAAAAAATCCATTCACTGTAAATTTATCAGAATAAGACGGATATTGAAAACTTAACGAGACGGAAAATGCATTTAACTTATTTGCTAACTTGTGGCCTTGAATGTATGAAGTTGATACATGGAATCACTAGAAAATTATATATATATATATATAGAGAGAGAGAGAAATACAGGTATAAGAACAAATTGAGTATAATTAAAAAAGTAGTTTAAACTAGATATATATATATATATATATATATATATATATATATATTGCATAACTATATACATTATATATATCGTATAACTATATATATATATATATCTTATAACTATATACATTATATATATCGTATAACTATATATATATATATATCTTATAACTATATATATATATATATATATATATATATATATATATATATATAAAAAAAAAGGGGTGCCGCAAACGTTTTTTGGTTGTAATGTGGATTTATTGAGAAAAATATTATACTTTTGTTTTACATAATTTCACGACACGTGTTTCTGGTCTGGTCTCGCAACCGTCTTCAGGTGAAAGTGGAGATTTTTACATATTATTAAAATAATTAATTTTTCTTCATGTTCAATGTGGAATATTCTCGATATGAGACATTCTGTTTGTGTGTTGTCAATCCGAATTTTCTTTCTAGAATTGTCAATGAAGAGTTCTGCGTGAAGGGTCATAAAACAATTAAAGGTTTGTCCAGCGAGTAGTTATTGGCATTTAATCTTTTAATGTTTTAGTGACCTCTATGTGCTCTTGGATCTGTTTCTTTTTGGCGTGTTCCTGTCAGCATGCGTGTATATATGCGTGCGTATATTTCCTTACTACGAGGAATTCGTAAACTTATTTGTACTTATACACGCATACACACACATACGCACATACACACTATCCCACCACAAGTAGTCAGTACACACACACATATACACACATTTTCCCAAGCTACATGGAACCAGTACACACACACACACACACACACACATACACACACACACACACACACACACACACACGTACTTCTTAAGTTGTCAACATCCGCATATACATACATAAATGTATGTATGTGTACATACACATATATATATCTCTCTCGTGTCTCCCGTATATGAGTGTGCGTCCATGCATGTGAGCGATCATTGTATTTGGTCACCCTGTGTGCATGTTTTTTTTTTTTGGGGGGTTTACGATACAGGGAGTCACAAAATGCAACAAAAAGATGTGGAGTTTGTGACATCATTATAGAAGGAAACTCCTACACTTTTGAAAACCCAAAAAACATTCACAATAAACAAAAACTTAAACTGCAACTCCAAAAATGTAGTTTATGCACTTAAATGCACAAAATGTAAGAAGTCATATATAGGCATCAGCCAACAACTGAACAACAGGGTCTCCCTACACAAAAGCAATATAAAATTGACAGACAACAGAAAACTTTTTGTATCACAACACATTTTCAAATGTAACCAGGGTAAGTTTAATATCATGCCGATACATCAGACAATTACTCGTATCTACAAATACAGGAAAAAAACTTTATAGACAAATTCAAACCCGAACTGAATAGATCGTAACCATGTAAAACAAAGTATAATATTTTTTCTCAATAAATCCACATTACAACCAAAAACGTTTGCGGCACCCCTCTTCTTTTTAATATACATACTTTTCTCTCGTTGGAACCACTACAACATATTTCTTTTATATATATATATATATATAGTTAGTTATATGACAACAAATGGAGTAAAATTCCACTACCCTTAGCATTTAATTTTTAAAAATTGCTTCAATGCAGAGTAGAGCTTTATATATATATATATATATATATATATATATATATATAAAAAGTTCTACTATATATATATATATATATAAAGCTCTACTATATATATATATATATATATATATATATATATATATATATATATATATATATATATATATATATATATATATATAGTTATAGTTATATGACAACAAATGGAGTAAAATTCCACTACCCTTAGCATTTAATTTTAAAAATTGCTTCAATGCAGAGTAGAGCTTTATATATATATATATATATATATATATATATATATAAAGCTCTATATATATATATATATAAAGTTCTACTATATATATATATATATATATATATATATATATATATATATATATATATATATATATATATATATATATATATATATATATATATATATATATATATATATATGAGAAAGCAATTTATGATGGCGAAAAATTTATTGAAAGTGTAGTAATTTCCAAAATCTTTCAGGTGAATTTAAGTCCAAGATCATCCAACGTGACCCCTTTCCTCTGAAAATTGCTGCTGCTGATGCAGATGGGGAAATTAAAAAGAATAGTAATGAAAATAATCATGAAATAAAACAAAAGCGTTGGAAAGTTGAATAAAATCGAGTAAGTTCTACATCTAGTTTAAGCGGGCGTCGAATTTAAATTTAAAGCAGAGCCACCTTCCATTTTCAACGTTTTCATTATAAATTTACATCTACCAACCTATGCATTTGAGAATCTTAAAGAAAATATTCAGATTCTGCAGGGTAAACGGGATTTTTTGTCTTAGTTGGCAACTAGTCTGAAAGAAAGAAAACCATATCTGAGGTATATATTTAAGTATCTGTAGTGTCCTAAGGCTTTGAAATTATTCCGGGAGTTTAAATTCAATAAAACATATTTCGTGGTAGAATAGACACTATTTTCTCTCTTCTCAGGCAGGGTTAGATTATATTTAAATGTACACTGGGAACCAGGAAAATTGTCCGAAAAGATAAATATATAAATCCTTAACAAGCGTCCTATTGTTGAAGAATATAGCAAAATAGCTAATAGCAAAACACTTTCAAATTACATATAGAACTTTAAAAAGCATCCCAAAATAAGAAGAACTATATGACAACAGCATTAGTTGACAACAACGCCTCTAAATAATGCAACATTTGCCTCGAGGAGAAAAAAAACCTCCTCTGTGTGTGTGTGTTTTCATGTGTGTGTTTACATATTTAAAAAAAACATGCTACCTTGTTTCAACCTTTCGATATCTTTTCAAAGGTTGAAACCAACGTAGCGTGAGCAGCTAGCTTTTATTTTTTTTATTTTCTTTGCACGTGTATTGAGAAATTTTAAACATTACTGTTTCCTGTTCTAATTAAACTCTGAGCAAAACATTCTGATAATTAATATATATATATATATATATATATATATACGTTCATATATATATATATATATATATATATATATATATATAATAATAATAATTGATATACATGAAGTTATATGATTTAACATATGTCAAGTCGAGCAGAATTTCTGACAAAACATTGCTCAATGCTCTCTGGACCAATTATTTTTTTGTAAAGATGTTCGCTCTGTACAAGGCTCAAGAGACACTCGAGGTACAGGTTTACAGTACATGTGTGGAAGATAATGGATAATCTTAGAATTTTTCAAGTTAGGATTGTATTGATCGGGAAAGCATCCTGTTCGGAGTCGGTTCCACAAAGAAGCAGTTCGTGGCTCGAGTGGAACTTACATCTCAACAATGAAATAACAAGGGAATTATAATGGTTCACTAAAATATGCTTTGACATCGTAGTTTTTAGCTCTGAGGGCTATAACTGTTGGAATTAATTTCCCTGAAATAGTGATAAATCAGTGAGTGGCTTGCAACGTTTCGCCTGTGTGGAAAGGGGTGGTAGGGTGGAAATATTCAATGTTCAAGCTACTTATTTCAGATCGACACAGAGCGACGAAAGAAGAACGAAGATTAATGAAACTCTGAGTCGATCTTAGATAAGTATCGTCAACTTTCAAAATATATATATATATATATATAGATAATATTAGTGGAAAATATACATACATATGAAAAATATATCTAAAAAATTCCCATACATGTATATTTTCAGAAAAAATTTTCCAAGAGGAAGGATCCAGGTAGAACTCAATGTCTAGGACAGAGTAAGGATATAATAAAAAGGCTTAAACACTAATATACCATGGTCATAATTTATTCCATTGGAATCGTAAATACGATCCAAATCATCAGACCTACAAATTTTTTGAATTTGTAGGTCTGATGATTTGGATCGTATTTACGATTCCAATGGAATAAATTATGACCATGGAATATTAGTGTTTAAGTTTTTTTTATATATATATATATATATATATATATGTGTGTGTGTGTGTGTGTGTGTGTGTGTGTGTGTGTGTGTGTGTGTGTGTGTGTGTGTGTGTGTGTGACAGAATATTTTCATTCAAGTATGTTTGGTTAAATAATTTAGATGTGTTATGTCTATTTTAATTTGAATGATTTTTTGATAACTGTAGATAATTGATCATTCACAAAAAAAAGTTACCTCCCTTGCATAACGGGTAAATGTTTTGAATTTTGCATTGCTCACGCACACATATCCACAGACATTTAACCGCTAAAGATGATTTCGGAAGAGATTGAAAACCCTTGGAAAAATAAAAATTATTTAAAAGAAAATTTTGGATTGTTTCTTGATCAATTTTCTAAGGCCACCAAGAAATTAATTCGTCGTTTTGAAAGGATTAAAATAAAAATATATCGACATAAAACGTCTGAATTATTTAACCAAACATCCTTGAATGCATGCACACACACACACAAACACACACACACACACACACATATATATATATATATATATATATATATATATATATATATATATATATATATATATAAAAGTGAACATTGAAGTCAACACTTAGAGACGACAGGCTGTTTCATGCGAGACAGGCTGTTTCATCCTGAGACGGCAATCGTCAGCTGTTTCATGATAAACGCAATCGGTGGCCTGACGATTGCGTCTAGCATGAAACAGCCTGTCGCCTCTAAGTGTTGACTTTAATGTTAACTTTTATATTTCCACACGCTCTATCTCTGATATTGAGCACTTTATCCCATAAATATAGCACACCTTAAGACTATATTCCTTCATTCATATATATATATATATATATATATATATATATATATATATAAGAACAGTGCTGTGATATCACAGAATGAATAGATTGATTGGAATAAACACTATTTTATGCTCATTTTTTATTTTTTTGGTGGGGATATAGGCAACGTTTCGGCCAATGGTTCTTCAGGGAGCGATCGTTGGCACAACTGAAGTAATGAAAATTAAACTGCAAATATGTGAGGAACTTCTTGGAGATAAGGCTGAAGCACGTCTAAAACAGATTTACGATTAAAATGAAAACGTAAAATTGAGAGAATTAATAAAAGAACCAACCTGAGCATAAAACAAGTAAAAAAAAACCTCCAAAATAATCCTTTATCCTTTTGTTTGGTCAAAAAATGAGCATAAAATTGCGTTTATTCATATATATATATATATATATATATATATATATAAAAATGCGTGATTTTGTGTGTCTCATGTATAGACTCCAAAATTTTCCTTATTTTCTTTTGAAATATATGGTATACACATATTTATCCGGTTCTCGCAAAATACGTAACATTATAAAAAATATTTATTAAATGTAGAATTTTACTCAAACTATTTCTGGACTGATTATTTATTATAAGTCAAAATGGAAACACGAGTTAATTACAGAAGAAACGAGAGCCTAATTTGATTGCAGTTAGAATTCGCCTTCATTCTTGATCACAGAAAACTTCGCTGGTTCCATCATGCGAATGGAAAACAGGAACAAATTCAAGAAATAGATGTGCATATTTTATTGATGTCTATAGTAAACTTCACGTTACACTTTCATGAAAACAACTAGAAGGAATAAAACATCAAAATCATGTCGTACCTGTCAAGAAGCAATGAAATTTTTAAGAAGAGTTGCAATTAATGCATGCAAGATTTCACGGCCTGGGCGTCACGCCTTCATAATCAGGATCATAGAAACACAATGGGGAAGAGACAGATAGATAAATAGTCAGTCACACATTATGAAAGTCCGACAATTATTTTAAGACATTTTATGTTGATACGTTCTTTTTATAGATACAAATATTTAAGTAAATGCTCTGTTTATACTAAACAGTATTAAACAACATTTACCGCCCTGAATGTTCAAGAAGTTTTCATAGAAAATATGCGTCCACCGACAGGAATCGAACCTGTATAATATACGGAACCGTCATATAGCCTGACATGCTTTTACCGATTTCGCCACAGAGGTGCGCTCAGTTAGTAAGGTTGATTTTACTCATTTTTAATCATGGAAAAATTGTAATTTAAAAACACTCTCTCTCTCTCGCTCTCACTTGTACTCTCGATTCTTTAGAAATCCCTTTGCCTGACTCTCCACTTAGAACTGAGTCCCTACTGGGTAATAAGCAAATAACTAGGCTCATAGGTTTTACTATTGTCTCCAAATTTTATCCCTACAAAAGATGTGAACTTGAAGGTATCCCCGCAACTGTCCTAAAGAAATGTCTTTGATCAGACCCCTTTTCTTTCCAAGTTTTGCAATAGATGCTTTGCTGTTTCTTGTTTTCCAGATAGTTGGAATTGCTCTTCTGTGGTTCTTGATTTTAAGAAGCGACTTATTCTTCGTACTATCGACTTGTTACACTTTGAGCTCTCTTTCGCAATATTCTAGAAGGGGGGGGCTCTAATCAAGTCTGAATTGGTTAAGCATCTCACCGCATAGAGTCTGCTTTCAGACAAGCAATATGGCTTTCGCGATGTTTTGACAGTTATTGCTAAAAGATTTTGTCAAGCATTACATACGAATGGTGAAGCTCTGACTTTTGCTTTAGAGATTTCGAAGACGTTTGACAGGATTTAGCATTGCTGGTCTTCTTCACACATTGAAGGATTAAAGCGACTCTGGCAGTCACTTTGATTTGATTTAATCTTTGTTATCCAGATGCGTCATGAAAGTTGTCTTGAACAGACTTTCCTCGAGACCATTTTGCATTAATGTAGTAAAAAGGAAATGGTTAGAAACCCACTCCCTTGTGTAATTGCCATAGATAGATAGATAGATAGATAGATAGATAGATAGATAGATAGATAGATTTGCGCATATATGCATATATGAATCTTTCAAATTTTAGCCATAACAACTTTTCTTGGTCAGTTTTTCCATTGTTATTAAATTGCTTCTTTAAACTTGTTATTCCAGGGAAAAACAGATACAGTTGACTATCAGGGATGTATAAGTGTCAATCTATCTGCTAAGTGAAAGTGAAAGTGAAAGTCTATTCATTTGGTGAGACTCGCCCGGAATCTTGGAAATATTGAAACTCGTTTTCATCTCAGCGTCGACACACATTTCAGCGCGAATCTATTTCTGAAGAAATTTCAATACAATCAATTTACGAAATGTCTCGTGCCGAAATTCTTCTTTTTCTTCATCTTCATCATCATGATCATTATTATTATTATTATTATTATTTAGTGTGACGTCATGAAACTAAAATATATCTCAGTGGTGGCTGAAAACAACTTTACCTGCTCTGTAGACATCATTGTTCTGTTGAACTGAAGCAAAATAGATGAATAAAAAGCAATAGAAATAGGTGGGGCAGATTTCAATTGCTGGGAGGAGATTCATTTTGTCGGGGTGAGCAGTCATTATTTCACGCACACACACATGCACATACACATACACATGAACGCATGTAAATATACGTGTAGATGATGCACACGTAATTCGAAAGACTTCCACGCTTCTTCGACAGAACACACATCCGACATATAACGAGACAAAAGAAAATCAAGAACAAAAAAATCGTTCAAGCGTGCATATTTACCATGACTCACATAGGAACAAATATATTACCTCATAAAAAAGGAAGAGAAAACTTACAATTAAAAGAAATAAAGTTAAGAAAAGCAAATACATATATATAGGATAGCTGGCCACCCGTATTCGAGGATACCCGTCTACTAGGGCGTCTAACCAACCCCTATTGCAGACGCTTGATCAGGCGCATTTGTGCTTGTACAACACCCACAGAGCCCACCTGTGATGTATACTGCAACTATGCTGAGCAGACCTTAGTTACAGTTTCTGGGAGAAAGCATGTTATCTAGCGTGACCAACAATTTGAACAAGGTCAGCACACTCAAGCCCTCGGCAATGTTAACTTGTGACTTCGTGATAGCACAGTTATCAATGCCCCCCCCCAAGGGTTCCATCTAACCAGTTTCACTCACAAGGTCGACCCGAGGTATGCTTTTCAGGCACTTTCCAAAGGTGCCGCCCTCTGGGATCGACCCCTTCAATCCAATAACACCAGGAAGTCTCCTTCCTGACAAATCGACCATACTGAGATTCGATCCCGGGTCACGTGATCACACATTTCAACATTCCTGGCAGAACTTCTATTAACACAGTGTGGGATATCTTCTAGCAGAAATGAAGGAAAGAAAAAGAAAAAAGTATCTAAATGAAATCGGCTAGATATAAAAACAAAATACTCAAAATTCCCAGCATCCCTTATTCGTGCGCATGTGCAGTCGCACCAACATAACAAATTTAGTCTGACGCAGTCCTAAAGGACAAAACTTTTTTCACTTTTTCATATATTTTCTCCCATATATATATATATATATATATATATATATATATATATGAACATGGAAGTCAGCACTCAGAGGCAACAGGTTGTTTCATGCTAGACGCAATCATCAAGCCTAACGATTGCGTCCAGCATGCAACAGCCTGTAGCCTCTGAGTGTTGACTTCAATGTTCACTTTTATATTTATATTTACATACGCTCTGATATTGATATTGAGCACTTTATCCCATAAATATACCACACCTTAAAACTAGATTTCTTCATATATATATATATATATATAGTTAGTTTATGAAAAACTATGTAATCCGTATGGGTAAACCCAAGGAGGATAAAATCCAGAGAGCTCAATGTAAGTCCAGAGCAAATAATTTAAATAAAAACAGACCACTTTAAGGTTCCATGTAATAAATTATTTCACCACAGCCCTTTTAAAGGGCTGCGAATAATCAGACCTTATTTCCAAATGTTGAAACAAAAAATGAAAAGAAATTTACACATTTTTGACGGGCCGTATTAAGCATATGTAAATTAACGAAGTGAGGAAGTGAGGGGAGAGAGAAGACATGAGTGAGTTAGATGTAATTTAAAATTTCTATTCTTTCATACTTAAAATTACGTTAGAAGGTCCAGACATTGACACATTTAAACGATTAACTTAACGGAAGTTATATATTGATATCGAATGGGTAGAGGAGAAAAAGCACATAAAGAGAAAAAGAGAGGTGTCACTAATTTTCTTATATACGGCCCGTCAAAAATGTGTAAATTTCTTTTCATTTTTTGTTTCAACCTTTGGAAGTAAAGTCTGATGATCCGCAGTCCTTTAAAAGGGCCGTGGTGAAATAATTTATTATTTATTAAAGTGGTCTGTTTTTATTTTACATATATATATATATATATATATATATATATATATATATATATATATATATATATATATATATATAACGGTATCAAAATTCTTTTACAAACTTTGGGACCGGGTTCATTATAAGGAAAATGTCCATTCGGATTGGATACACAATCTGATACAGCCATGTAACCTCGCGTCCATTATCATTCGCACGGCCGTATACAAAAATCATACCTGTCTGCTTATAACATGAATAGATTGCCATAGTTAAACGGAATACTCCTCAGTTAACTCACAACTACACACGTTAATCGTTGAAGACAGACTAGGCAAAAATGTACACGAATGACAAATGTAACCTAGTCCACATAGCAACATAGCGCCATCTACCGTAAATTCCCTTTAAACTAAACAAAATAAGAAGGGTTTGCGCACGTATGTTTATATGAACTCTTGTCCTAGCGTTTCTAAAAGTATTTTTAATACATCCTGTACATATACGCGCGTCGTGTGTGTGTTTGTGTGTCTGAGAGAGAGAGAAAAAGAGAGAGTGTCTGTGTGTGTGTGTGTCTCTGTGTCTTTTAAAGATAGTTATTAAGAGGAACATTTTTGTTAATAACAATCGAATCGTTCAGTCCGTCCGTGAGATCATCTGGAGACTTGGACATCTGTTCCAGTGTTCTTCAAATTTTAATGGCATCAGAAAATGGCGTCTGTCAAGCAACTTTGACATTTTCTCATAGCAATCAATAAATAAGTTTCTCGCTGTTTTCTTGTGATGTAATTTGCAAAATCAATTTTAAAAAGGCTTTCTCGCGTGATGTTAGGTATTACAACATTGGGTTTAAGAATGTCTTTAATTTTTATCAGAAAATTTACTAATAAATGTATTTTCACTGTGTGCGAAATTCTCTTTTATTTTTTCAATTCAGTTATTAAACATTTTTAAGGCGAATTCTTAAATTCAAACTCCTAAGGGACAAGAAATTCGATATACCACATTAGTCTTTTTTGCAAAGTTAATAGATAGATAGATAGATAGATAGATAGATAGATAGATAGATAGATAGATGATTGTCCCATCTTCACAGAAGACTTCCGTCTTGCCCATCAACACCTACATTCAATATAGATCATTGTTTCCTCTCGAATGACATCGAAGTTGGCTCTTCAAACCAGCAGCTGATTTGCAAGGCCTATAGCACAGGTGACAGATGTGCTCCAGAAATTTCACAGGGTTAAGCGAGTGTTGCTGTGGTAGGTCATCCGTGTGTACCAGCAAATGCCTCTTTAATCCAGATCACACATATAGCATCACCGGGTTGTGGAGGTAACACAGACTGAGGTCGTCTCTCATGTGATTTCAGATGATTAACATACCCAGCTTTTGACAGTAGGCTATGACCACATGTCTCGCATTTCCAGCTTGCTGTGCTGTCATCCAAGCTCCTGGTTATATCTTTCCTTAAATTTTTTTTCAATGCTGAATGTGCTAAATTCTTTTCCTCTGCTGACTTACATCCATCTGCAACAGCCATGCACCATTCCTTGCAATCACCAGCAAAGTTTTCGCACTCATTCACCCCTGTCCTAAGCTCTTTCAAGTTATTCCTCACACTGTCCGTAAGTCTCTTTTTTGGCTTATGCTGAGGGCACTTACCATTTGCAAGCTCCCCATAAAACAGCTGCTGGGCAACCTACTGTCATCCGTCCTTATAACATGTCCGGCCCATCTCATTTGGTTTTTAATCAGTAAGTTTTCTATGTTTGGACAGCAGGCCCTGAGAAGAATAATGGTACCTCGTATAATAGACGGCTATTTTATGTTAAGGATTCTCCTTAGACAATTTTGATGAAAGCGTTCAAGCTATTTCAGGTGATGACGGTTAATCGTCAAGACATCTAAAGAGTACAACCGGGAGGTTAGTACACAACTTTGGTAAACTTTAGTACTGCTGGTGATGTCTCTATCTGACCACAAATGTTTCTCCAACTTTCCAAAGTCCACTAAAGCCTTTTGGATCCTTGTATGTACTTCAGCATCAAGGAATCTGTCCCGAAAGAATGTATTGCTAAGGTACACAAATGTGTTTACAACGCTTAAACTAGTGCGACTAACATATATGTTTGTTTAGATAGATAGATAGATAGATAGATAGATAGATAGATAAGAACAGATTGAGATAGATACATAGATACGAATACACTTAGATAGATAGATAGATAGATAGATAGATAGATAGATAGATAGATAGATAGATAGATTGATTCGAGATCTATGAAGGCATCGTTGTTTACAAGTTGAAAAATATGTTACCTAACTGATGGAATACAATTGGTATAAGATGCCACTGACAAGATCCGGAGAAAAAAAAATGTTTTATATTTCTCAATCAATTCAATTATCTTTAAAAATTGCAGTATTGCTTTACGTCTACGTACAGACTTTTGTCTGAATTTGTGATAGCCACTGAAAAATCTGCCCAATTTATTCAAGCACGATCGCAAAAATTGGCTTAAGTCTGTAGTTGCCTATGTTTTCGTTTCAAAACTCTTTAGGTAATAATTTGATTTATTTTTTTGAAGCGAGGGGGAATCAAATTTGGCAGAGCAAAACTTTTGATCGAATTTAGCAGACTATTTAAAGAATTGATATTTCGAAATCTCGTCGAAGTAAATGTAACTCGAGAAAAGTATTCTCTATCATATAATATTTGTTCATCTAATATTTCTATTTCCAGGAGATAAAGTTTTGGACTTTTCGCTTAAATATTTATTTATATGAAATTAAAGGAGAAAAAAGTAATGACTTCAATAAGAAAGAAAGATGAAGTAATTAAACAATTAGAGTAATGATTAATATTCATTAGGTCACTGTCTTTCTTTCATTTACGTCCCTACAATTTTTATTCATCTCCCTGTCCCCTTTCTTTCCTGCATCTCCCTGTCCCCTTTCTTTCCTGTATCTCCCTGTCCCCTTTCTTTCCTGCATCTCCCTGTCCCCTTTCTTTCCTGTATCTCCCTGCCCCCCTTTTACGGGGTACGATAGATAAATTGTCGTCTAATGGACGCAAAAATGAAAATAACACTGATATCTCATTTTAACAGATATATTTATCAAAATGACACAGAAACATCTTGAAATAATAAGGAGAAAATTTATTCAATAAAATCGCCATTGGCTTCAAACAAGGTATTCAGACGACTTCGGAATCTCCTGCAACTCTTCCTTGTTTAATTTGGTGAATGCTGCCATAATTCTTGCCTTTAGTTCATCTATGTTATTAAATGAGTTTTGTTAGTCTTTCGCTCAACTCCGCTCCACACATCATAATCAAATCAATTCCAGCAGCCACTCCCTTGATCCAGGGCAGCACTACCTTGTCAAGGCACTTAATGTAGGCTTCCGTGTTGAATCTCAGACCCCAACCAAAAAGTTTCGGAGTTTTTTTCCGAACTGCCATACCTTCGTAATCACCATTAGACTCATCCAACTCTTCCCGTGTCCTCTGCACTGTCCTCAGATTGACGCCCATTCTGAAATGTTTGTATTGCAGCTTCCGGCGTGAATGACAAGCAGTACAGCATGCCGTTAAAGGAGCTAACGAATGAGGCTGAGCAATTTTTATCACTGTCACTATGTTCATAAAGAAGATTATATACTAAATAGGCCTTGAGAAAAATTTCTACGGTGACGGATCAATATGTCTATGAAAAAATAACTTGTCAGATAAATAAATTAATGCACATTGGGACAGGACAAAAAGGAAGACAAAATGGATAAAAACTAGAATATATATTTTATAAGAAAACAAATATAGAATCAAAGAATAATGAATAAAAGTTCGATATTGACCAATAGAAGGAAAGAATTTTTAAAAATCATTTCACGCCAAGAAAAGCAATAAAGCGACAAAGATACAACGGGTTACTGAGTGTGAAAGAACAAGAAAAGATAAGAAAAATAAGATGAGATAAAGATAAAACGAAAAGACAGGGAGAAGAATAAAAGAAGAGGAATAGATAACGATTGACATTGCATTTGAATTTTTGAAGATCAAAGTTGGCAGGGAAATCAAGAAGCCAGAAGAGAGTTCCACAAACGAGAAGTACAAGAGAAAAAAACTGTTACACTATTCACATTATTCGGACTATTGTCCTGATCTTTGTCGCCATATTTATTACATTACAATAGTCCGAATAATGTAAATAGTGTACATAAAGAATACATGAAAATATTTATAGAAAAGCCACAGAAAAAATACATTACGGTGGAGGAAATGGAACTAAAGAAGGGGTGCCAGGTCAGGATCAATAACATTGCAGATTCTTCAAGACTCTATTAAGTCAGCAACCCATGACACCATCGAATTGGTCAACAAGACAAATTCATCGGGCTACAGTAGGCACCCTATTCCTCCTCTAGCCTTCGACTGCGCAAATCATTTGGCCATAATGCTACATCCGCCGTCCAATACGGGAACAGATAAAAAATAGGACGATATCGCAGTACGTACACAAGATATATATATATATATATATATATATATATATATATATATATATATATATATATATATCAATAAATAACTAGATAACAAAAGAATCTTTCATTCTCACTTTCTTTCTCTCTTTTTCCTTCTTACTTTCACTCTTTCTTTCCTTCTTTCTTTCACTCTTTCTTTCCCTCTCTCTCTTTCTTTCCTTCTTTCTTTCTTTCCCTCTCTTTCTATCCCTTCCTTCTTTCTTTCACTCTTTCTTTCCCTCTCTTTCTATCCCTTTCTTTCTTTCACTCTTTCTTTCCCTCTCCCTTTCTCTCCTTTTCTTTCTTTCTTTCTTTCTTCCTTTCTTTCTTTCACTCTTTCCCTGTCTCTTTCTCTCCTTTCTTTCTTTCTTTCCATTTCTCTTTCTCTCCCTTTCTTTCTTTCTTTCTTTCTTTCTTTCTTTCTTTCACTCTTTCTATCACTCTTTCTTTCC
The DNA here is from genome assembly GCA_903632075.3 of Acanthosepion pharaonis. Classification (NCBI taxonomy): domain Eukaryota; kingdom Metazoa; phylum Mollusca; class Cephalopoda; order Sepiida; family Sepiidae; genus Acanthosepion; species Acanthosepion pharaonis. Next base: position 842,937 of record CAHIKZ030000395.1, on the reverse strand, counting down.
CTCTCTCTTTCTACCAGACTATTTAACTTTTTCTCTTTCTTTTTAATTCTGTCTTGAATTTTCCCACAACGTTTGCACTGAACTTTCTTTCCCACTTCTATAGGAATTCTTTCAGCTTGCTTTTTTTTTTTATTTATTTTAATTTCTTCATTTCTTCCGGTTGAAGTCAATGAAAAGGACTTAATTTCCAAAACGAAAACTTGTGAATATATTTCGACTCATAACCGTAAAAATGTGTTTTCTTTTATGAATGGAAAAGTGAATCTGTCGACTTGTTTATCATCGCATGAATGCATGTCAAAGAAAGGAGCAATCGGTGTGAAAAATGTTTATACCTTCAGGTATCATAAATTTTACAAATACATTTTTTAATTGCGAGGGAAGAGGGAAAACTATAATGCTCGTTGTGAGATTTGAATTCGATGATTTTACAAGTCGATTCAAAGGAGCTTACTTACACGGCTTTTGGTCAGCTCCTCTCAAGAGAGTTTCAAATAATGAAAGAAAGAAGGAAGTAAAAGGCTTTAGGAAATATATTAATACGTGACTGAATTCATTTCTTAATAACAACAAAAAAGTATAAAATGAAGAAAAAACTGAAAGATTATAAACTCAATTAAAGAAAGAAAGAAAATAATTTGGGAATGAGAAAAAATAAATAAGAAAAGAGAAATCAACTAATAAAGAAGCGAACGAGTGATTGAAAGAAAAGATAAACGTAACTTAAAAAGAAAATAAATTTGAAGGAAGGAAGGAAGGAGTGGAGTGGATTGGTTTGGTTTGGTTTGATTTGGTTTGTTTTATGGCATATCAACCTCAATGGTTTATGTAATGCCGACAAGATTTTTATTGCTGGTTATACTTTGTTGGTAATAATGTTTCCCAAAAAGTATTGCTGGTAATATTTTTCTTTTTCAAAAATTTTTTTGCAGGTAAATATTTTTCCAATGGTATTCATAGTGTTTTGACTCCTTTTGTGGGGGTTAACTATTTGCCCATAGCTGGGACCTTAACAGGTGCTACCACCCCGGGTCAGGGTGGACCTGGGAATACCAGAAAGTAAGAGTTGATTCCACGCTCCTCAAAACCTCCTGATCAGAGGCCTTGCTGCTGGACGTAGTATATCGTCTTGCCTAGGAAGGAAGGAAGGAAGGAAGGAAGGAAGGAAGGAAGGACAGAAGGAAAGGAGGAATAAAAGAAGACAAGAATGAATCAGTGGATGGATAGACAAAAGAAAAGAAGTAAAGAATAGAATAGGATCAAATGAAGGTAATTTGTAGGAACAAGAAATAGGAAGGAGGATAGGACTGATTTTTACGGCTTATCAACCCATTGTGAGATATTAAAGCCGAAAATATTTTCGAATTGTAAAGATAATTCTTTTTAGTGTCTATTGCAATAAGACTTTTTTAAAATAAAAATGATTTTCTTTCACAAGTCCTACTGTTTAACCCATAGTTAGGGGGCACATAGAGTCATACTTTCCCAATTTTATTTGAGTATGTGTGAATGCAATGAAGTCAATTGGAATTCTTTTTCTCCGTTTTCTCATTCTGAGGCGCTACCTAATCTACTTTCCATACATCCTCAAAGAGAATAGAAAAAAAAAGAAAACTGAAAAGAAATAAAGAAACTTCCAAAAAAGGCATAAACATCAATGTAAAAATCGAATTAATCAAAATATAAACGGTCCATAATTTTTGATGCTGACATTTTAGACATTTTCTTTCATTGATCGCTAAACAGTGTTGACACAGGAATCAACACTGTATGGTGGTTCTGTACAGAGAGCCTACATAAAGAGGAGTACCATTTGGTTTGATGATTGCTAAAGGCGTGTAACAATGCAGTCTTCCTTTCTATGTCCACACTGCTTATATCTTTCATAAAAAATTTAAACATGTCTTTGTATGTGCGTATATAATAGTTTTTACCCATGAGTAAATTAAAAAAATTATTTGAATATCTATAAGATTATTACGTTGTTTTTTTATTTTATTTTTTTATTATTATAATAATTAGTTTTTTTACAAAAGAAACTAAATATATATTTTGAAATTATCAGCTTGGAACAAAATAAATGGCGTCAAAATTCGGCTTAAATCCAGTTTTATTAGTTAAGGTAAGCACCATTAGAATCGAGTGTGTTAATAAATTAGCAGTGATTATATTCCATCACAATAAAAATTGAGGTCACAGACGGAAACCATTTTCAACCTAATTTGTATATGCATCTAAGGCCCAGAAAAAATTGTAATCAGTAGGCATGGTGAATAAAGAGGTAGAGCAGAAACAGGAAACCGTACAGCATCGGTAGTTTTTGAAGTAACAAGTCTTGTGTTAGTCTGCAACAGGATAGATGCCTCAGTTTCAAATCTCTTTCATGGTGTAACGGTCTGAGAAAATTGAAAGAGCCTATAAGGGATTAATCCCCATTAGAACACTGTCAAGTAGTCAAGAGAATTATGGGCCGTGAAGTTTGAGTTATGTAAATGTTGATGAAGTACGTTTAACGACACCCCCACCTTAAAAAAATCAATATTTCCCATTAAGTCTTACCTGACGTATAGTAGTAAGGAGGGAACGTAAACTGAACGGTTTGACACTCATACGTCAAAAAACGACGTAAGAGTCCATATATATATATATATATATATATATATATATATATATATATATATATATATATATATATATAAGTAACTATAATACAATTTATAAATTATTTGTGTGTGATGGAAGCGGGAAATTTGCTTCTGTGTTTGTTTGGGATGACACTCTCACATACAAGGAACAGATGGGGGTGGTCTTGACGCTTTTCAGATCGGCCGACTGTGCCGTCAGACAAACTCAAACTTCCTCACACACACATACGCTCATGTAGATGCGTACACATACTCTCATTGCTCTGGGTCTACCACCACCACGTTGGTTAAGTTGGGTTCTGTTTGTGGATATTATATATGAGTGAAGTGATAGACATGCCGGTGGATTTAATTTCACATATACCTTAGATGAAGGTATGAATCTCTACTCTATCAGTTATAGCAAGACAGATAACTCTCTATTTGGTAATCAATTTAGGAGAAAGACAAGTAAAAATTTCAAAAGCAGTTTGACCTGATACAAGCTAATCACTTAAAATGATGAAATATGGCTAAAAAAGATTGTGTTGTATCAATCTTCTAAAAGGACGAACGAACCTCCTGTAGGAGGTTCATAGTTTATACAAATGGGATGTGACTCGTCTTTGACATAACAGGCTTTCATGACCACGGGATTTATTATAAATTTTGTAGTTCATTGTCAATTTAAACATGTCGATACTTGTTTCATATTATGAGCATAAAATTACCGTCAGTTGCAAGTTGAAGAAACACACGTCAAATGGAATAGGTTTTGCGAAAACTGAAAATAATTTAATAAATCATATTTAAATAAATACATGCTTAATAAGTGTGCCTTTTATATATATATATATATATATATATATATATATATATATAGAGAGAGAGAGAGAGAGAGAGAGAGAGATAGATAGATAGATAGATAGATAGATAGATAGATAGATATCCATAATATAGGTTTAATTTAAATAGCTATTATATTTCCATAGCATTCACTTCCCTCTAACTCTTCAAATTTCGAAGGTATAACTAATTCTAATTTCTATATTACCCTCACACTCTATAAAATCTTTACCTGCTATTATTTATAATGTACAAACTTTTCCTTACTCTAAGATCTCCCGAACTCTCTTTCCATTATTCCCTTAAATCCTTTTATCGACATATTTTAATCTTATTTTTAAATCCCCCCCACTGTTTTTCTCTTTTAATGTTGAATTAATTTAATTTTAATTTTTAATTTAATTTTAATTTTTAATTTAATTTCATTCTTCATATAACCCCAAATTAATGTCATAAGGTTAATATTCGGGTTTAATTTTATAAAACTTCTTCCCTTTAAGACAAATGCCTTACACCCTCCCCTGACCCTTGCCTTGTGCCTTTCGTCTGACTGAAACATTGAAATGGATAAATTCTGTATTAGTGTTTCGACTGTTTTTTTTCTTTTTCTTTTGGCTTTCACGGTTAAATTTCTATTTCTGACACGAATTCAGTTCACGCCCGGGTTGATAAGACAGACGACCGATATCTTCGTCTGCCGAAATGGGCTACTCCTGATATGAGGTAATATTTGGGGTATTTTATTTTTTTATTATATATATATATATATATATATATGTGTGTGTGTGTGTGTGTGTGTGTGTGTGTGCGTGTGTGTGTGTGCGTACATTCGTTTGTTGTTTTATATATGAGAGGGTAGATGAATAAACGTGTAAATAAATGGATTCAGGTGCTCGTGAATATCAATGTGCGAATGCTTCGGTCAACTATTGTGTATGTTGAATTTCCATCTGTCGGAAGATATGATTACCAATGGTCATCCTAATTGCCCCAAAACCGATCATTTGATGCAGTTTTTTTATTGCATGATTCCTTCGCACACAAAAACATTCGTGTGTGTGTGTGGGATTTGCATAGAGAGATAAAATATTATATTAACAGATTCGGAGAGAGATGGGAACGAATAGACAACAATACACAGAGATATCCCAGATTTAAAGATATAAAAAGAATGTTAAAGATATAGATATATCATAGCAGATAGATAGATAGATAGATAGATAGATAGATAGATAGATAGATATGAACAGTCTGTGATAGATATGAACAGATTGTGGTAGATAGATAGATAGATAGATAGATAGATAGATAGATAGATAGATAGATATGAACAGACTGTGATAGATATGAACAGATTGTGGTAGATAGATAGATAGATAGATAGATAGATAGATAGATAGATAGATAGATAGATAGATAGAATGATATGAACAGATTTTGATAGATAGATATGAACAGACAGTGATAGATAGATAGATAGATAGATAGATAGATAGATAGATAGATAGATAGATATATAGATATGAACAGACTGTGATAGATAGATAGATAGATAGATAGATAGATAGATAGATAGATAGATAGATAGATAGATATTGATTTAGAAAGTTGATAGACTGATATGAAATATGATAATAAGCGAGTATCGAAAAGATGGAGAGATAGAAAAACAGACTTGTACGTCTGTCCTGTTGAGATTTGTGAAGAAAATCAAGCAAACATCTCTGACTTTTCGCAATCATCCACTTAACTCTTGATTTAACTGCCTTAACTGGCCGATGATAAAAGGCAATTTAAACGTAAATGATCGCCAATAAAGGATAATGAGGTGGATTCAATTTTCTCGCGTAACGCTTAGCTGCCTATATGAACTGCGAATCTGTTGGCCTTCGAGTGGAAGAGGTTGTGAAACTGCGCCGTTGGCAGACACTCGAAAAAAAAAATAGGTCTGCCCAGTTCAAGTTCTCACCAATTATGTCAATTTAAGGTCATCCTTTTGGAATGCGATGAAACCAACTCCTTCTGAACATTGCCTTTTCAATCGAGTTCATTTTCTTTTTAATGTTTTGTTACTTGCATTATCTACATTGTTAAGATTGTTATCCTCATCGTCATTGCCATATTCACAACGTTTCGGCCGTTGTACACTCCGGCCTTCTTCAGGTGATTCGAATTTCGAACCGTTTATTTTGTCCACCTGAGTAGATTATTCTAGTTCCACGTGCCATGCCTCTACTAGTCATTTCCCTTTAATTCTGCAAATCTTTTGGTTCACCACTGCTGTAGCCTGGTATTGAGCTCACAACTCCTTGTGTCTAATCGCTGGATCTAACCAACGTCTTTATCCACTGGGCCATGTGTCCTTGCGGATAACAAATAAAGAATAATGTAAATAATGCAAGTAATCATAATGCCTCATCTCAGAGATACAGAGGCCGAAACGTTGTGAATATGGCAATGAAGATGAGGATAACAGTCCGACTAATGAAAATAATGCAAGTAATCATGATACCTCATCTCAGAGATATAGACAGATAATGTTTTGTTGTATCAACAAAACCATTCCGTACGTTTTTTTCGCTCTCTTATGGGAATATATGATTTGCTTAGACTGGAGGAATAGATTATTGGCACTGAAATTTCTATTTTTATATTAAGTTTGATGCATTCCTTGATGTCTGCGGATTTATTTTAAAGTTGAGCGATTATTTTCAAGATTAAAGTCACGTTTGATTCATTAGTGAATACATGCTGTTTGCCAATGCCGACATTTAACGCTCATGTCATCTGCAGTTAAAGACTTGCAAGATTCGACTCTTTCTGATGCAATCTTTGATCACAAGTTTGCCAAAAAGTCATGTAATTACCGTGATTTTTGCTCATGTGATTAATTCAGGTTCAAAATATAATCCTTAACGTAATCTTTGGGCAAAGTATTTTTTATAAAATGCATATTTTATTCCATTTTTAAGAAAATATTCACAAGCATACTGAAGTGTGTCAACAGCTTTGCAAAATCTGAACAAAGAAACAAACATATGATTTTTTTTTTATCTATTTTTATTTTTTAATCTCTTCTTGGTCGGGCTTCGATTTTTTGCATTCTCTTGTGTCGTAGATAACAGTAAATACAAACAGCAAGCAAGTTCACTTACCTGAAATAGATAAGAAACAGATTAATCTCGAAAGCCATAGCGAGTAAGTTCTGTTGTTTTTCCGTGACGAAGACAGACATTACTAAATATTTAGTGCAAATAGAAAATTTATATATATATATATATATATATATATATATATATATATATATATATATGGTGCAACGAATAAATTGTCGTCTAAATTACGCAAAAATGAAAATTACACGGACGCCTCATTTGAACAGATATATTACCAAAATTACATAAAAATATCTAGAAATACTAAAGAGTAAATTTATCACCATTGGCTTCAACCACAGCCTCCAGGCGACTTCGGAATCTCCTGAAAGTCTTCTGTACGACTCCCTTGTTTAATTTGGTGAATGCAGTCATGATCATTGCCTTCAGTTCATCTTTGGTGTTACAAGCAGTTTTGTTGGTCCCTAGCTCAACTGTTCCTCACACAAGGGGGTTGCAGTGTAAGTGACTTGGATAGCCAGATGTATGGGGCGATGTGGTCGCAGAAATTCTCTGTGAGTGATGACTGGGTTCTTTGGCTTGTGTGGCATGGTGCAGAATCCAGTTGCCAGACATAGGGACACCTAGCAGCCACCCTCTAGTCCTAAAGCCGCACTACCTCCTCCAGGCACTTGACATAGGCAACCCATGGAAATTCTTTTTTATCAAGAAGAACAAAGTGAGTTTTCCGAGATCTTAAACCTTTATAACCGCCATTAGTTGGATAGTAATTACCTTCCGAATCCTCTGCATTACAGCATGCTGTTTCCTGTGAATTGCATCATGGTGTTCTTTTTCTCATAGACAATGCAGTCGACAAATTCCAAAAACAAAGCGCATGCGCGTACCCCTAACATCCTGTATATATATATATATATATATATATATATATATATATATATATATATATATATCTGTTGTTATATAATCCAAGTTGATCCTAATAATATAAAATATTAATCCTAATTTTAAATAATAAAATCCCAAAACACCTCATATGGGGAATAGCCTATTTCACCAGATGAAGATATCGGTCGTGTGTCTTATCAACCCCGGTATGGACTGAGTCCATGTCTGAAATAGAAATTTAACTGTGAAAGCTAAAAACATTTTTAAAAAGTCGAAAAACTAATACACAGTTTATCCATTTCAATGTTTCAGTCAGACGAAAGGTACGAGACAGGGGTCGAGGGGAGGATGGAAGATATTTGTATTACAGGGAAGAAGTTTTATAAAATTAATCCCGAATATTAACCTTATTAAATTAATTTCGGGTTATATGAAGAAAGAAATTTTAATTTAAAACTAAAAGAAGAAGCAAAAGTGTTGTAAAAACAAATTTAAAATATATAGATAAATGGATTAATGGAAAGAGAGTTGGTGGGGGAGATCTTAAAGTAGGGAAAAGTTTATAAATTATAAATAATATAGTGTAAAAAGGGAAAATATTGAAATTAGAATTAGTTATAGATTCGACATTTGAAGAGTTCGAGGGAAGTGAATATTATGGAAATATAATAGCTAATGAAGTTAAACCTAGATTATGGAAATTTGAATTTGTTTTTATGCCGACATTTTGACACTAATTCATTCCTCTGATTCAATAATTCGCTATGATTAATGTAATTTATTATTCTAATCTTTTCTTGTAAACATAAGTCACATCTTTCTCTATGACTATTAGGAGCACGTGCGGAACCTATAATCTTCCAAACTATCTGTGGGTTCAAACATTTTTCCGGTCTCGTGTCTTTCGTCTGACCGAAATTCTGTATTATTTTTTCGGCCGTTTTTTTTTCTATTTCTGGCACGAACATTATGCCTTTCATCAGGTTTTATTAAAGACGACAAAGAAGGTTTGTTTGAATAATATTTTGTAAGTTTATCGTTTTTTGTACAAGATAATGAATAAAATATATGAAAATATGTACAAGAGTTGATCCGAATATAATGCTTCATATTTCTTTCCTCGAAGACTGTGTAAGTTCTTCATTTCTGCAGTCTCTATCCCACATATGCAATGTTGCAAGTCTATTGCTGCACATGGCAAATAATTCGATGGACTGCATTTTCACCAATTCCGACATTTACAGTAAGAAGACAACATGCCATTTCGATGGAGTCGAATCACTCTCAATTCCATTATATTCTAAATGTAATGGGAAATTTCTTCTAAAATCTACTATGTAGAACAGAATTTCATATGTCTGCTTCCCTGCATCCAACAATGTTAATGACTTCAAATCAAGGGTCAATCGCTATCTATTTCTCCTTATTCTTTCTTCCTACCATCTCCGCTTTCATTCATATCACACGCCTCATTCATTATAACCATTTTAACAGTTACCCTCTGCCTTGAATGGCTCTCGAGATTTGTAATGGGTGAACTTTAGTATAAAAATTACTACAGATACATAGCCAACAACATTGTCTGTGCATTTTTGCCAGCAATGAACAAGATTTAATTAGGATATATGGCTTTTCAAGAAGATCAATGTCGATACTGTTCAAATGCATTACGTATCAAGTGACCATGATCACGACCGCTGCTATCCGTAAATATTCAGCAATCACACCGCAATAGATAGGTAGATATGAAACGACTGAGAGCGATAAATATGAAAAGACTGGTATTTGCATATATATATGTGTGTGTGTGTGTGTTATATATATGTATGTATATAGATAGATAGATAGATAGATAGATAGATAGATAGATAGAGAAACAGAGAGAGAAAGGAGTAATTAGGTAGGTTTTTAAAAAATATAGTTATTTTTGTCACTTCCTTTTGTGGTAATCGTCATTATCGCCAGCAAGTGATTGGAGATGCTCCAACCACCACCTGAGAATATTTGAGATCAAATCTGATGTGAACCATTTAAACTTAATCTGTCGCAGTGTGTCCAAAAGATCAAATAACCATTATGGCTAATTAAATCGTTAATAGCGCCAATAATGTTCACGCTCTTTGCAGGCGTGAACTTCTGTTTTGGCCAGACATTCTTTTATTACTGGACATTGACCAACTATTCGACACTTCCACAACAGCCTCCATTCATCCAACAACGGAAAAATTATACTTTTTTCATCAAATCTTTTTCTTCTCATTTCTTCTCATACAAAAGGCACGGAAGGGTTATTAATTGATTTCGGTAACCCGCTTCTCTTTCGAAATATTCTGATACTTAAGTTCAATTCATCATCATCATCATTATCATCATCATCAGTTCCATGACCAAATGTCATCATAGGGTCACTGCACAGTTGAGAACGTGACCAGCTCCCTTCATATGTCTCTGTTTCGTGCAAATGTTTGAGATTCTCTAAATGGTCTTGCAGTTCATTCAGTGACCATTTTTCACCTGTTTGCCTCCTCTTCTTCTCTTGCCTCACGTGGTACCTTGAAGGATGGCAGCAGAAAGTGTTTTGGCTCTTATGACATTTCAATACCATATCCCTTTTCTTTTCTCGACGGACCGTTTCTTGTCTGATATTGTCTCGCACTGTGTCATTTGTGATGCAGTTTACATAAGAGATGCCTAGGATGATTTTGAACGCATCTCATTTTTATACTATTTACATTATTCGGACTATTGTCCTCATCTTTGTCGCCATATTTATTACACATGGCACAGTGGATAAAGGCGTTGGTTACATCCAGTGACAGGACCCAAAGAGTGTGAGTTCAATACCCGGTTAAGGCAGTGGATAACTTTCAGAGGGGAATTAGCAGGAGATAACTGATAACTGACATCCATTAAACATGGCACGTGGAACTAGAACAGTTATCCCAGTGAACAAAATAAAGGGTTCAGTCCAACATTCCAACCACCTGAAGAAGGCCGGAGCATACAACGGCCAAAACGTTGTAGTAAATATGGCGACAAAGATGAGGACAATAGTCCGAATAATGTAAATAGTGTACATAATACCTCATCTCAGAAATATAGACAGATCTCATTTTTAATCTTGATTTTTTTCACTTTAATTCGGCTTTTAATCTCCAAGATTCTGAGGCATACATAAAGATCAAGGTGGGGTAGGGGCCTAGTGCACATAATTGTCTGCTCTTTGATATTAGGTAGACGCACTTGTCTTTCCAGAAAAGGTTTTAGTTTTTCGACAGAATGCATTCTTTTTGCAACTCTTGAAATTATTTCTATTCTTCGCTGATAAGCGATTCAAAAATCTTTTAATATAAAAGTAACTAAGTCATCTGTCAATATTTCTGAGATGAGGTGATATTGGAATGCCAACCTATATAACCTGAAGAATGCCGGCGCGTACAACCACCGAAACGTCGTGAACATAGCAATAAAGAGGAGGATAACAATTAGAACGATGTAAATAGTAACTAAGTCATCATCATCATCATCATCCTATGAAAATGTGTGGCCGTAAGGTAGCGGCGCAACTCAGCACCTGACCAGCTCCCACTACATGTCTCGGTTGCGTGCCAATGTCTGAGTCTTCCCGTTCAGTCAGTAGTGTTGTAAGCCGATTTCCCCCCCCCCGCTTGTCTCTCTCCTTGCCTGAGAATATACGTCGTTCGATGGCAGCTGAAGGTTATTTGCTCCAATGACATGGCCATACCATTTCAACTTTCACCTCTTGACGCTGATTAAGAGGTCTTCCAACGTGCCTGTTTCTTGTCCCATGCTGTCTCACATCTCATTATTTGTGATGCGATCTGCATAGAAGATGCCTGAGATGGTTTTGAATGCATCTCCTTAGAATCTTCACTTTAATTTTACTGTTAATGTCCAAGATTTACAGATTTACGGAAAGATTGAGAAGATCAATGCAGATATTAGTTTTAATCGATAATAGTTTGAGCTTTGATTTCAGGCAAATATTCTCGTCTTTCCAGATATTTTTTTAGTTTCTGATAGTTTTTGAAAATATTTTTCCTTCTGAGGCGCTTTTCACTGATAATCAAGCATAGATATTTGAATTGCATCGCTATTTTCCGTTCCTGACCATAGACTTTTATCTTGGTTGAAAAAGCTCTTCTCATTGTTGGTCAGTCAGTCAGTTATGTGCCATGCGTGATACACGCTTAGGCGAACATGTATCTTTCGATACATGACTGACGAGGCAGATTTTGTTCCTGCAGTAGGCTGCCATTTCTTTCTGTGGTAGACCAGTTGCCATCCAAGGCTAAAGAACCCAGTCTGTCCTGCTATTTAATCTACACATAGCTGGGGAAGAAGAAGAGCATTCATACCTTTCCCAAGGCTATTAGCATGTAAGTGAATGGATTCGACTGTAATTCGAACTCGGCTCTCAGATTGAATCTGTTTTGTTTGTTTTTTGGCGTTAATATCCCTGGCATATCCAGAGTGTGCTTCATTCACGTTCTTCATCAGATTTACGAGTTCCTTTTATGCAATCGAGACCATTTATGTCGTCTGCAAGTCAAGGTTTGTAATGTTGCTAACTCTGATACTCATTGTGCTCTGATGTTCCACGAGGGTCTCACTGATGGTGCGTCTAAGAAAGATGTTAAAGAGCGTAGGGCAAAGAAGACAGCATCATGTGCGATACTATCTTTCTATGATGCTCTGGATAGGTACTGAGTTTTAGCAACAAATGTTTGCCTTGAACCCATACAATCAACATACAGGTAAAATTAAACTGATAGGAAAAGATTTTATTTTTGTCTCAGTAAATGGCGTAAGATTCTGATAAAATAGTTCCAGTTCCGTAAAATGCATCTATTGGATGCTTTAGTACACGTCATCAGTAATGTTTCTAGTCGAGGTTCATTAGGGGTTTCGGGTCTTTCAATATCATAGCCCCTCTCCACGGTGACACAGCCGATACTGATCGGATATCGACTTATGCATTTTCCGTTAGCTACAATTTTTCCATCCTCCCGACCACACACTGTGACTCCTGCTTTCTTACGATTGATAGTTAGTCCTTTCTTCCGTCTTTCTTTACTTGTTTGTCTAGGAGATTCGATGATCTCTTTTCTGTGTCTGCTATCAAAATGGTGTCACCTGTATATCTTATGTTGTTAAGATTATGTCCACCAATAATAAATCCCGGTAGGATTTCTACTTCTCTTGGGATCATCTCGCTCTTGGTTGGTCAATTCTTCTTTCATCAAGTTTCTATCTTCTTTTATCTTAAGTGTAAACAAATTATTTTCAAAATACTAAGTAATAATGGTATGACAATTTATATTATTGTAATAGTATCCGTACTTACATTGGTTCGTAAGCAGTTCAACTATTCAGGTCATAGTGACTGATGCAACAATCAATGTAGGAATGCATTATAAAAAATTTATAAGGAAAAAAAAAACTATCGAATTACTGAATTGTCGAAATTTCTTTTTAAACAAATGAAAACCAGAGGAAAAGAACAAATAGAAGACATGTTTGAGTTAACTAAACAAAGAAACTAAAAAATACTTCCTTTAAATTAGATTTTATTTCTTGACGTGCGATGGTTTTATAGCCATAGAAACCTCTCGTCCATACGAAGAAATGAGCAAGGCAAAAGACGCCATTCCGTAGGGGAAAAAAAAAAAACAAAAGATATACAAACGGAAAAATATTTTTTTTAAAAAAGATTTGATCAAAATGTAATGAAGACGACAGATGTCGAAAAAAAGGTGGACAACGTTGCCTCTTACGAAACAGAGAAGGATTTGAATATAGAAAAGATATTTGAGATAATTTTATTTTGTACAAATACAAAACTGAATTTACAATAAGAGGCCAGAAAAAGAATCATGCTAATGTATAAACCAGACGTGTATAACTTCATAAAGATAAACAGGTAGACTTGGTTCTATTTATGAATTTTCAAATTAAATTTGTCGATTATGAATAGGAAAATAAAATATTACATTAAGCATATTAAAAACACCAGTGTCACAGTCATTCTATACAATAGGACTTTTGTCAAAAATAGTCAAAATTCTTGGTAAATAAGGAGACATATTGGAGTAATAGATAGATTAAGGATTGAGGAATCGGAGCATCAAGTTCGATGTCGTTACATTCACTTACTTGCAAATACATCCGGGAAATCCGCTTACCAACTAATGTAAGTATACTATTAAAATAATATAAATTGTCATACCGTTATCACTCAATGAAAATTATATGTTTACATTTAAGATAGAAGATGATAAAAACTTGACGGGACTTTCTTCGATGAAAGAAAGAAGAATTGACCAACAAAGAGCGAGGTGATCCCAAGAGAATTTATTATTGGTGGACATAATCTTAACAACATAAAATATACAGGTGACACCATTTTGATAGCAGACGCAGAAAGGATACCATCGAATCTGGAAAATCGAGTAAAGAAAGAAAGCCGGAAGAAAGGACTAACTATCAATTGTAAGAAAGCAGAATATCTAACTGTCAGCAAGAGGAAGCACCCAAGATTTGAGCTATGAATTTGAGATTTCAAAAAGCAAATACACTCAGAGAAGGTATATTATCCCCTACCAGGTATGCTTAACAAGAAAAACTAGGTCCTATGGACTTGGGTAGCAATCAATCTAGAGAACAACAACTTTGAATTCGGAACCTTAGTTATTGGTTGGTTTATGACTAAATCGGATCTGCTACTAACTGGGGTAAGCGGAACCACAGCAGCACAAAAACATGAGCTCTTAAAGAGAATCTGAACTCCTTAGAGTTATCGGTCATTCATCTTATGAGTTTAAAAGCTTCACGAACACTCGCAAATGGCCAAGTGCAGCTACACCCCTGAATACATGGTTAATCAGGCTGGACTACCGCCAACAGGAGTCATTAGTATGTGGATTAGGATATTAAATAAAATCTGATATGTTAAAACATAGCATTATATCTTTGAATTAAAATATTGTAAGATCCTTTCCCAAAGTGTGTTTTTATAAAAAGTTCTCATTTTCATCGTCTAGTTTCAGACTCTAGAAAACAATTAGAAGCCAAAGTATTTCTGAGTCTTGAATATTTGATAAAAGCTCAAAACCTTTTAGAAAGCATAGTTAACTGGGAATAGGTCGAGTAAGTAGAAAGGCTACTCAAATACCTCACATCCTAAGTTCCGCAGATTCATTGGGCGTTGTGTCCCGTTCGGACTAACAAATCACTATAACAAAACTAACACTTAAGATATGAATTTTAACATATGAATGTATTTTTTATTCCTATTTGTAGTGACTATATATTTCTGTTTAATCCTTTTGTGTTTTCATCTCATTTTTTTATGGCAGTAATTAAATATTGTACTGCGCGAAGAATCTTAGAGATTCAGAATTAACTATAATTTTTCAACACTTTTCATGCGGTTAACTCTCCCTGAATTTTTGTAAAAGTCTCGCACAGTGAAAATTTGAAGTTGAAAGAACTTCTTAGTAGAGAACATTCAATCTTTATAGGGAGTGCACGATTGTTGAATATCTGTAATCTTCATTTTCGGATATCTTTTAGTCATTATTTCTCTCACGCAATCATACATCCTGACATCTGATGAGAGTCTTTCTTTTATATGAGCGGAATTATTATCAGCCATAGAATTAATCCAATCAGATAAACACACATCTTCTAAAATTGCCTCTCCTGCACCAAAATCGAGATATGACTCTTTCTGTAGGAAAAGCACTGGAATAAGGCAATGGTATTGATTAAATCTAAAATGTTGTTCAAGAACTTTCTACTTATACTTCATATTCCTGAGACTGTTACTTCTTCTAAGACAATCTGGCATCTCCGTCCTGGATATGACGATAAACTACATCCGCTTCCTGGGTAAGACGATAAACTACGTCCAACAGCAAGGCCTCTTATCAGAAGGTTTTGAAGAGCATGGAATCACCTCTTAATTGCTGGTGTTCCCAGTTCCACCCTGACCCGGGGTGGTAGCACTTGTTAGGGTCCCAGCTATGGGAAAATAGTTAACACCCAAATTTGTGTAAAAATAGGTTTTAATACCAGAAATACTTTGGAATAAAGAAAAATCATTATAATTTTGGAAGGAAGAATTATTATCAGCAATACTTTTTTTAAAAAAATACCAGTAATACAAACAGCTATACATTCTTAAGAATTTGGATGGTACTAAAAAATATGAGTAATTGAAAAATGGTTCCAATATATATGTATACATGCACACCTTTTTTTTTTCCAAACTATCGCTTTGAATCTATTTCAAAAGATTTGTTGGCATTAAATGACCCACTGAGGTTGATGTGCCATAAAACAAAAGAACCAAACCAAACAATC
Organism: Acanthosepion pharaonis; assembly: GCA_903632075.3. Classification (NCBI taxonomy): domain Eukaryota; kingdom Metazoa; phylum Mollusca; class Cephalopoda; order Sepiida; family Sepiidae; genus Acanthosepion; species Acanthosepion pharaonis. The sequence continues at coordinate 827,075 of CAHIKZ030000395.1, read as the reverse complement.
TGGCATCTCATCTTCAGTCCTTTTCCCCACCGTCTTAACGTAGCTATTTCCATTATTTTTACTGCTGAAACGGATAAAATATAAACGTAAGTTTTATGCTAACAGTTTCTTCTTCCAGCTACTTTCTTCCGAATCAATTGAAATGTAAATTCAATGCCAATCGTTATGTCTTCTTAATTCTTGTTCTTTTATTGTCCTCTCTCCTTAATAGATCATGTCCATTAGACAAAGGCATAAAGAGATGGCCGAGTGGTTAAGCTAACGGGCGGCTAAAACATCGAGGATTTCATATAAGTCCTATACTCTCTTAATTGTCAAGTAATATTTATTTTTACACATGTCCTTTTCTAAATTCATTTATAGACTCACTCGGCAGAACAATAGCGTGACTGGGTAACATTCAGTCATGGCGCCTTCTAAGACTAACGTTTTCCGCTGACATGAATTGGAAAGAGAATAGATAGAATCAATTGCTAAATCTACAGCTAGGAAAGTCGGTTCACTGTGTCGAGCTAGACAATCTTACTCGCCAGAATCTTACATATTTAAAAGTTTACTATTTGCCATTGCTTTGAATATTGCTGTTGCATCTGGTCTGATTCTCCCGCTAAAATATTTAGGGATTCTTGATCAAATCCGAACAAGAATCAGCAACATCACTGCTCCTGACCTGGCATCTCGGCTTCAGTTTCTTTCCCACCATCATTACGTAGCTTCCCTCTGCCTTTTCGATTTCATGGTAATTGTTCAGGTGAACTTTACTCTATAGTACCTAGACTTTATTAATTTAAGCACTGCACTAGATATTTTATTTAATATCTAAGTGTGAATCCTCCTTATATTGAAATGGTTACAGTCACACACACACACACAGAGAAAGAGAGATAGAAAGAAAGAAAGAGAAAGAGTATTCGCCATTAATTCAATATAGATTATAAAACAAAACCATTTTTTAGTCTCCTTAAAATATTGATTTGTAAAACCTAGCTTGATAACTTTTGATCCGTGGTTAGATGAACAGATGTAATAAGTCATCAACCAAAATAGTTTACTTACATCACAGTCAAACAATAGAACTACAGTTGTCACTCGTTTCCCGCCAATTTTGATTTTCTCAGCAGGGTTAGGGTTATTGTTCCTAACTTGGCATTTCACCTTCAGTTATTTTCCCGACCACCCTAACATAACTTCCCTGTGCCCTTTCTATAAATACTTTCGAGGTAATTGTTCGGATAAACTTTCCTTTAAGATTTCATTATCGTTTCATTTTTAAAAGTTGTTATTTTTATTCTCCACCCACTCAAACAAATTCTAGATATGGGAACAAGTTAGAACTTCAAAGAGACTTTCAGTCATTATGGTGTTTGTAGGAGGAAAGGTAACCAAGAATGTGTTGTTTTGGTGAGATATTTAGGCAGTAATTGTGGCGGGCTAAGTTTAAGATAAGACATATTTAAGACCAGCCTTCCCCTATAACCGTTATGGCCTTGTGCCACAATTTTTGTATTTTCAAAATAAATATCACTTTCCTCTATGGGACCTAGACTTTATGAATTTGAGTGCAGTACTAGATTGGCGGCAAGGTCTCATCATGAAATGCCTAGATGTAACCACTATTCCTATGCTAACAGATTTTTCTCTCGCATTTCTCGCTTATGGAACTCTCTTCCGACTTCTTGCTTCCCAGTCGACTTTAATATTTGAATATAAATTCAATTTTAATCGTCATCTCTCGTTGTCGTTTTTATTGCCCACCTCCATTGTAGTTGTTTCTTTCACAGAGAAATAAACAGTAACCACTTGCGTCTTAGTGGATTTATTGCCTTGCATGGTTTAAAATGTTTTTAAAAGAGTAATAAGCACGACATTATATCTGGTTCAAACTTGAGCATAAAAACTACGCTGTTCAATGTCTGTTTTACCAAAAAATCTCTCCTTCTTGCTGATTCGACAATTCAAGGGCCAATTAAAATGCACCTCCACGCCCTCCTTTGTCCATTTCTTTTGTGTGACTTGTGACCATCAACTGATCCTGTTAAATATATAATATTTTAGAAATACGATATATTTCAAAACAGTTTGTATGGCTACTTTTTTATTATACTCTTCTATTTTACAAACACAATATGGCTAACTGGGAGTTTTGTCTTGTTGATATAATGGTGTCAAAGGTCAAATTTATGTCATCCTCTTTACGTAAGTTATATGGATCATTTTAAAATCCGAAATTGCATTATTGATTTCTATTGACACCTCCAAGTGAAAAGTTTTACAATTCTGTCGGTTCGTATCATTTGTCCTAACGTTGCATAGCCGTGTTTAATTAATGCGCCAAGGAGATGCGAGCCTCATAAGCTAGAGTAGAGAGAGTTCAGTTCAAGCTGATTCCGTTGCTCCAGACTAATGCAAGCTTAGCTTATACAATTATTTACATGTCAAACTGAACCCTTTATTTCGCTCACTGGGGTAAACTGTTCTAGTTCCACGTGCCATGTTTAATGAATGTCAGCTATCAGTTATCTCCTGTTAATTCCCCTCTCCAAGTTCTACACTGCCTTAACCGGGTATTGAACTCACACTCTTTGGGTCCTGTCTAACCAACGCCTTTATCCACTGTGCCATGTGTCCTTGATATTCCAACCACCTAAAGAAGGCCGGAGCGTACAATGGCTGAAACGTTGTAACAAATATGGTGACGAAGATTAGGACAATAGTCCGAATAATGTAAATAATGTACATAATACCTCATCTCAGAAATATAGACATATACTGAAGGGCCGAAACGTTGTAATAAATATGGCGACAAAGATGAGGACAGTAGTCCGAATAATGTAAGTAGTGTACATAATATCTCATCTCTGAAATACTTAGTTTATACATTGCAGAATATGCAAAGGAAATAATTATATTTTGAAACTGTAAGCAACTCCGAAGAAAGATAAATAAATTTCATTTCAGTTTCTGGAGAAAATTAGAAAATTGCGCATATTGAGTTGTATTTCTTTCGCTTTATAATTTCAAATTTCAAAGGATATCTGTTGCTTCAGGAAGGAAGGACTTTTGTTTATTTTCGATAATAACATCGCTTGTCTTCTACTCAATTTTGTTTTATAATTTGAATCTTGCTTGAAATGATGAACTCACTATGGAAGAGCAGAACCGAAATAAACAAAGACTAATGGAAATTTTCAAGTTTTTTACTTATTCACTTAAATATAATTCTCCTAATTTTCTTTTGGAGAGGTGGGGTCAGACCGGATTACCTTCGCTATTCCACACCATATTTCGATTCACGTATTAAGAATTCAGGCGAGAACATTTTTTTCAAACTGAACAAGAAAAACCCGACTTAAATTGACTCTTTTATCATAAAATTATTTTCGGATCATTTACTAATAGACTGCAATAGTATAGAATGTACATATAAGCAAATAGATAGATAGATAGATAGATAGATAGATAGATAGATAGATAGATAGATAGATAAACGATAGATAGATATGAAAAGACCTCGTTAGTTAGATAGATAGATAGAGAGAGAGAGAGAGAGAGATAGCTAGAAAGATAGATTTAAGAAATTTAGCTTAGTATGGCATAATAACTTATGCAAAACATAATTCCAAAGAAAACTGCATTAATTTGGCGAAACATGCCAATAGTTCGACATGATCCGAACAATTTTAAGACTGAATGTCCATCGTAATTCAACAAATTACCTCATAATTTCTTATGCATATCACAACAATATACTAAAATCTAGAATAATCATAGTGGTTTATTTAATAGCCATCAGAATTTACAGTCCCGAATATCTACCTGATGAAGAGAAATACATTGAAAGTATTTTGAATCCCTCCACTATTCTAGTCTTTTCATTTATAATGCCAAACGAAAAGCTTCCATTATTCATAAATCCAAATAACAGGCACATTTCTTTCCAATTCTCTATCTAACGAACTTGAGATAAATTTACCTAATCCCAATATAAAAATTATCCCAAAGATATTTAAAAGAATGAAAAATTGAATTAAAATAAAACATACAACTAACTTTGCAACAGAAATAGAAAAAAGGTGAAAACAATACGAAAACTTAAGGAATCAGTACATATTCTGGGCCACAAAAATCTCCTGAGCCGACCAAGCATAGAAATGAATACAATATGGGAACCAGTAATAAGGAGTGCTAGAAAAAAACAATGAATAAGAGCACGAAAAAATTGTAGTATATGTTCTGGTAAAAAATATACAATAATAATAATATAAGTTGATCACGTCTGTATTGACGAACCGTACTTATTCCTTTCTCGAAACAAACAGCACTCTCCCGCTGGAACAGAAGGGATGCAGAAGAGGTTCGTATGGCTGCAAGGATCAACTTCTGATAAATAAGATGATCCTGGAAAATTGCAGGAGACGACGCAGGAACCTAAGTGCAGCGTGGATTGATTATCGTAAAGCCTTTGATAGTGTTCCACATTCTTGGATCCTTAAGACTTTGGAGATGTACAAAGTCTCCCCTGTGGTATTAAATTTCCTAAAGCACAGCATGGGAATGGGGAATGTGGAACACCAAACTATACCTTAGTCACACCGGGGGCACTGCCATATCCAACCGTCTGAATATCCGACGTGGAATCTTTCAAGGAGACTCTCTGTCACCCCTTCTGTTTTGTTTATCCTTAATCCCTCTTACACATGAACTGAACAACAGTAGCTATGGTTACAAAATAAATAAGAAAATATTCAATCACCTACTCTACATGGATGATCTCAAACTCTTTGCCAAAGACGACAATGAGTTGAAAGGCCTCCTCAATATTGTAAAATACTTCAGTGACGACATAGGTATGGACTTCGGATTAGATAAATGTGCAAAAGTAACTTTCAAGAAAGGTAGAATTACAGAAACACCCTTAATAGATTTAGATTTTGTCACAAAGATTAATGGAACTGGAGCATGATGAAGCTTATAAGTACCTAGGAATTAGCGAAGGAGATGGCATACAACACCCCCAAATGAAGGAAAAAATAAGAAAAGAATACTACAGGCGTGTACGTCTGGTACTAAATACTGAGCTGAACTCAAAAAACAGGATATCAGCCATAAACACATTGGCTGTCCCTGTGGTGCAATACAGCTTTAATGTCCTTAACTGGACCATAGCTGAAATTAAGCGACTGGATGCCAAAACGAGAAAGCTACTCACTTGCTATCGCATGCATCATCCCAAAGCTGATGTCGACCGTCTGTATGTGCCCAGATCCGAAGGAGGCAGAGGATTAGTTCAACTAGAACTGTCCTACAAAACTACAACAATTGGCCTCCAAAGATATTTGGAAACTACAGAAGACTGGATGATGGTGTGCGTCAAGGAACATGAAAGTAGTAAGCGTCTCTACTCCGTAATGAAGGAAGCCAACAAATTCAAAATGGAGTTCCAAATGGGCGTAGAGATGCAACTACAGCACAATACACCGGCTGAAACTGCAAAATACCTAAAAAGATAGCTAAGACGAATGCAACAGACCAGTTACAGAAGCGATGGCAAGATAAACCGCTTCATGGCCAATACTCTGCCCGTACCAAACAAGCTGACGTGGACAAAACCCGTACCCATCAGTGGCTACGTAGTGCAGGGTTGAAAGCGGAAACTGAAGGTTTTATCCTTGCTGCGCAGGACCAATGCTTGCTAACTAGGAATTATCAAGCACATATACTAAAATATTGTGTCAGTCCAAAATGCAGATTCTGTGATAAATAACCAAAAACGATTGATCATCTTGTAGCAGGTTGTACGGTGTTGGCACCCACTGAATATAAAACCCGACATGACAGAGTGGGCCAATATCTGCACTGGAAAATCTGCAACTTCTACGGGAAGAAAACTGAAAGAAACTGGTATGAACACCACCCAGACCCGGTTACGGAGATAGGACCTGTTACAATTCTATGGGACTACACAATACACACTGACAGAACAATCAAGGCCAACCGCCCAGATATTCTTATTAAAGAGCACAAACAAAAACGGTGCCTCCTTATTGACATGGCAGTCCCTGCCGACTGCAATGTATCTTTGAAGATATTCAAAAAGTTGTCAAAGTACAAGGACCTTGAAATAGAAATCGCGAAAATGTGGCATATGGGAACATCAACAATCCCTGTTGTAGTTGGAGCCCTAGGACTGGTTGGAAAAGATTCCAGTAGACTAATTAAAGGGATACCTGGAAGTCCATGCCTCAAGGAGATACAGAAAATTGTTCTGACAAGTACAGCCCACACCTTACGAAGGGCTTTATCTATGTAATCTTTTTTTTTTTTTTTTTTTTTTTTTTTGTCAGTGGAAAGTGTCATGACGCCATTTCTAACCTTAGGTCCCTGGGCGGGACCCGGAAAGAAATGTGTAAACGCCAGAAATCAAAGAAAATAAAAATAATAATAATAATAATAATAATAGAAAAAATATAAGCACTGGTTTTGGAGGATATTAACTGTTGGAGGATATCGGGTTTTGAAGGATATGAACTGTTGGAGGATATCGGCTCTTGTATGATGCGGACTGTTGAAGGATATCGGCTTTTGGAGGTTATGGACTGTTGGTGGACATCGGGTGTTGTAAGATATGGACTGTTGGAGGATATTAATGACTCAAGGCAGAGAAAAAAGAACGTAATAGAAATAGAGGCTCCAGAAGACCGGAGATTCTGCCGGCTGCCAGACGCTCTCCAGCAAACGATATAAAAAAAGCGGGATTCTTCCGTATAAGGCTCCATTAAATACCCAGGAATATTCAATGAACGTGAATGACCCTCTTAGTTCGGTATGTCAATCGATTATAAACATTATGCAAAACTGCACTTGCTTCTCCTTGTTTAGAAGCGCATCATTTTTTATGCGTCAAAATTCAGAAGTAAATTTCCAGTGCACTTCATCGCATTTGTGCACTTGAACATATTTTGGTTAAGTGCCATCATTTCGCTTGTTCAAGATCACAATGTCGATTCCAGAAGGAAAAAACTCCCTAAACGCGTTTGCCATCTCCCCTCAGTAAAATGTTGGGAACACGTTAGAGGTGGGCAGATAGCTTATCATCTTGCCTCTTTTTTTTTTATAAAGAGAAAGCCAAGGCAATAAATATTATTCAGTCGTTGGTAGCAGTTCAAAGCCAAATTTTACCGTTTCATCTTCAATATGGAGGCTTATTGCAATGCAAAGAATTTCAGTTATAAAACACGGAGTTTGAACTTTATATGACAGATGTTTTCTGTGAATAGGTAGGAGATATTTCTAATGTGTAAATATATATATATATATATATATATATATATATATATATATACACACATATATATATATATATATATATATATATATATATATAATGAAATGGACAAAGTCCGACAATTATTTAAGACATTTTTTTATGTTTATACGTTCTTTTATAGACACAAATATTTAAGTAAATGCTCTGTTTATAATAAACAGTATTAACAACATTTACCGACCTGAATGTCCGAGAAATTTTAATAGGCAATATGCGTCCTCCGACAGGAATCGAACCTGTATCCTATACGGGACCGTCATTTAGCCTGACGTGCTTTTACCGATTTCGCCACAGAGGAGCATTCGGTTAGCAAGGTCGATTTTACTGTTTTTAATCATGGAAGATTGTAGTTTAAAAAGTGTATATTTTAAAAAGAGAAGACGCAAATATTTTTGGTTATCATGTTGATTTTTTTAATATATGTTATACTTTATTTTCCATATTTTTGTTTCACGAGTTTCCGATGTCGTGACCTTCATCAAACAAAGAGTTGCTATTTCCACATATTATTAAAATGAATTAATTTTCCTTATGTTTTCGATGTTTAACCATTGTCTTTTTTGTGTAGTTGTAACCCAAATGTTTTTTCTTGGACTGGTAGCAAAAGTGTTTTTCTGCTTAAGGGGAAATAAAACAATTAGGATTGGTCGGATGTCTTCGTTCTTGTCTTTTTATGTGCCCTGTATCTTCTGATATATATATATATATATATGTGTGTGTGTGTGTGTGTGTGTGTGTGTGTGTGCACACGTTTGAACGTACAACTCTGTGTTTCTGTTAAATGAGTTTAAACTGTATATTTTTTGCTTAAATCCTAGGTTCAGTTTAAAGGAAATATCTATTGTTTAATGTGAATTCCGTGCTGTAGTCGCATTCATGATCACGATCTGTCCGTTATTCCTTAAAGAATAATTACTATTAGAATCGAAAGCCTTCTTTCTAAGTGTAGACTTTACAAGGCTATCAATTATAAACAACAGAAATGTTTTCTTTCCACCATTTTCGAGTCGTCTTCATCTCAGTCGATTCATCGAATTGAAGATTTAATTCCATTTTCATATTTATCTACATTAATCTTTTTAATTTGAGTCAAGATTTCGCGCCTGCCTAAGCCGTTAAAGAAACCAGCGAGAAGAGTTCGAATCCTGACAGTGGCTGCCTGTGATTTTACCATTGAATAATATATAAATCTGCACCAATTTGAACGCAGGGTTGGACAGATGAATTTGTCAATGAAACTTTATTTTTCATTGGGTGCTCCATACCTATATCCTTGTACCATATTAAACCAAGTTTAGTGAATAACAAATTTCATCTTACAGACTGTGACACTATCGGTGCCTTGAGGCTGATCTTTCCTCTGATCGAGCTCTAATAGTTCAATGGGGAGACAACTGGCTCGTAAGATTCAGTAACTCATAATTCAAGCTAGTCATTTTCATCATCACCGTTCAAACTAATTTTTCTCCATCATAACAAACGGTTTTTATTGCCAACGTGACTCATTGCATTGAATATCTATTGGGTCTCAAGTTCACTTCAGATCTCAAGTGGAACTCATTTATACAATCCATTGCTAAAATAGTTGGAAAAACGGTCGGCTCATTCTATCACTCGAAGAAATAGATGATGCCTTCTACCAGGCTTTATTTTTACAAGAGTCAGATTAAACTAAAAATGGTATATTGCTGCCATATTTGTTTCTAAATAATTTTTTTACTTATATCTTATTATCGGTCCAGAGTAGCCGAGCTTATTTTAAAAAGAATTCTTTAAAATAGCCACATAGCTGGGAAATAGCGAAATTCAAAATTTCTAACAAAATTTTTCAGAAGCAGCTCACACGCTACAGATTTGTGTGGGGGCAGCTGATAAAAGAAAAGCAATATTTTTTTTCCGTCAGAAAATGGTAAGCCCAGGAAATATTAAACATTTTAAGCGAAGCATTTTCTTGAAAAATCGTCCCCGTGATGTATTTATTGTCTCAGACCTAACCGATTTTGTGAGTAATGAACGTTAGGATATCAGCAATGGAGCAAATCGTATTGTTTGTCGCTATTGAAGTTGTCACTTTTGAGATGAACAGCAACCTTCTTGTAAAGTTAAACACGTAAGGCAGTAATGACCGATGAAATCTGAACTCTCATCCGACATCCTTGGGAATTCTTCTGACATGGACAGCGCTTTTCTCAAGTTGATCACTGAGACCAACCATAAAAGCAAATTTAAATATCATCACGTAGCTACATTCTCTCACACTATTGGCTTGCCATATTTATTGCTTACTATCTAGTCGTAGTAGTATTAAATATTAGAGTCGTTCTTGGCTGAAATATTTTATCATTCATTTTTTACTTTTTTATCTTTTATCTTATGAATGTGCTTTTTTATTGCAACACTGAATTTAACGCTGTTAAATAAACTCCAGGGATCGAAAAAAAAAGAAACAAATATTAAAAATGGAAAAACACAAGGCCCAGTGGATAAAGACGTTAGTTAGATCCAGTGACTAAACCCAAAGTTAAAAGTGAGTTCAATACCAGGCCACAGCAGTGGTAAACCCAAAACTTGGAGAGCTGAGTTAAAGGGAAATAACTGAGACATCCAGGAGAGGCATGGCACATGGAACTAGAAAAATCTACCCCGGTGGACGAAATAAAGAGTTCGGCCGAAATTCCAATCACCTGAAGAGGGCCGGAGCGTACAATGGCCGAAACTTTGTGAATATCACAATAAAGATGAGGATAACAGTTCGAGTAATGTAAAAAAATAATTGAATAAAGATTTTTAAGAATTGTATTTGATTTATTTGTTAAAGTAATTTACAATTTTATGCTGATCGTTCTTGTAAAATATTTTGAACAAATTTTCCAGTGGAAACATTATTAATTTCAAATACATTTTACAAATAATCCCTTTTTATCAGAACGTTCAATTGTGTCTTGAAAGCGAAATGAAATATTTGCTATTGTCGTAAGTTTTGCTTGACGCAAGTTGAGTCTTTCGGTCTTGTATCTAAACAAGATAAACAAAGTAAAGACAATATCTTTTAAATATTTTAACAGATTATGAAAACTCCATTTCATATTTCAAAGATTGTAGATTTTACAAACATTCGGCTTTTTTTGATTATTATTTTAAAAAGTAGAAGCCAAGAGACAATATTTGAAGTTGTTTAAATTTCTTTTTTCACTTGTTATAGTCTATGCATGCTTTTAAAACTTTTTAAAACATAAAGTAACACCAATCGAAAAGTAAGAAACAGTGATTAAAATGTTTTAAAGTCAAATCAAAACGTGTGAATTATTAATAATATTTATATAATGCGTTGTTTTATTTAATTATATCGTGAAAAACATGAAAATAAAATGTTTTTTGTTTTTTTCTTTCAGATTTTTAACTGTATTTACGTGCCTAGTAATGAGTGTTTTAGCCACAATCGAAGGATATGAAGATATAATGCGGTACGCCTTGTTTTACGTGGTAAGTCCAATGTGATCAGATTCTGGATTTAATGCGAATTCATTACGTTTATTTGATCGTAAAGATGATGTTTCTTTTCTTCTGTATAGATATCACTTGACTCTTATGAATGAAGAGTTGATGGATATGGAAAGTTAGTGTCTCTACTGAGACAGCGCAGGGCGTCACGACTTCTATGTAGACGAATAACGTTACACTTTGTAGTTTTAAATATGTCGACGGGCGGTGGGGGGAGTGTCATCTATGAAGTGAAATATAGTAATTAAACGAGCTTTTAGGAGAGATTCGACGAGATTCCTCTGTAAATTGCCTACAGTCCGAACTTCAAATACAGTTTCACTATCGACAATTGCATTTCTTTTGAGAGGATACATTCGGGCAAATCGGATTTCATTAGATAGATAGATAGATAGATAGATAGATAGATAGATAGATAGATAGATAGATATCGTGAGAGATAGAAAGAAAGAAAGAAATACAGGCTGCACCAAAAAATTTGATTCTGTTTTCATTTTGATATTTTCTGCGACCATCCAGAGATCTTCAAATAGGACAGAATTCTAACAATGTAGATTTTTCATCGCCGAACAAGAATCTACTTACATAGAACCTGGGATTTAAAGTGAAAAACCAAAAACAAAGCCTCGTTCAAAATCTGGAACAATTATTGGAATGGCGTTCCTATTCTCTGATAAAATGAAGCGGTTAGAATCGATATAAACTTGAATTCTTTCTTTACTTTTTTACAAATAAGATAAATGGAATACAGAAATTAATCATACCTGTATTTTATGCAAATGAAAAAAAAGAGATTTCTCGCTCAACTGAAAATCGTTTTATTTTATATCAACTTGGAAATAAAGAGACGCTAGATGAGCAAGATCAAAAAATATTTAACGACAAATAAAACCCATAAATTCGATGCCTCCATAAAAAATACAAAAAAAAAACGACACCTGAGGTTTAAAGTTAATTTTAGAAAATGAAAAGGTTTTCTAGAAGCTTTTATTTTATTTTTAATTTCAAGCTAATAGATTAAATTTAATATTTCCAATAAGCGAAATACTTTGCTGTATTTCAAAAACTAATTTAACAGTAATTTAAATTGACTGGAAAGATTTTGTGGGGCTAAAATAGCTGATTAGTGTCGCCTTTCATCACAGTGTAATTCTTTTTATTAAAAAACTTCCAAAAATAAAATATATTTTTCTAAAACTTTATTTGACAAATATTAGCTGATTTAAAGTATAATTAATCTAATTTGAAACAAATATTATTTACTTTAAGTTTAAAATATTGTAGAAATGTATTTTTAAGCGGACAGTAGTCATGTTTTTAACTGACAGTAGCTGTGCTGACGTGTTTGAGAAGGTGATGGAAGATCTAATATTGTTCTAAGGAGAATTTGTCTGAAAAAGATAATTGAAGAAAATGACGTGAGCGCTTTTTTATTTAATTTTTACGTACTCAGTAATCTTAAAAAATCTAAGAAAATATTTTCCGTACTCTAATGTTTTATTGAATTTTAGAAATTTTGGCTTTAAATTTAATATTATCAGCGCTCTTTTTTCTGTTAATGTCGTCTATGGTCGCCTGTACTTACAAAAAACGGCACTTTTATACACTAAAAAAAATTTTAAACTGTTTTTTAAATATTGGTGTTTGATTATTTTGTCCCATTTATGATTACTAAATATAGTTTTCACTTAATATCATCAAAACCGCTGAAATTAATACAGAATTTTAAATTTCCTAATTAACTTTTTTTGGAATAAAAACTGTTCCTCTAAAAGTTTAATTATCAAAAATCTTTTTTTCTTAAGAAAATAGTATCCTTAATATATCTTATTAAAAAAGCAATTAAAAAGCTTTTCTAATTAAATATCATAGTTATATTGCATTTTTTATTTTACGATTCAGAGCAGATTTTCTGTAAATGATGTCTATGTTTGTCAAAACCAAATGATGATTTAAATTTTCGATTTTAACCAAAATTTTGAACGTATTTAAAGGATTCAAAAATTTAATAAAATAATCGAAAAATACTATGGTCTTTGCTCTTAATAATAACAAACATTTTGACGATAAAACTTTATTTTTATCATGTTTGGTACCTTTTTTCATATGCTATACTCTTATTTAGAAAATGTTTCGAAGGACCTACATGAAGTCAGCATATAGGCTTCTTCTTTCGATATTGACTATTATACAAAGAATGAAAGCAAAAGAGAGCAACCGTTTGCCTATATTCTTCCTTGTCACCAATTCTGGTTTTATCAATAGATCGCATTAGGAGCTTTTAGCTTAATTAAGTTCATTACGTGCACTTTATTGTATTATGATAATCTTCAAATTAGGAGGAATTTAATTTTCCCGCGTATTTTTGTTTATTATTTTTTATTAGAAAAGGGCATATTGGGCATTTTATTAATAATTAAAAAAATGCAGTATATCTCATCTATATGGAATACTGAACAATTCCATTACTTACAGATGAAGAAGAGAGAGAGAGAACTTGGACCGGTAAATGCTATGAATTCCATGGGTAGAATTTCTAATTCTAATTTCTAATTTCTTAAGGAAAATTATAAAAAAGGGAAACTTATATTTACAATCAAAAATACGCAGTTGTAATTTCTGAGACACATAATGAAAAAACGGGGCCTGGAGAATTTAACACGTACAAGGACATAATGAAGATAAGAAAATCAGTGAAAACAGCGATTAACCTAATTAATGATTTTGTGTGAACGAATAAAAAAAATAGTAACAAAAAGACATGGTAAATGCAGGAAGCTGCGGAGAGTCATGATCACCTACGTCTTGAGAGGATTTGTCACATAAAAGAAAAAAGACGATGACTGAACCTTACCAAATGGGAAGTTTCGATTTTATATTTCTCACGAATTAGTGTCCCACGGTCGGGCTAACCAGCTGAAGTTTATAATGATGAAATAGAAACATTACGAGAGATTAAACAACACTACACGACGCCAAAGTTTGCCAACAAATATTGAATGTCATGTTTTCCAACTTGGCTATGTTAATTGTTTTAATGTATGACTTCCATATAACGAAAATGTTCCCTTTTTTTAACAAATTGTTATGGACAATTAAAAGATGATATTTTACAACAGGGCGTGGCACCAAAAATAGGGACACAGCTGTAATGAACCCCAATAACAAAAGTCGATCTTCATCCAAAGAAAGTCCATATTATGGATAAGGAAAAAAACTCTTTGGTATCAGTTCGTTCTAGAGAAGCAGATGTTTCATTCGAACAAGTACTTCTCCCAATTCTACCAAAAGAATGTAAAAATCAACATTATTTTTGTTTAATTCGTTGAAAGTGTGTAATATTTTATCAAATTATTTCATTAATAAGATGAAGTTTTCATCGTTTTGGTGACCAGAAAAAATTCTTACAATTAGACTAGCAAGATTTTATTCATCCGCCATATTCACCCAACCTTGCATATTTTGGTGGCTATTTCTTTAAAATTGTTCTGTGGAAGACTTTAAAATTCGTTTCTTTATTCGGCATATGTATGATGTTACCATTTCCACAGATTTTTTTTTTAATTCAATACGTTGGAATAAATCAAAAAGTGCAACTACAAAAGATATTTACAAGGAAATGGAATTCAAATTTGTGTGATAAAATGGCGGAATTTGTCGTTAAAATGGCAAATATGTTGTTCCTTAAAATTAACGCCGAATCTTTTTACAAAATTGTCTTCTAGTTTTTTTTCTTAACCGAAAGAATTTTGTCAAGATACCCAATGCTTTGCAAATCTGACAGTTTAAGTTGTAAGTAGCTCGATTTTAGCCTTACGAAAAGTATTACACTTCTTATGAACATTTTTATCAGCGGGACTCTCTCTCTCTCTCTCTCTCTCTCCCCTCCCTCTTTGTCTGTCTGTCTGTCTGTCTGTCTGTCTGTCTCTCTCTCTCTCTATCTATCTATCTATCTATCTCTCTCTGTCTCTCTCTACTATCCCCAGAAGATCCATGTTTAAGCGTCGTCTATCAGGGCGTCTCCTTATTTTCTAGACACTAGCAAATCGCAACGCAATTGAAGAAAGATACATATTGCAAAGATAACAAAAGCAAGTCATAATTTATTAGTTTGTAGGAAAGAACGGTTGTTTATACGGGTTTTATCTTTATGCTATGAGGAGAGAACACTGCCGTTAATTTCATAAGATTATAATCTCCGTATATATACGTGTATAAATCGACTTCTTCGGATTTAAAACGTGTATATATTCGTATACACAGGCGTATAAATCGAGTTCCAATCTCGTGTGTTCTCACGTTAACATACGTGATTACATAATTTACATCAAGGAATCTGGCTTTTTGTTGATCCGTTTCATAGAATGTGTCAACATATCATAGAAGTATAACTGAAGTTGATCTTACAGCATTACGTTCATCCTGGTTTTGGTTTGGTTTAGTTTGTTTTACGACATATCAACCTCAGTGGGTTATTCAATGCTGACAAGATTTTTATTGCTTGTAATTTTGTTTTTCAAAAAATGTATTGCTGTTAATATTTTATTCAAAAATGTATTGCTGGTAACAATTTCTTCAAAAAATTTTCACTTTCATAGTCTTTTGACCCCAGTTTGGAACTTAACTATTTGCCCACAGTTGGGACCATATAGGTGCTACCACCCCGGGTCATCGTGGACCTGGGAAAAACAGCAATTAACAGACGGTTCCATGCTTCCCAAAGCCTCCAGATCAGAGGGCCTTGTTGGATGTAGTTTATCGTCTTACCCAGGACGCGGATGTAGTTTATCGTCTTACCCAGGACGCGGATGTAGTTCACCCAGGACGTACGTTTACCCTGGACACAAAAAGCCTCTTCCATTTTTACAGAGTTCAAGTCTGTACTCCTGATCCCAAGGTTTGAATTCACAATTACGATGTCACCAAATTCGCGAATACAACGCTTTTAATCCACTAGACGCTTGTTCTATTAATTATTGCCAATATGAAATATCTCCAGTCATGTTTAATGGGACTAGTAAAAAGCTGCCCAGGTAGATTAGATAATGGAGTCAGTTCATAATTCTTTGAAGATCACCCAGATCAACAACCACCTGATGAAGACAGAAAGGCAAAACGGCCGAAACGTTGCGATGACATCTGAAGTCAATAGTGCACATGTAAATAATGCAGTAATAACTCCTCATGCTAGTAATTGAGACAGAAATGATCAATTCATTATGTTTCTGAAATCTAACCACGAAACCTGATCCTCAACTCAATAAAATTTAGGCTTCCGTAGTATTAAATTACCCACAAAACTATATGAAGATGAGACACCAAGACCAGTTTCAGTTTTACATATATTTTAAACATTATTTGTTTGTTTGGTTGGTTTTATTTAGGGTCATATCAACCCTCTCTCTGTTATTTAATGCCGAAATCGAAATATCCCTCACGCCATTTTATGCTTTCAACTACAGATACCTTCTACATAATTTTATACTCAAAGGATAAAGGTATGTTTTTTTAGACATATAGTTTATAGATCATAAACTATATTGTTGGCTAGCAACATCAATTACGACTGAATACTGAGTACCGCATACTTTCGGCCCTGTGCCGCATATAAGCTACGCTTAGAAAAACGATTTAGGGGGTACTTCGACGTGGGGTAATGGTTAACAATTCTGTCTTGCTTGATCAATTAAGTCTGAGTAGCGAGTTTGATTCTGACTGGGTGTTCTACAATTCCGGCCTTGTACCTCATCTAAGCTACACTTAAAAACTCGACATAAAATGTATTGTTGGTAATTTTACTATAAAAATTATTTTTTATATTTTTTAATGTTGCGTTGATTGACATTTGGCAATAAAAAATATATTAGTGATTTTATTAAAAAATTTACTGTTGATTTTTGTTTGGAAGTTCACTATTTGCCAAAAACTGTGACCCTAACAGGTGCTACAACTCCGGGTAAAGGTGGACCTGGTAACACCAGCAGTTAAGAAGTGATTCCAGGCTCTTTGAAACCTCCAATCGACCGATCAGATGCTTTACTCCCGGATGTAGTTTATCGTTATATTAAACATTAGAGTCACTTCACTTTTTTAAACTTCCAAAGAAAAAGTGATTTTTATTTTGAGCAAAAAAAAATTCTTCAGAAAATGCAAGTGAAATTCATAAAGTTATATAGGATACATTGCTAAAAAGACTAAATTGGTCGATTCCTTGCACTATAGCAAAATGTATCTAACTCACCTACTATGCTTTGTCTTTAGAAGGATTAGAACAGAACAACCATACCGCTGCCATATCTAATCTGGAGTTGCCAAAGCACCTCTTTTCAGCCTTGGCAGACTTTAAAAACATATATGTGACCTTTTGGGTGATGAATTATTTTCCACCGAACAACCTCCTTTTCCACGGATGAAACATTCAAAGCCTCTCGCTACTGTATCTGTCTATATTTCTGAGATGAGATATGATGTACCCTATTTACATTATTCGGACTATTGTCCTCATCTTTGTCGCCATATCTATCATAACGTTTCGGCCTTTGTACGCTCCAGACTTCTTCAGGTGGTTGGAATGTCAAAATCAACCCTTTATTTCGCTCGCTAGGGTAGACTGTTCCATGTGCCATGTCTAATGGATGTCAGTTATCTCCTGTTAATTCATCTCTCCAAGTTCTTCACTGCCTTATCCTGGTATTGAACTCACAACTCTTTGGGTCCTGTCACTGGATCTAACCAACGCCTTTATCCACTGTGCCATTTCGTTATTTCCACAACTAAATATTCGGGGTCGCTACATTCCTTAGTTCCACAAGTACAGACCTTTAAAGATAGGAACCGCCATGACACATATGGCCAAATAATACTCATTCTCTTTGTACTCTATTGGTAAGAAGGAAGGTCCATTTTGGTAAGTTCTTCCCCAGACTCCTGAGAGGATGCTTCCTCAATCTCTACAGTTTTAATCTATTCAAATCTCGGCTCAATTGTTACAGCCTAATTCAACAACCTAATCCAGTAACACTCTACCTCGAGTGGTTGTTGGGCCTTGTAGTGTGTGAACAAAAATAAAATAAATCCTCAAAATTACAATTTTTTAGCCTAAACAAAGTTCATCTTTTTCTCTTGTTGCAATTGGTAACAAGTTTGCAATGTTATGATTTTAAATAACTTTGCTCTTACCCTTGATACAGGAGACTTTAACTGCCAAAGTTACGCTTACCCTTGACACAGGGGATTTTAACTCCCAAAGTTACGCTTACCCTTGACACAGGAGACTTTAACTGCCAAAGTTACGCTTACCCTTGATACAGGAGACTTTAACTGCCAAAGTTACGCTTAACCTTGATACTGGAGCCTTTAACTGCCAAAATTACGCTTAACCTTGATACAGGAGACTTTAACTGCCAAAGTTACGCTTACCCTTGACACAGGAGATTTTAACTCCCAAAGTTACGCTTACCCTTGATACAGGAGACTTTAACTTTCAAAGTTAGTTTTCCTGTGAGATTATATTTTTATAGTGTTCAGATCTATATTTATTTTTGCTGGTGTATTCATCCCTGAAGAGATATATATTCGCAAATTCTATCACCTTTGCTCTTCCATGTGTTTTTCATCCCAGCTTTATACCAAATCGGGTTGACGAAGCAAAGTCTTTCGTCACTACAATTAAAGTAGAAGTAATTTCTTAGTTTAAGCAGACTCTTCACCATCAACCGAGGAAGCTCGGAGATTCACAAATCAAAACGTCGGGCACTTGAGACGTCAGTCTGGAATGAAGCGTCAATTTGAATAATCAATTTCCTCATAATACTAAAAGAGTTTGTTATCAGGAAAAGGTCAAACAATCTCTTTTAAGCGTTTCCCGTGCGTGGATTGGTCAGTCGGTGTTTAACCTCTTTGTCATCTGTCAATTTCCGGGATATTAAATGAAGACTTGACGGCAAGAAGGAGGGGAATGATTGACGTGCACGCACGTAGCGACACACTCTGCTCCCCCGATGATTGCAAAATGATATCACTTTCACGCAAAACACACACACACACACATGGCAAATGACTTTCAAGATTCTGTAGCGTTTTAAGCTCGCCTTTCTGACCGGCTTTTAATTTACGTTACTTTCCGTTCAAGTACGAATTTGGTATCTTTGCTTTCTCACTATCTATTCTCTCCCTTCTCCTCTCACTCACTCACTCACTCACTCACTCACTCACTCATTTTTTACTTGATATATCTCTTTGTTGTACTTTTAATTTCCTTATTTCCCTTCGATTCTATCTATCTATCTATCTATCTATCTATCTATCTATCTATAATAAATCTCTGCTGTCTATATTAAATCGCCCGTCTCTTCCCTTCATTTCTCTCCTCCTCTTTCTCTCTCACCCTTTTCTTTCTCTCTGCCTCTCTCTCACCCCCCTCTCTCTCTCTCTCTGTCTCTTTGCTGTCTTTATCAAATTGTTCGCCTCTTTCCTTTCTCCCTACCCCCTCTCTCTCTCTCACTCTTTTCTCTCTCTCCTTCTCTCACTGCTTCTCTGCTGTCTATATCAAATCGTTCGTCTCTTCCCTTTCTCCCTACCCCCTCTCTCTCTTACTCATTTCTCTCTCTCTCTCACTCACTGCTTCTCTCTCTGCTGTCTATATCAAATCGCTCGTCTCTTCCTTTTCTCCGCCCCTCTTTCTCCTACTCTCTCTCCCTCTTCTCTTCTCTCCCTCTCTTTCTCTCTCTCTTCAATCTCTCACATTCGTTTTTCTCTCTCTTGTTTTCGCCATAGAACTTTATTTTCGTGTTGCTTAGTCTATTGTCACTTCATTTTCTATTTTTCTCTCTCTCTCTCTCTCTCTCTCTCTCTCTCTTTTCTTTCTCTCTCTTTCTGTCTCTCGCTTTCTTCTTTCCCTATGATATCATCTCGTTCTAACACCATGTTGAGTCCGTTCTTTCTTCCTCCTCCTCTTCTGTCTGTTCTCTCTCTCTCTCTCTCTCTCTCTCTCTCTATCTATCTATCTATCTATCTATCTATCTATCTATCTTTCACAGCACTGAAAATGGAATTGTTGAGCTCAAATCCCAGCTGAGACAGTTTGTGTTTATTTCGCATTTATGCTCTTGAAAAGGCATGAACTCATTTCTGCTTCACTCTCAAGCAGGGGATTATATAGCAAAATAGACTGGAATCTCTAGCCTTGAATGGTAACCTTTGTAGGAAAAGGCGAATACTGACGTTAAACCGGAAATCATCTAACTTGACAGTTTTTTTTTTTTTTTGGCGGTAGCTGTGGAGACAAATCATTGCCTACGTACTGAAGAGTTATGGTATTTAGAGATAGTATTTCTTCACCATTCTCTCTCTCTCTCTTTCTTTATGTATTTCTTTCTTTCTTATTCTCCCCCTCTCTCTCTCTCTCTCTCTCTATTTTCTCTTTCTCTCTCTTTCACACTTTCTATTTTTCTCGTTCTCTCTTTTTCTCTCTCTCTCTTCTTCTATCTCTTTCTCTCTCTTCCACTCTCTCTCTCTCTATTTTCCTCCTTCTTTGTCTCTGTTTTTCTCCTTTTCTCACGCTTCTTTCATGTTCTTTTTTCCTATTACTTCGAAGCAAATTCTCTCCGCCTCCGTTTCTCTCTCTTTCTCTCTCTCTCTCGTTAATTTTTTATAATCCCCTTTTCTCATCTCCTCCTCCTCCTCATCCTCATCTACCCTTTCCTCCCTCTTTCTCTCTCTCTCTCTCTACCCCTCCTCTCATTGCTTACAGTTGTTGATTCCCATGCATGTGCTCCCCCTCCCGTTATTGACTTCTATATAAGTTTTCATTTTAATCATTCTACAGTAAACAGTTCATGTTACCGGCTATTACGCTTTCCTGTCAGAAATGTTCATTAAGTCGCAGGTGTTCTGAATTCGACATTTGTGCGCTGATGGCGGGGGTGGCGGGGGCTGATTTATGGTCAATGGCGCCCGCTTTCATAACAAAACGATGAAGTTGTTCCTCTGCTCGTTAGAAAATTCTCCTCAAGCAGAAACATGTGGACATCGATAAAAGACAGAGATGAACGACAGGAATGCGAAAAATGTGTCTGTCTGGAAATGTAAATAGACAGGTCGATAAATATGAACAGACTGTGACAGATAGATAGACTGATTATTTACATTATTCGGACTATTGTCTTCATCTTTGTTGCCATATTCATCACAACGTTTCTTCAGGTGGGTGGAATTTCGCTCGCTGGTGTAGACTGTTCTAGTTTCATGTGCCATGACTAATGAATGTAATCTCCTGTTAATTGCCCTCTCCAAGTTCTCCACTGCCAGGTATTGAACTCACAACACTTTGGGTCCTGTCACTAGATATAACTAAACGACTTTATCCACTGTGCTATGTGTCCTTGAAGAAATCTGTGTATGAATTTCTGGGATTTATAAACTTAATGTCTTCAGCAATCTTTTTTAACAGTGCTCATATTGCAATTTTTGATGTTATTATTGCATGTTTTTTTACCAGAGCTCATATTGCAATTTTTTTTGTTATTATCACTTTTATCTGGCACTCCTTATTACTGATTCCCATATTGTATTCATTTCTATGCTTGGTCGGCTCAGGAGATTTTTGTGGCCTAGCATATATGCTAATTCCTTAAATTTACGAATTTTCCAATGATCTTCTTTGTCTTTGATTTCAACCTGATCTCACAGAGGGCGGTGATCTCCTTTTTCTCTCCATACGTGGTCAGCCACGCCTGATTTTTCCACTTCACGTGTTAGAGGCTTTTTGGTGTTCTTGAAGCCTTACCTTAAGGGTGCAGCCTGTCTCCCCTTTATATTTCTTTTTGCAGCTGCACGGGATAGCGTACACACAGTCTTTAGTCATGTTCACCTCTATGGGGGGGTACTCGGGAAAGATATATTGCGAAGTGTCGTTCAGCTTTTGAAGGTTGTCCTGATGTCATATGGACCGCAGATCCCTTGTATTATCTCTGATAGCCCCTTTCTCATAAGGCAGGCAGACTGTTTTCTGAGTTTTGTTGTCCTCCTGTATCCGCCTATCCCAGTTTTTGGGGGCTGCTTCCATGTACCCAGGTAGTTGTTACGTTGTAGGGTATTGCTTATACTGACCTATTCTTTATCTAATGTCTGTGAATGTGAAGTGGTTCGAAATAAAGAGTTCAGTTCGACATTCCAACCACCTGAAGAAGGCCGGAGCGTACAACGGCCGAAACGTTGTAATAAATATGGCAACAAAGATGAGGACAATAGTCCGAATAATGTAAATAAGGTACATAATATATCATCTCAGAAATAGATAGATAGATAGATAGATAGATAGATAGATAGATAGATAGATAGATAGTACACAAAATTATTTAAATACGAACAAACTAATGCATATCACATTGTGTTCCATAAAAACAAGCTGAGATGAATAAGGGGAAAAAAAGAATGAAAGCGAAAGAAAGAGTTTTATTCCCTGATATTTTTTTATCAGGAATTCCCCAGGAGGATTTTCAAACCCGGCAAATAATTCATATTTATTTATTTTGTTCTTTGTTATTTAAAGCTATGCATAAAAAAACACATTTCCTCAAAATTATTCACAGAAAATAAATAAAAAAAAATATTCTGAAAATATAAATTCTTCAATAAGTTCTTCAAGCAAAAGGTCTTTTTTCATTTGTTGTTGGCTTCGAGTGAACATTACTGAGTGGTTACGAGTGAATCGTTTGTCATTTGGAAACCCTGAACTGAACTCAATGTGCATTTGAATAGTTTATAACAGAAGACACTTCCAGATGTTAATATTTTGTGGCTCTACAGAAGGATGCTGAGGATACCGTGGACCGAACATTTGAGCAACAACGGAGTTTTGGAGAAAATGAAAACAAAAAGGAAACTAATTCTTAACATCAGGAAGAGACAGTTGAGGATTCTGAGGCATGTAATGAGGCAGGATGGCTTGGAAAATCTGATACTCACGGGATGGATTCAGGGCAAGAACAGACGAAAACAACGTATAACATAACTTAGTGAGCTTGAGTTATTTGATGGTGGAACAGAGCCCGAGAGAAATAACAGAAAGAGAAAGTTTATTAAGAGATACAAGGGGAAGTTGTGGAGAACCATGATCGCTTATGTCCTGAAGGGATACGGCACATCAAGAAGAAGAATGACGTACCACTTTGTGCAAATTAATTGAAACAACCATTTTAGTTTCCATTCTTTCACCATACGGTCAGTTTTAGACGCACTGGAATGGTAGGATGTAACCGTTTTCTATTTTTTAGGACATTTGCAGTAATATCAATCTATTTTCGCGGTGGATGATGAAATTTTTTTGGCCTTGAAAAATATTGCGTCATGCGTGATTTTCATCGCGCCCAGACACTATTGTCTCGACTGTCCATTATTTGTCCTACGGCCATTGTCTGCGATGGACGTTACTTCAAGGAAGCGTACGAAAATTGTAACGCTGCATGAACACACTAGCAAATCTTACCAGTAAACAACTCAAACTACTATAGACTGTCACGAAATCTCTCCTGATTTAAATCCAATTGAGAATCTGTGGTTATTCTGCAAGGAATGAATTCGTGGAATGGACATACGAAATACTAACATGTGCACTGGGTCATGTTTCTTTAGAAAAATACGAAAGAAAAGTAAATAATGACAGAATTATTTTTTTTTTTTTTTTCAATTAATTTCCACGAGTATGTATGGCACTTAACTGACTAAAATTATTGATAATCTTCAAACCAGATCTCTATAAGATTCACCAGAGATATTTGATAAAAAACCTGAATGGTACTAATAGTATAGAAAGGACGTTGTGGTTGAAATTTCAATTCCATAACATTGTAGTTACTGAATATTGGTGTTTTTAGTGACAGTCCGGCCATCAAATCCAAAATGGTTTCAATTAATAATTAAAATCTATAGTAATTGATATTTTTTACGCATTTTTAATGTTTGACTTCATAGTTTATTAATAACTATCTCAAGAGATATCAAATGATGTTTCTCTGGAGATTGTATTATCTGAAAATACTATCATATAGCCGAAATGTGTTTCAGCTTCAAGAGAATATAACATTTGGGGCCTAAAAACTATAGAGCAAGTTTGGTATGTTAATCTAGACAAAATAAACTTTTAAAGGATAACAATTAAGATAACATCAGAATTTGTTCCGAATTCATCTATCACACAGGATTTCACAAGGGATTTCAGAAACGCACTTATATTTATAGATGCGAATGTAATCAACAAATTGGTTTGCTTTTTATTTCTAGCTGAATCTCATCTAGAAATACCAAATACTTACTATTCACATTGTTTACGTTGATTACGGCCTTCATCAGGTGATTGTCGATCCAGGTAAACCGCAGGGAATTTCGACCTTTGTTTAATCTACAGGAGTAGATCGCTTTCGTTCCGTTGCCCATGTCTAAGGGAGATTACTCGTCTAGTATTTAGGCTTGCTTACTTATTGCTTGCCCGTTTCCAATGAGTTCATGTACACACTAACCGGCCCAGGGATTGAAGACACACTTAATATGTCAGCAAATTCACGTACCAATATAATAAACCACTAGGCTATTACATAAATATCTGACGTAAGAATTCATAAACTCAGTTCAATGGAAAATATATCAGGGGGCGTGGATTTATTGGAAAATGTAAAATTTGTAAAGTAAAAATACGAATAGAATATTTCCCTTTTAATTAATGCCTTATCAAAAGAGATAAATCTGTGGTGACGTTGATGATAAAAGTAAGACTATTGCGTTTGAAGATTGATTTCTAATCAATGCTCCAACCACCAGACAAATATTTGCACGAAAAACAGCTGTTAAGAAGCGAAAAACAGTTTAACAAAATGTAAATAAAAAATGGAAAATTCGCAAATGTCATTAAAACAAAACAAAACGAAAACGAGACAAATAAAAGTACGATATTTCAAAACGAGGCGAAACCGTATTGAGGCAGATAAGTAGGAAATGTAGCAATTAGGGTGGAAAAAAAACATTGAAGAAGTTCAGTGCTTGACATTGGGTGTAAGAACGGCTTTGTATTATCGCGTAGGCTAAAAAAAAAATAAAACAAATCACATTTTGGAGGTTTTCCAGCTATACGTCATCTTAACGTGAAATGATCCGTATATACATAATTTCTAATCTGTTTTGTCATGAGATAGCTGTCATGGCGTCGAAACCTAATCAATCAACCAGCAGGAAGCCCGTTACACCTTAAGTGTGTGAAACGTTCGATTAACGTTCAGCTCTCTCTACCTTTCTACCTTATATTATTTCTTACCGATTTACTTACTTTGCTTATAGTGAGTTATACGTCAATATAGTCATCTAGCTATTGGCATATACACATTTACTCTGAACAGAAATATCTTAGAGGCAAATAACACTAGCGCGTCCTTATTCCCTAAGAGCATCAAGAAACTGCCAAAGAACGGAGGAGAAGGAGGAGGAGGAAAGGGAAGAAAACTAAAAGTGGAATAAATAGGTAGGAGGGAAGAAAAGTAAACGTATGAGACAAGAAATATGAAACTTGAACTTTGCTTTATGGTGTCTGTCATATGGGACAATTTTACGTGAGGTCACATATCTGCAAATTCTCGAAAGAACTTGTTTTGGTGAAAACTAGGAATTCTAGATTAGGATTATCATTAATGGAACTAAAAGAAAAAGGAGGCAAGTCATTATGACCAAAAAGATCGGTTCATTTCTTAAGGAACTTTAAACTCTTCAGGAATTATTATTCTATATGACGTTCCTGGAATTAGTTTGTTTTTTTATTTGGTTTCCTGCTAATAGACAAATATGTAGTGCAGATGCACCGGTGACCACCTGGAAAATAAAGTAAAATTATAAATACAAGAATGGAAGAGAATTATTAAAAGCAAAAGAAAATGAAATGGGAACAATATAAAAGACACGGGAAAATTAGAAAATATGTCTAAGAAAGAAAGAAAGAAAGAAAGAAAGAAAGAAAGAAAGAAAGAAAGAAAGAAAGAAAGAAAGAAATATGGAATCATCAAAGAAAGAAATGATTGAATCAAAGAAAGAAAGAAGGAAAAAAGAAAAAAAAGAAACCAAGGAATCGAAAAGGGAAAGAACGAAAGAAAAAAATTACGGAATCAAAGAAAGAAAGAAACAATGAAAGAAAGAAAGAAAGAAAGAGAATAAAGAATAAAAGAAAGGAAGAAAGAAAAGTTACGGAAAGAAAGAAATGAAAAATTGAAAGAAAGAAAATACGGAATCAAAGAAAGAAAGATAATATGGAATCAAAGAAGAAAAGAAACAAACAAAACATGGAATCAAAGAAAGAAAGAAAGAAAGAAAGAAAGAAAGAAAGAAAGAAAGAA
This sequence comes from Acanthosepion pharaonis, assembly GCA_903632075.3. Taxonomy (NCBI): domain Eukaryota; kingdom Metazoa; phylum Mollusca; class Cephalopoda; order Sepiida; family Sepiidae; genus Acanthosepion; species Acanthosepion pharaonis. The sequence goes on along the minus strand of CAHIKZ030000395.1, from coordinate 800,876 downwards.
AGAAAATACGGAATCAAAGAAAAAAGAAAGAAAATACAGAGTCAAATGAATGAATGAATTAATGTAAACAAATGAAAAAAAAACTAAAGAAAATTTGAATAAAGAAAACTAAAGAAAGAAAAAAGAATAAAACTTTAAAAAAAAAAAGAATGAATAAACGAATGAAATGTCGATGAAATACAAACAAAAAAATTTTTTAAGTAAAATTGGGTAAGTAAATATACGGGAATAGACTAATTTATCTGGATTTAAAAGAGACTTTTTAAGTTCTATTCACTAAAACCTAGAATGGAATAAGCATAGATTGTTTAATAAAAATTTTATCCTTTCAAAAGTGGGAAGCCATTCATGAAAATGTTGAATAAAATACTAGCCATCCACCTTGAAGTTTTTCATTGGTCAAAATCACTCTACCCAAAAATGCAATTTGTGAACCTGCAATCCCTTAAATATTCTCAGAAAATAAAATTCAAGCTTTTCTGAGTGGAATTAACATCCGAAGTTTCCCATATTGTCTATGGATTTGAAGACATAGACATATTCTTGTTTTTCAAGGCTCTTACACTGAAAAATTTGATGATATCATTATAGAAATATTGGGATTGAGTATATTTCATGTAATATAAAATTTATTTATTAAAACATCAAACATTTTTTTAATTATTATTGAAATAAAAACATTTAGAATCAAAATTGCCAAATTGAATGGCTTTTTAAACACATTTCCAATTCTGATTTATGATTGCATTTCCTCAAAAGGTATTTAAAGATAGGAATCTAAAATTTGGTGAGGGTTTTAATCTCATCAAGTCCCAACTATTTGGATTTGTCTAAAGTTGATTTGAGAAAAAAAGTGAAATTCGACCTAACCTAATATATATATATATATAATTCTCACTTCAAGGTTTATTTGTTTAATGATGCGTCATAAAATCTCATAAAATAAAAAGACTTTTTTTTAAAAAAAACAACCAATCAGTATTATGCATTATATGAAAACTTTGATAGAGAAAATCTTCTCTTTCTTCAAAATGAATAAAAGTCAAAAAATAGACAACCATTTATTTATACTACATTGCCATTTACCACCGAAATAACTTACAGATTATCGAACTGATTTTCGAATTTATTTATTACGTTTACTCTTCCGTACACTACACACTTCTCCAAGTCTGGTTGCCATCAAGGCTATAGGACCGAGTCTGCTCTGCTATTTTACCCATAGCTAGGGGGGAGAGAGATTGATTCAAACCCAAAGGGTATTGACACGTAAGTGAATGCAATGAACTCAACTAGAATTCGAGCGTGGCTCTCCGATTCCTCAATTCGAGCCACTATCCACCGTGCCGTCATATTAGTTTTAATCAAACAAACATTTTGACTTGTCAGTCCTTTGACTCTTTAAGCATTTAGACAAAGGCTAGAATGTAACTTCAAAAACAAATCCACCTCTCATGTCTCCCCCTCAATGTCTCCTCTCATGTCTCCCCCTCAAAGAAAGGAACTGGTATCCCTCCTTCGTTCTGTGACAGAAAATAATGACCTCCTCTTTGGACTTAATGCAATGGTTCGAACAAACCGAAGAATGGGACAGAATTCGGTGCTGTGGACCTTTCTGCTTTTGGGCTCATTCACCACAGCGTAGGACCAAAGGATGGGGCCATGTGTGTATTCTGTCTATCTGGGTGCGTGTGTTTATGTGGGCAGTTTTCATTGATGTAAAGATATATTTTTCTGTGACAAAATAAACCCAAATTATATGTGAATAAACGGTTTAAGAATAGAAATTTCATTAACTAAAATCCAAAAGTAGAACAAAAAACAGGCTTTACGAATGAGTTAAATTTGAAAGTACAATGCAATTCGCTGTCGAGTTGATTTTTTACTACCTCAAATTAGCTTGTGTTTGATGTACGTCTTAATGTCAAAATAAATTCGAAAATTCGTAGCACTTTCAAAAGACGCCGAATTTGGTAACTCATCCAAAGATAATCAAATAGTCGAGATGAACAATGATGCCGAAGAATGGTAAAGGAAGCAACGTTGCGTTTAGAGTATATTAGCAGAGAATCTGTCAACTAAATACTAAAAATTTACGGGGAAACCTGCACTTGAATTAGATTGACCTATAAGTAATTACCATCTTGGAGGAACCAATGTTAACAATGAATACATCATTCTAACCCACCGTTCATGAAATATATTATAGCAGGTAATCCAAAAGGGCTTACATTCGACAATGTTCGACAAGTGGTTTGACAAGAGCAAAACTCTACAACCGACTGTAAAGGCTGGGTTCCTCAGATGAAAAGTAATCTTATTCGTGTGATGAGATCGTCGGGGTATTATTTATTTAGAATTTTTAAAACGCATATAAACACTAAATGCACAGTTATACGTTCAGCAGCTGCAACATGTCCATAAAAATGTTCGAAAAACGATCGGTGCTCGTTAATAAGAATAATGTTCCGTAACAACGCGTAACTGCATATAAGCAAGAATAAGGGAGAAGAACATTATTGAACTTGGTTTGTTCGTCCTACTCCCCGCTGCCATATTAACTCAATATTAACCATATTCAAGAATTCGTCGATACTTTTTCAATAGCAAAATCTGCAGAACTTCAAACTTAAAACATATCGAGTAGTTGCCTAATAAGTGGCAAAAATCATCACAAATTATTGTGAATATATAATTGAATAAAATGTAATTGTACTTCATATTATGAAAAATAAACCTGAAAAAACAAAAAAGGAAATTATTTATGAAAGTCGTGTTAGCTTTCCACGTCTCTCATTAATTCACTTTTTAGGCAATTTACAAATCAGGGATAAGCTCTGGTTGTTCCTTTGGAATTTCAATAGAAAAAATGCAGTATGAGATACGGCCACATCTGGAACTGGGCTTTGATTAATATCTCCGCATCTCGTGATCAAAAAAGGCAGTAATTTAGTTGATTATTTCTACTCCTGTCTTTAGCTTTCCGACAAAAGTAAAACTGGCAACTTCTCTCGAAAATGGCATCCAATGTCAGTGTTTAACTGGAGCAAGGAATGGCTTGTCAATTGTAACGCCATTACAAAGAAACCGCTATCATTTAATCACCACAGAGAATATTATCTGTCTTCATGGCTGATGTTAACCTTCAAAAGGGCAACATTTTGCGTCTTCTTAGGCCCACCTTTACAGAATCCATTTTACACATTTATAAATGTACCATTCGCATTGAGTCTTGCTTGTCCGTTGCTCTGGTTATATATCTCGTGTTGTAGCGTACACGGTCCTGACCTGGCAGCTCGGCTTCTGTTACTTTCCCACCGATGTGACGTTGATTTTTTTTATTTAAAATTTTTCTGATGAGTTTTCCTACTCAGTATTACTTCTAGATCAGCAACTAGCGGTCACTGTTCTACTATTTCAAGAGTCCAGATCTAAGCATAAATTCTATTCTAATAGTTTATTTTCTCGAACTTCTGTGCAACTCTTGCTTCTCTGCTACCTACAAAAAAAAATTAAATTCAACGCCAATCGCTATCTTCTGTTTACCAGAACCCTGTTCTTTTATTGTCATTTTTCCTAACTAAAGACATCCCAGACTTTTCACACTTATTAACCCATTGCGTCTTAGTGGCATTATCACCTTCATTGGAGTGAAATCATTTAAGAAAACTTCCACAATCTGTCATTACTTTCGGTTTAACACAAAAAAAAAACTTTTATATCTCTATCTTTCTTGTGCTCAGTGCTTTTCACTTTCCTGAGTAAGACGATAAACTACATCCAGCAGCAAAGCCTCTGATTGGTAGGTTTTCAGGGGCGCGGACCCACCTCTTAATTGCTGTTGTTCCCAGGTCAACGCTGACTTGAATTGGTAGCACCTCTGTGTGTGTGTGTGTGTGTGTGTGTGTGTGTGTGTGTGTGTGTGTGTGTGTGTGTGTGTGTGTGTGTGTGTGTGACGAATGCACGGCCTCAATTTTCGACGGATTTGCACCAAAATTTGCATGCACATGCTCCAACTTAGCGAGAAAGCCAAGACCGACTCCCATCGATAATGGAAATAATCGATTTTTTCATGCTTCTACGACAGTTTTCATGTAGTTTGCGGCCATTATCTACTGGCCAGAGTGATAGCCTATAGCTTGCTGCCAAGAATAGGCAGGAAGATTCTATTGGCCAGCGTGAGAGCCAACAGCTGACTGACACGAATGTTAACTAGCATGCTAGCATGCAAAAAAAATCGATAGCTGCATTCGTGACAAGTGGGAAAAATTTTAATCTGCATGGCACTTTACTCCAATTGGCTCATTCGCTTGCTTAAACTCAACGTTGATTCTGATTCCGCAGAACTGGGCTGGGTGTGAAAAAGTATTTGTTGTTAACATTCTTTTTTCATTCTGTTTTTCCAGTTACGAGTCCTTTTTTTTTTAAGCTGATCGTTTTGTGTTCATTTTGTTTAGTTCTTTTTTCATAACAGATTTAATGTTTAGTATAGGGATTAGAAAAATTCGCAGTGTGAGATACTCAAGAAGTAAGGCATGTAGCAACATCAGCACGGCAAAGGTCACTCCTTTAAAGGCAAGGAAGGGCAAAAATATTTTAAGTCAAGTGATAGCGATTGCTGTATGAGTCGTACGATTTTTGAATCAAGCACGGGCAACGCCGGGCCATGCTGCTAGTTTTATAATAAAATAAGCAATAGATTTTATAGAAAAATGACAATCAATGTAATACTGAAAAAATATTTACATTTTTATAGTAAAATTACCAACAATATATTTTATATCGATTTTCTAAGCGTAGCTTAGATGTGACACAGGGCCGAAAGTATGGGGCACCCAGTAAGGATCGAACTCACTACTCAGTCGTAAAAAATGATTTTCTAACCGTAGCTTAGATTTGACACAGGGCCGAAAGCTTAGATTCGGCCCATTTTTGGAAATTTTAGGGCACCCAGTGACGATTGATGTCAATATTCAATCGTAATTGATCTTGCGAGCTAAAAATACATTTTATGAGCTACAAACTATATATCGAAAAAAACATACCTTTATCCTAAAATTATGTAAAAGGTATCTGTATTTACATTATTAACATTATTCGGACTGCTATCCTCTTCTTCATTCCTATATCCACAACGTTTCGGCTGTAGTACGCTCTGACTTTCTTCAGGTGATCGGAATTTCGAACCGAACTCTTTATTTCGTCCACTGGGGTAGATTATTCTAGTTTCACTTGCTATGCTTCTTCCAGATGTCTCTGTTATTTCCCTCTAACGTAACTCTCCAAGGTTTTAGTTCACCACGAATTTACAATCACCTGAAGAAAGCTGGGGCCGATACCTGTCTATATTTCTCAGATTTCTCTTTACATTGTTCGAACTATCATCCTATGTAGGAACAGGTTTAAATAATAGACAAAGTACATCATTGGAAAATTCATAAACTTAAGGAATCAGCACATATGCGAGGCTAGAAAAGTCTCCTGAGCCGACCAAGCATAGAAATGAATACAACATGGGAACCAGTAATAAGGACTGCCAGAGAAAAGCTATAATAACAACGAAAATTGCAATATGAGCTCTGGTAAAAAACATGTAATGATAACCGCAAAAATTGCAATGTGAGCACCTGTAAAAAAATGGTTGCTAAATATATTAGGTTTATAATACCCAGATGTATGTCCTCAAGGACACATGGCACAGTGTATAAGGGCGTTAGTTAGATCCAGTGACAGGACCCAAAGAGTGTGTGTTCAATACCCGGTTAAGGCGGTGGAGAACTCGGAGATGTGAATTAATAGGAGATAACTGACATCCATTAGACATGGCACGTGGAACTAGAACAGTCTACCTCAGCGAGCGAAATAAAGGGTTCAGTTCGACATAGGAAGAAGGCCGGAGCGTACAACACCCGAGACGTTGCGATAAATATGGCAACAATGTAAATAATGGCCAATATGTTGTGAATATGACAATGAAGACGAGGATAACAGTCTAAATAATATAAATAATCATAATTCCTCATTTCAAAGATGAAGTCAGATATTGAAGGTATCCATAGTTGAAAGTGTGGGATATTTTGATTTCGGCATTAAATAACCTATAGGGATTGATATGCCGCTAAACAAAACCAACCAAGCAACTAATGTTAAGAACCCTAGGAAAGTCTAAAAATGCATTTTTATAGTAAAAGAAATACCAGAAATACATTTTAATAATCCAGCAATAAATTTTAATATTAGAAAAATTTCGGTATTAAATGACCCATGAGGAATTGATATGCCGTTAAACAACCAAGCCACAGAAACCAATTCAATGCTTTTCATGAACCTTAATTCTTTTCCTTTTTCTCTCATCTTGCAGGAAGTCATCATGGTAGTATGGTTTACACTGGAGTATCTGCTCCGAATTTGGTCTGCCGGGTGCCGTTCTAGATATCAGGGATGGATTGGGAGGATTAAATTCGCAAGGAGACCCTTCTGTGTGGTAGGTAGGTACATTTTTTTCATATTCCACGGATCCCAGAACGAAGCATCCAGATGTGACATTTTGGAGAAACTGTCCACCTCGTAGCTTCGTCAAAAGAAAGCAGACATCAGTTAATCAACAACAAACAAGACATTTATTTGTTTTTACATCACACAACGCATACCAAAGAGTTTTCTATTTAGAAACCAAACGCAAATTTTGTTAAAAGACGAAATAATTTCACTTTCAAAATGAGAATAGTGTCAATTGATTAAAAAAAAATCATTTTGTAAAAATTAGACTGGACCGACAATAAATTTTCGTGCGAGGTGGATAAATGGAGCAACTTTGGTTTGTGTGAAAAGAGCTAGATTTCCCTGAGTGCTGGAGTGTGGGTGAAGGAGCGAAATTCGTTTCGGCACCCACCCCAGATTAAGTTTGTTACTCTTAGCTAGGTTCACGATTGTAGTATCCCAGGCTTTATTTTCAAACTTTTGTAATATTTCTGTTCTTTTTATTCCTTGCCATTATAGGTATTTTTCTAATAAAAATTGGAAAATACTTTAATGTATCAATAACTAAAATCACCCACTGATATTTAAAACAATTTCCTTAAAAATTCCATTCTTCCATCTACATTACGGCTATTATCTTTCAGATGTTATTATTCCATTTCAATTGGCACCTTTCCTCAATTTGAAAGTGAAATGATATATATTGATCTTCTCTAAAATAAATTAAACACAGCGACATATTCATGAATCATCTGTGCTCAAAAGAAATGACAACTGAAACGAATACGTTGACCATGTTTGAAGTTTTCATCACGAACTGCCCAAATCTCCGAGTTTCCATTTTAGAAAGAAGTATGGACTTCAGCTGGAATCGAAACCCGCGATCAAACAGAGATTAACTCGCTGCAGTAAAAGCTGCCATGATCTTTAAATCTGGCTGAAGTCCCATGTGTCTTCAGATTAGAAAAATGGATTACGAGGTTTAATGTCAAAGTAAGTATCACTGGCGCGACTGGCATTAATCCGAATATCGGTTCATTGGATATTTCAAAGATGAACGGACCGTTGTGGATTAACAAAACCCACATAGACACACAAAATAATCTGATTAAAGAAAATTAATTTGTATCTAGACCAATATCTCATAGATTTTACAAGATTAATTTTGTACACTTTTAGAACATTTGTAATATATTAAGGACATCTTTGCCATTTCATGTTTTCTAATTTATAACGTTGTCAATTTATACAAAATGGTGACACAACTTCTAATGTCAATAATAAATTATTCATTTCTTATTAATTATTATTTTTTTATAAAACGTATATTGAGTGGTAGTTTAGAATTCCTTAGTTCACGTCATTCTTCCAAGAAAATAAAAACAGGTCCCTAGTTATGGGTTGTTCCAAAGATAAAAAATATATTTTATTCGTGACATTCATCCAAGAATAAAAAGATACACTTTCATTTCCTAAAATAAAAAGTGATAATTAATGTATTTTTAGAAAATTAAAATAGGTTGTTTAGTTCATGCGATTGTTTCTGGAATAAAAAGGAATATTTAGTTCATGCCTTTGTGCTGAGAATAAAAACAATCACTTCTAGAAAAAAGGAGTGATTAGTCCGTGTATTTTATAGGAAGTTAAAGGAAGTCATTTAGTTCCAACCTTTGTTTCTAGAATAAAAAGTGATACTTGATTTCATGCCTTTGTTCAGTCATTTAGTTCTAGGTTTAGTTTCTAGACTAAAATGTGATATTTAATTTTGCTCCAAGAATAAAATCGTTGTACGATTTTAAAATGTTCTTATCCCTAAACGTTCTTTTCTATAAGACGCACGTAAATTGAGGTGGGTTTTTCGTTATATATGGCTAAAGAAACTTTAAAAATGTAGTCTTAGATTTTTATGCCTTGCGATGCAACAGAAAATGGCTTCGATACGTGAAAAATGAATTTTGTAATCTTTCAAAATCATTCTGAAATCACATACTATTCATTATTTTGATACATTTCTACTCGTGAAGACACAGAGACATCGCGATTAATGACATCTGCTTGAATATCGGGACACAGACTCACCACATTAGGTGTCGCTGCTGCAGTGGTTTCCAAATGGATAGAATTGATAGACAGACGCCCAAACAATTTTGAATTCGGATTTTTTATTCTCTGAGACTGATTGCCAACCAAATTAGAGAACTCAGTCTTCCCTGTTACTAAACCACAGTCGTGGGGAGTGGAGAGTAGGCTAGTTACTTTAACGACATATCAACACTTATAGAGTTATTTAATGTTTTATATGTCTTACAGAAAAAAATCACAATAAATTGATAGGCAAAAGCAGGTTCATTTTATACTTAGTTCAAAACTTTAGTTGTATTCCTCTTCTTCTTCATTATGTGCCGTGTCTCTTCACAGTCATGGCTCTCCACAATCTCCTGTCATTTGTAGCTCTTAATAAATATGGTCTTGCTGTTTTTCTGTTATTTCTTCTAATCCTAGTTCTGTCATCCATAGACACAAGCATGTTACGCAGGTCATCCGGTGTTTTCCTTTGTTCCCCTTGCCTTCAATCTATCCTATGAGTATCAGATTTTCCAAGCCCTCTTTCCTTATTATGTGCCCTAATATTGTCAACTGCCTCTTCCTGAATGTAAGTATAAGTTTCGTTTTTGATTCTATTATCGCTAAAACTTCGTCATTGTCTAACCCTTACTACCATACAGGAAGGCAGATTTCACGGAACAATTTAGTACTCTTCTCTTTGTTTCTAACGAAAATTTCCTCTTTCTTAATACTCTGCTTAGCGTTTGGAAGGCATCTTTGGTTATCCCAATGCGCCTTCAGATTTCAGTGTCGCACTTTCCATCCTCTGTTAAAACGTTTCCTAGATATTTAAATTTTTGTACTTGTGTGATTTTGCTTAACCTAATCTGAGAAGGCGCGCTCTAAATTAGAAGCACATTCCGTGAAGGTTTTACTCAGCAGGAGGAATAGCTTTGCAGTAACTATTCCAGAACGATGGGTCAATTCGCTTGTATGCTTAAAGGTGAATGACTTTAAACATGTGTCGTTATTGACGCCAAATAGTTATATGCGTGGTGTGGAGTTTGTCGGTGCGTAAATTATGATTGATGTGACGAGTTCAATTTTCGGCCCAAACTATTGCGTTCATCATCATCATCATCATCATCTTATGACCATGTCTGGTCGTAGGGTCTCTGCGCATCTAAGCACCTGACTAGTTAACTTCACATATCTGGGTTGAAAGCCGGAGAGATATTCATTCATACATGGCGTGTCTTGAGCAAGTAGACCTATTGGAGCACATCTCTTTCCAGGTCAAACCACAGCCCAATTTGAAGGCTCGCCTTAGTCGCAGACACATTGCTCTTGTGTTCATCGAGGAAACCATCCACCCTGGCCGTTGATTACAAACTATGAAGGCCTTCTCCCAGCGATCACCGTGGCATTCACTTTCACACAAATACCCATGGAAATATAAAAATCAATCTCGCCCCATTCACGCTCCAACAATGGATGGCCCGCGAGGGGAGCAGTGTTAATAGATAAGCTTATTATTGGCATGCCTCCACTTTAGCGCCCCCATATCATTTATTAATTGAAATTTAATAAATAACAACATTAGGACGACTACCATAGATCAGTGTTTAGGACGCCTACCATAGATCATCTCGAATATCATTGTGAATAAAATAAGATGAATTTCTCTTGAAATTATTTCTTTGAGAAGATGCAAAATTAAATATCCAGAATACCTAGGATTACCTAGGAGTAATGGTTAACAAGCTTTCCTCGAAGACCGGTAGTCGTAAAATGATTTCTCTCCTAATGAACTCCTACTATGATTTTGGCCAGACTCTGCTTAGATAATATTTACCTAGATATATGTGTGTACTGGTGGCTTACACACCGTAAGAAAACACACATTGACAAAAACGTTCGTCCTGCCTTCCACCCACACGAGACACAATAACTGTCATTTTCATGATGGCAATTTCTTCACGACGCGCGCAAACAGGCGCGCATAAACGTCACCTAATTCTCTTCTGCTCTCTTTTGTTGCTAGGCAACTGCTGACGTTATTAGCCTCGCTTTGAACAACATAAACCATAGCTTCTCTCTTCCTTGGCATATTTTATACATTTTCGTCATTTTTTTCTTCATTTTTCAATCTTTAATTATACCATTTGTTACTTACTGGCCGAGTAACTGAAAATGAACAAATATTTCACCTAAGGATAACATCATTCACAACCTTCGCTTTTTTTTAATTTATTTTCCGACCATTTTATAAAATATATGGGTAGAATATATATATATATAAAGTAAAAAGTCAATTGAAAAAAAACATGAAAATAATCAGGATACCGTATTGATCAAAATTTATATCTTGAAAATCTGCCGGAAGTAATACTTGCGAATATACAAGAAAGGTGCCTGGAGCTTTGAATTTCACTTCTTACAAGTAGAATGTGCGATACACCCACCTTTTTTAGGTTCACTTATGCAATTTTGTTTAGTCTCCTATATTTATACATTTAATATATATATATATATATATATATATGTGTGTGTGTGTGTGTGTGTGTGTGTGTGTGTGTGTGTGTGTGTGTTAAAGAAAAACAGACCACTTTAAGGTCCCATTTTAAAGGACGCTGAATCATCAGATAGGACTTCCAAAAGATGAAACGAAAAATGATATGAAAATTTACACTTTTGATGGGGAGTGTAAGTTTTTATAATTTAAAAGAGGGGGTAATGAGGAGTGGTTTGAGAGAGATGGTCGAGTTTAGAGAGGGTTTATTTTAATATTTCTTTCAATCCTACTTAGTATTGGTGGAGGAGGGACCAGACCTTGACCTATTTAATCCCTCCTAGCACCTACTACCATATAAGAGAACTGTTATCACGTAACAGTTCAGTACTCTTTACTTTCTTCCAGTTGCTTCAAGTCTCTTCTTCATCTGTGAGAAGATTGTCCAGCATTCAATGCCGTATAGGTAAATAGTGCATAACGGATCAGTCCTCTTGTCTTTGTTTCTAACGATATTTTCCTGTTTCTTAATACTTTGCCTAGCTTTTGGAAGGCATCTTTCTCTATCCTAATGCGTCATCGGATTTTAGCGTCGCACTTTCCGTCCCCTTTTAAAACACTTACCAGATATTTAGATTGATGTACTGTGTTTGATTTTGGTATCTCCAATGTGTTAGTTGGTTGGTTGATTAGTTTTTTTTCTTTGTTTCTTCTTTTTTTTTTACGGCATATTAACTATTTATGGGCCAGTTAATGCCGAAATTTAATTTGATGGAGAGACTGTATTTTTCTTTTTACTACTAAAATCTATTGTTGATATTTGTATGTATGTATTTTTATATTTTCATACTGTTTTGAACTCAATTTGGCGATAATCACTAGTTGCCCATGACTGGGACCCTAACAGGTACTACCGCCCCGAGTCAGGGTGAACTTGGGAACAACAGTAATTAAATAGTGGTCTCTCGCTGGTAATTTGCATGTTGATCTGTCCCTTTTGCTAACAACTACAAATTCTATCTTCTTGCAATTACTTAAATACCAAAAGACACCCACAATCTTGTGATAATCTCTGGATCCTGGACTTTCTTTTAGGGACTTAAATGCAAGAAAGTTCATGAAAACTGCTGAAGACAATGAAAACAATGATTTCCCTAGAATGACTGATGAGATATTTCGCAAATAATTTTCTACATTTTTATATAAACTGTATAAGTAAACATCTGGGTAAAAAATATTTTTTCTTAAATCCTGTTTACGAGAAAAGATTAAAATAATATCCCACTATCAAAGGATTAAAATAATATCCCACTATCAAAGATTAAAATAATATCCCACTATCAAAGATTAAAATAATATCCCACTCTCAAAGATTAAAATAATATCCCACTATCAAAAGATTAAAATAATATCCCACTCTCAAAGATTAAAATAATATCCTACTCTCAAAGATTAAAATAATATCCCACTATCAAAAGATTAAAATAATATCCCACTCTCAAAGATTAAAATAATATCCCACTCTCAAAGATTAAAATAATATCCCACTCTCAAAGATTAAAATAATATCCCACTCTCAAAGATTAAAATAATATCCCACTATCAAAGATTAAAATAATATCCCACTATCAAAAGATTAAAATAATATCCCACTCTCAAAGATTAAAATAATATCCCACTATCAAAAGATTAAAATAATATCCCACTATCAAAGATTAAAATAATATCCCACTATCAAAGATTAAAATAATATCCCACTCTCAAAGATTAAAATAATATCCCACTCTCAAAGATTAAAATAATATCCCACTATCAAAAGATTAAAATAATATCCCACTCTCAAAGATTAAAATAATATCCCACTCTCAAAGATTAAAATAATATCCCACTATCAAAGATTAAAATAATATCCCACTCTCAAAAATTAAAATAATATCCCACTATCAAAGATTAAAATAATATCCCACTCTCAAAGATTAAAATAATATCCCACTATCAAAAGATTAAAATAATATCCCACTATCAAAGATTAAAATAATATCCCACTATCAAAGATTAAAATAATATCCCACTCTCAAAAATTAAAATAATATCCCACTATCAAAGATTAAAATAATATCCCACTCTCAAAGATTAAAATAATATCCCACTATCAAAGGATTAAAATAATATCCCACTATTAAAGGGATTAAATCTGATGGAGTTTACAAGAACATCCTCTTACCAAATGTCTGATCAGACCAGAAATTGAATATTGCTGCCGTATCTAAGCTGAAGCTACAAAATCCTCTCTTTCCACCCTTGACAGAGCTCAAAAGCCTTTACCCGGGATCTTTTGGGTGAAGGATTATTTTCAATCCGACAATCCTGTTCCCACAGACAAAACATCGCAAACCCATTGCAACTATATCCATAGTTCCAGCAGTTCTGACTTTTACAACTGTGACCCATCATGCAATATAGGATGAATCATCCTCATTTCCTTCGTATTCCATTAGTAAGGAACAAGTTTCATTCGGGCAAGAGCCACTATTATGTGAGACACGATCTCAAGAGGATGCTTCTCCATTTCAAGTCTAGGGTCAGCCGTTGTCTATCCTACATATCCTCATCATCTACAATACTTGCATCCATAAAACAGCCCTATTCAGTAGCGCTCTAACTTAAGTGGTTCTCGAGGCTTGTATTGGGAGAACAACAGCGTCATTCATGCTGTTTTTTTTTGTTTTTTTTGCTGTTCCTGTATCCTGCAACAATTCTAATCTATTACATTCTCATTGTTATAGAACGTGTCCCTTAAGAATGCGTGCTATCATAACTCTCCAGAATTTCCCTCACTTGCCTTTCCATTACCTTTTCTGCTATCCATTTTAACAAACCTATTAGTTAGGTTACTCACTATTACTCCGTGACTATCTTTGCCTTCACAATGCCCCCTGTGCGTGTCAAATTCTCCAAGTCGTCTTACCGCATTATTGGTCCAAGAAATTTCAACTGTTTCTTTCTGGTTTTAAGTTCAAGCGTCGTTTCTACTACGATTTACTCTTAAAACTTCATCATTGCTCACATCTTCCGTTTATGTTCTTCTCACTATTCTTCTGTAGAATTTCTCTTGCCCCAGGTTTCTCATTCATCTGTGAAGAAATTGTCCAACATTCACTGCTATAAAAAAAAAAAAATAGAACTGAAACTACATAACAGTTCTACACTTTCTTTCCTTATATTTCCTAACGTCTCGGCGACTGAGACGTTCAGAGAGAATAGCAAAATATTATATGATTATATCGCAACTCAGCCGTGTGTGTTTAAATGCTTCATACAAAGGGTTACGGGTTCAAATCCTTACAGAATACTTATTCTATAAAATTCAAAATAACACGAAAGTTAAATACTTAATGCTTAATTTCTTCTTATTTAATGCTTAATTTCTTCTTATTTTTCTTATATTAAATATTTAAATATTCTAAATAAAGATATTTTTTCAAAAAGAAATTAAGCATTATTCAGACTGTTACCCTCATTTTCCTTACCATATTCACAATATTTCGGCCGTTGTACGCTCTTGTAATTGGAATTTCGACCCGAACCCTTTATTTCGTCCACCTGGGTAGCTTGTTCTGGTTCTACGTGCCATGCCTCTTCCGGATATCTCAGTTATTTCCCTTTAACTCAACTCTCCAAGTTTTGGTTCAACACTGCTGTAGCCTGGTATTGAACTCACAACTCATTGGGTCTAGTCACGGGATCTAACTAACGCCTTTATCCACTGGGTCATGTATCCTTGAGGAAACGTTGCGAATATCGCAGTGAAGATGAGGATAGCAGTCGGAATAATGTAAATAATGCAATTAATCATAATACCACATTTCAGACATAGACACAGATATTGAATTTTATTTTAAGGCAAAGTCGATTTTACTGTTTTTAAACTACAATTTTCCATGATTTTCTCACATACATTCATATCCGCTCGATGCGTATCCAAATGTAAACGAATGACGTCACACATTATGAAATGGACAAATTCCGACAATTATTTTAAGGTTTATGTTTATACATTCTTTTTTATAGATACAAATAATACCTTGCTAACCGGAACGCTCCTCTGTGGCGAAATCGGTAAAAGCACGTCAGGCTATATGACGGTTCTGTATAGGATACAGGTTCGATTCCTGTCGGAGGACACATATTTTCTATGACAATTTCTGGGACATTCAGGCCGGTAAATGTCATTAATACTGTTTATTATAAACGGAGCATTTACTTAAATATTTGTATCTATAAAAAAGAATGCATAAACTTAAAAATGTCTTCAAATAATTGTCGGACTTTGTCCATTTCATAATATATTGAATTTTATGTTGATGAATTTTCTCCAAATTAAATTAAATCCTAATTTGCGTGTAAATACATCCATTCGCATGTGGAGAAAATATTTGCATTTCCACGTTTCCTGTTAGTAATAAAAATTATCTCATTGTTTAAAATTGTAGTATAATCTGTGTTTATGCCGATGACGCAATAATTTATTCCTGTTTGATAAGATCGATGAAGTCAAATTGGCAGCTGACCTCTAATCTATTGTTAACTGGTGCAAGAAATGTATTTTTTACCATTGTATCGCCTCCCCAACTAAACTTTTCTCTTTTTGATCGTCTTAGAGAACCTTTTCTTTGCCTTCCATCACCATTACTGATACTAACCTCCTGGAGAGAAAGATTCCTTCTCAATCTAACATTTTTCCACTGGCATAAATTGAAATGTTTATATCGAATCAGTTGCTCAGTCTACTGCTAAGGAATTTGGTTCACTTTCTAAACAATTTTTCTCACCCGAATCTTTCTTGCACATTTGTAAGTCTACCATTGAATATTACTACATCGGGTCTAATGCAGCTGCTTTGTATCTGGAGATTCTTGACAAAATACAAAGAAGCTGCAATATTATCAGTCCTAACCTGGCATCACGATTTCAATCACTTCCCCACCACTTAGCTTCCCTCTGCCGTTTATATAAATATTTTCATGGCAATTTGTTCTTAGCCGCTTTCCTCTTTGGTAGCACGACTTTATGAATTTAATTTTAGTGCTAGATTGGAAGTTAGGTCTCATCATTTTATTCCTGAAATTGTTAAATGTAAAAGTTCTATTCTAATAGTTTTTTTTCTCTCGCACTTGTCTGTGGAACTCACTTTTAGCTTCTTGATTTCATGTCAACTACAATCTTTAACAATTTAAATGCAATGTCAAGCATCATCTACTGCCCCCCCCCACTTGAATCCATTCCTTCATCGTCCTTTCTCCTCAATAACAGTTTCTCAGCTTCCTTTACTCTTAGTAGACATTTGCGTCTTGTTTGCTTGAGAAGAATCGATCACAAATCCTGAATAATTTCATCGATTTTACTATTTTTGAATTTGATTGATTGATTTGTTGCTACGGTTTTCAGCTTATTTAAAGCCAGAAAATATTTTCAGTTCCTAAGAATTTTTTTTGTGATAATAATGATTTCACTGATAAAAATCCTACTAATTAACCCATAGCTGAGGGGAAACAATTGGATTCATACCTTTTTTCAAGAGTATTTGTGCGTAAGTGAATATAATGAACCTGACATGAATTGGAACTCGATTACACCAGCCACAGAGCACCTGTTAATCCCCAACGCCCACCCATCTAGGTACTGACCTGTCTCAATGTTGCTTAACTTCAGTGATCGTATAAGAACCAATGTTTCAACGTGATACGGCCGTAAGACAATTTTGTATTTGACAATAAACACAAAATTTAAAGACAATATAGAATAAAACCTACACAAAAATACAGACAGAGAAGAAATGGAATCTCTTGTATGCCACGTCTGTTGAATACCATGTCTCGCCAGGATTTGACCGGTCATCAGTCACATTGACAGATTCCATTTGTAGTAGAGAGATTTCCTGTTACTTTCTACACGCTTTTGGATTCAAAGAATTCTTCTCTGGGATTGATAGCTCTGCTAAGGCTAGATCAGACAGTTTTCCTTACTATTTTATCCCCCAAAGTATAGATTCATACATTTTGCAAGTAATGAACGTAACAGCCTCGAATGGAAGTTACATTTATCCTCTTCGTTCCATTATCCGTGCCTATAACCATTACTCGACATTCACATCCGGAAAGAGAATCAGAAAGATTCTTAAAAACACGAAGAAAGTGATTACAAGTGGATATGAAACGGTTTGTATTTCAAAAGATAAACAGAATTGAATGAATTGCCGTCTGAGTTGAAGCCAGATTAAAAGCGATGAGATCGGAAAATGGCCTCAAGACATAAACATTTTCCTTTAGTTTTAGTTCCATTATTTATTTTTTTTAAATCAGATAAAGAAAAAAACGAAAATAAATCACGATAGAAATGGCGACATAGACATTTGCAGAATCACATCTCTATATTTATTAGTACAATATTTATTGGACATATAGAAATTGTTACCGATTAATGACTTTTAGTTTTCATCCGACGTTATTTCTTATTAATATAAACGTTTTTTTTTATGGATACACGTATTCAAGTAAACGCCCTGTTTTTTTTTTTTATTGTAAAATGAATTACGTCTTTCCGTCTGCACATTCGAGAGAATTCCAGGGAGCAGATTATCGAATTGGCAGACGGTAAACGTTTTGAAATATATAAAAAAGGGGTGCGCCTACTTAAACACATGCATCCACAAAAATAACGCTTGGATACAATAAGTATATATATATATATATATATATATATATATTAATTGATTTAAAATATGTTTTTTCGCTACACAGTTCTAACCATATTTAAAAAAAATGGAAGCTAAAAGCTTCGAATTTAATTTTGCAATTAAATTAAAGACATTAGTTCCATTTCATCCTCAAGCGAATTTTTTAAAATTATTTTTAAAATTACTGGGTTTTAACGTTTCCAAGGACACAGAGAAATCCATTGATCCAGACAAGGATTGGTTGCCTGTTCATTATCGCTGTATTTTGATGTATCAGTTATTAGTTCTGTCATCCGTTAAATGCATGTCGTCTGTGTAGCGAAAAAAAAAAATTTTAATCATTTAATTTATAATATTTATGCTCTGTAAATTTACATTGAGCACTATTTTGTAAAAATAAAAATATAAAAATATCTATAAGAACACCGGATTATATATCTTACTGCTATTTCTTTATATATATATATATATATATATATATATATATATATATATATAGAATGCTCGATACAACGTAGACAAAATATTATAATATTTACCTAACATCGAAGTATTTATACTGCAACTATACTCAGCAGCCTGAACAAGGCCAGCACGCCCAAACCCTCGGTCACGATGACTTGTAAACTTTGTCCAAGCACAACCGCCGACTGCTCCCAAGAGTTCCGTCTAACCAATTTCACTCACAAGATTTGGGTCAACACGTAGCATGGTTTTCAAGCTTTATATATATATATATATATATATATATATATATATATATATATATATATATATATATATATATATATATATATATATATATATATATATATATATATATATATTTGCCGTGTTCATTATTTTGTCTTTTGCTGATGCTTCTGCTTTTTATTATTAACAATTCCATTATTTTTATCCGTTTTTTACCTGTGGATGAGGCTATTTGTATTGTCAACGAGTATGTGGCAGATAGAGTTTGGTAGCTTTTCATGTGTATAATATATATATATATAATATAATAAACACGCGTTCTAATTGAGCTATGGTCAGAGAGATGCAGCGTGAGTCTTCTTGATAGGCAGTAAAATACCTTTAATGGAAGCGTTAATAAGTTTAAAAAGCCAACACTCAATAACATCAGCTATAAAGACGGCCACAATATGCGGATCGTGTTCGGAATAATAATAATAATAATAATACGAAGAGCTTTGTCTATGTAAAACCCTTCAGAGTTTATATCATCAATTTCACTGTCATGTTTCTTTTGCGTTGACATGACACTCTTCGCCTTCATTACTTACAGGCTCATTACACATTTCTTCATTACTATCTTGTTGCAATCTAACTTGGTCTAATGCACTAATATCCAATTTCAATTTTTTCCATTATCAGAGTGTTCTTATTTACTTTGCATTATGAATCCTGCCTCTTGTAGATCATTCTTTTTATACCACAATTTTTCATTGGTAGCATAAAACATGGTGAATGGGGCTCTAATTTGTCTACTCATCGGGGCGAATGGGCTTTTCAATCTTCTATTATGCAGTATTGTCATAGCTTAGTAACAATCTAGGAAGAAATGTTTCTATCTTTTCTTTCTGTTGTACACATACTTTCAATCTGTTTTTTATAGTTTGCACTATCCTTTCTTCTAATCTGTTTGATTGGAGATGGTATGATGAAATTTTATATGGTTTGCATCCAATTTTGTTCAACTATTGGTATAGTTCCTCATCGCAGAACTCTGGGGTGTTGTCAGAACTAGCATTTTTGGTATTCCATTTCTTGAAAATATGATCCTTAACTCTTGTTTCATGGTCGAACTTCTTTTATTAGAGACCTGTATAATTTCTGGCCAGCCTGAATATGCATCTACCAGTATTAGTAATAACTCCACTCCATGAACATGATCCATGTGTACTTTATCCCAAGGTTGGGAATCTTTAGGCCATGAATGTGTATTTGCCTGTATAAATTTTCTTCTTTCATTTTGTTGGACCGTCTCTATGTTTCTCTTTTTGGATTTACACATACGTTTAAAATGATTCATTTCGAAACACTTTTCATATCTTTTTTATATGCTGGTTATTTTTGTTTTTCTCTTTGATGTTGATATCTACAAAAAGTACATATTCTTTTATCTTTTTTCTTTATCGCGTATCTGTCCATTTCCTCTACCAGATCCGTAATTTTTGTTCTATTAAATTTTCGAATTAATTCTTGTTGACACAAATTCAATACATTAGAGTCATTTGTCGATATTCCTTATTTTGAGGGCCATTTACCAATTTCATTTTAATCAAATCCTCTTCAATGTACTGGTTTTCCGCTCCCAGTTTCTCAAATTCAAAATATTTAGTGGCCTGTTTTAAGTGAAGAACGTATTCAATAATTGGTTCATTCATTTTTTGAGAAATATTCATGAACTTAGCTCTCCCTGCATTCACTAGTTTTTTCTTGGGTGCTAGATTTCTCACTTTTTATCTTTAAACGACATTTCCAACAACTGACTTGGGTGTGCCATTGCTGATAATTTTATAATGGCCTCACAACCAGCAGCTGCAAAGAAAAGATCAGTTATTTGGCTTCTTCTCTAACTGATTTCGAATCCTTCAGCTTTTTTGCTCAGGCTTTATCTGCTAGTATCCTAAGCCACGCTTGTGAGTATTCCTATTTATCAAGTGATAATTGTTCGTTCGGTTTTTTAGAAATCGGCGACACCACTGTAGCGTAATGTTACTGACTCGCTGGAAGTAGTATGCACTCAACTGCCTCATGGGTAATAGCCGTAGAGATTTATAGTCTTTGTGACTTCCTATGTAAATGAGTCCCCTCAGCAGGAAAGGGGGGAACAAAAGTAAATATGGCACAAGGAACGACAGTAGAATGGAAAGAAAACAGTTCAAGAGAAAGAAAGAAATGGATGAAACAATGGAAAAATAACGAAAGAAAAAAGAAAACGTATTTTAAATATGAAAGAATGTTTTCGTTTTAATATTATATGGAAAATATGACATGTTTGAGCCTCTCTCAACACTACACATAAAATAAGTTTGGGAAAACATTTTCGCTACAGCAATGGGAATTCCTATAACAAAGATCAACAAATAAGTACATTTGTATATAAGAATGTCATTTGAATTTCGTCTCTTCACACGACTACAAACCTATAACGTTCCGTATCCGTCTATATTTCTGAGATGAGTTATGCTGTACTCTATTTACATTATTCTGACTATTGTCCTCATCTTTGTCGCCATATTTATTACGACGTTTCGGCCGTTGTACGCTCCAGCCTTCTCCAGGTAGTTGGAATGTCGAACTGAAACCTTTATTTCGCTCACTGGGGTAGACTGTTCTAGTTCTACGTGCCATGCTTAATGGATGTCAGTTATCAGTTATCTCCTGTTAATTCCCAAGTTCTCCACCGCCTTAACCAGGTATTGAACTCACACTCTTTGGGTCCTGTCACTGGATCTAACCAACGCCTTTATCCACTGTGCCATGTGTCATCAAGGATATGGCACGTTGAACTAGAAGAGTCTGCCCCAGTGAGCGAAATAAAGGGTTCAATTCGACATTCCAACCAACTGAAGAAGGCCTGAGCGTACAACGGCCGAAACGTTGTAATAAATATGGCGACAAAGAAGAGGACAATAGTTAGAATAATGTACATAGTGTGTAAAGTTCCTTAGTGATTCTGTTCGACTCGGAGATTTTGTTGTGGTGATAAAAAAAGAAAAGACAACCCCTTAACGCCTTATAAATGTCACTGTATGCAGGGGGGGAAAAAAGAACAACGAAACCAAAATGTTTTGCTACAAACAACGAAAATGAAGATAATCGTTCGAAAGTTTATTTCGGCTCGATATCTTATCCAGTAACTTAAAAAATTATGAAACCACAAATCATTTGCGAAAAACTGTAAACTAAACAAAGTTCGCATTGCAACTTCTTGAAAGCTTTTACGTTGGTACCAACTTGCAAAATAAATGAATCCCAATGAAGCTAATTGCTTAACGTCTTTCGAAACAAATCTTGTTTGCTAGTTTTTGTTAGTTTCTTTCTTCTTTGATTTTGGCTGCTTTAAAGAATTTTACCAAGGTTTCTTTTTTATTTCATCCTAAAATCTGAAGTGATGAATTAGTTATTATTTAATTAATGAAACAAGTTAAATCAAAAGACCTTTTAAACTGGAAAAAATTTAATTCATTATTTTGTAAAATTACATTTTATATCCGTTTCCCTTGCGGGTCTTTCTACGACAATCGAATAAAACATTTATTTCTATAAAAACATACGTGAATACCACACAGTTCAATGATCTGTTGGCAAAAACACAAGAACAGGGTCACACACGCAGAAACACAATTGAATTTAAATTTGAAATGCAAGTAATTGATTTATTATTCATTAAGAGGTTAATATTATTCTTGTTAAACAATCATAACATTCATATTTTGAGCATACGCTCATATAGAGGATTTCCAATCGTAGCTTAGATGTGGCACAAGGCCGAAAGTATGGGGCCCCCAGCGAGGATTGAACTCACTACTCATTCGTAATTGTCCTAGCGAGACAACATTGTTAACCATTACACCGCATCGTTTATATATGCGACAGGATTTTCCCTCCCCTTTCGTACTCATTCATAATTGGAAATATATTCATATATTAGATACACATTCATATTTTGGACACATTCATATATGTATATATATATGAAGAAATATAGTTTTAAGGTGTGCTACATTTATGGGGTAAAGTGCTCAATATCAGAGCACTTTATCCCATACGCTTTCCCAAGCAAACGTACACAAGTGTATCAAGAATATCAAGAAAATGGTTGAATCTGTCAACCCAACAATAAAATCAATATTTCTACACGTCAAAGTACTTGACGTAATTTTCAGTTGACAATATGAATACAATAGCGTTTTCTAAATTCTAGTTGCTAAGGACATTTTGTTTGTTGTTAATAGTTATTTTGTTTTCAATAAATTCATTTTGTTTTTGCCTTGAGCAAGTCCACATTGGACAAAACGCGTCGTATAATAATACACTTTTCCTATTGTCTTTTACTTTTATACATATTGTCTTCTTCTACACGTTAACTCTTAAAAATTTTTCCTATATATATATATATATATATATATATATATATATCACACGTTCGGCAGAAAAATGACAAAGTGAAAAGAAATCTGTGTAATGTGTTGCATCCTTCGGACTTAAAGTAATGTGTTTATTCAGGGAGTAACACATGTGTAGGAAAGGATGGATATAAGGGATGACACGCTAGAACCGAGGTAGTGGCAGCAACACAAGAGACACGGACTAAGATTCTTGACATCACCGTTGGTCCTCGTACTGACGTTACATGCTACGCCTGTAATGGAGCGGACCACGTGGCACGAGACTACCTCAGGCGTCGAAGGTTTGGACCGCAACGTAAAAGTGGACGGAGGTCGAGCCCCAACAGCGCTCCGTAACGCGATCGCAGAATATTCCGTGTCGAAAGGAAGAACGTGAGCTGCAAGTCTGGTTCAATAACGGTTGGCTGACATCTTATTCCGAGAAGTTCGGACCGGCTAAAGTTTTAATTCCACTGATGGCTGTGGTCCAAGAGAACAAAGGAAAGTTTCGCCCTATCATGTACTACCGGGAGCTGAATAAATACGTCGACACTTTCACAGCGAATGCTGACGTTGATTCGCACAAAATTAAGAGAATGGTGGTAGTGGGGCAATAATGTATCGCTTCCCGATTTAAGAAAGGTTTATCTGCAAGTGTATGTCCACAATCGTTGTGGTCGTTCGAGACTTTACTTCTGAGAGGGTGTAGGTACTTCCTTATGCGACTACATTTTCAGCTGAATATAACATCTCTTATAATGCGGTCGATAATCGATGTAATATTGACTCAGGATTAAACATGCCACATCGATATACATCGACGATATTTACGTCAATAAATGCCTAATTTCGACGAAACAAGTCCGGAAGCACTTTACCAATTTCGGACTCTCGAGCAAGGACCCTGAGATACTGAAGGAGGGGTGGAAAGTATTGGGTTTGTACGTCTTTGGGGAGCATGGTGTACATCAATGAAGACGAGGGGGCAAGATCTCACCAGTTCCGAACACCATTACTCGTAGAAGCGCGTTTTCTGTATGCAGGAAGTTCACTAGTCACTTTGCAGTATGTGGTTGGTTCAGACCAGCGACTGTGTTTCTGAAGCGACGGGCAAATGTGACGACCAAAGTTTGGAATGACAGAACCTGCAACGCCCTACTAAAACGCGGGCTCACCGAAACGGTTACCAGGGTGCATCAGGAGGAGCCTACGAGAGGGAAATCGTTCGTGAGTGGTCAGGAAAGGTGTGACAATGCAAGCTCCCTGGATACTGGAGTAGCGTTGGAAGTTGGAGAGATCATCGAAAATGCGTGTTGATTGCATCCGTATAGAGACTCGCAGCATATAAATCATGCTGGGCTAGACGCGCTGTTGAGAGATGTTAATCTATGATTCCAGTAGAAAGTAACAGTGCTGCACCTGCTAATCGATTCAATATTTGTGCAGCGGTGGATCTTTGACACTCTGACCGGGAAGGCGAAAGTGCGTTCCAATGCGATCAAAGAGATGCTAATAAGACGTGCGCTGCAGCCGTAGATGATTCTACCAAGAAAATAAGTATCCATCAACAAAGTGGAAACTCTGGTGCTCATCACATCCTATATTTTGTGAGGCGGCACAATCCTCCAACATCCGGGGCTGCCGTTAAGAAAGTGGTGGGCCAATGTGAGGCGTGTCAGTCTATAGATCCGGCTCCAGTAAAATGGAAGTCTGGGCGGCTAGATGTAACAGACTCCTGGTGCCGAGTAGGAATGGACACGACCCACCTTGGTAGCAGACACCACCTGACGCTAATCGATTGTGCCCTACTCGGTTCTATGTCTTTCGCCCACTGTTTCTTCAGGACTCTACCAGCGTCATCCGGCGGCTAGAGTCCATATTCTTCGAACGAGGATCACCCACTGAGCTACTCACCGACAATGGTGCGGCATTCTGCGGCATTTACAAAATTCACAGAAGGCCGAGGCGTCCACCTGCGCTTTCGATGTGCTTACTTCCCAACGGGGAATGGCATAGTCCACCTTCAAGCGCATTGCCCCCAGAAATCAGTTTTCTGTGGATGCATTAATCTCCACAGCCCCGGCAAATGGAATCTACACGTACCAAGCACGGTTAAAAAGTATATAGACGTTGCATCTCCTTCAGCATGTGAGGAGAATGCAACCGAGAAAATTGGAGATGTAGTTTGGTTGAAAGGGTTGTGACTAGACACCACGTTCTACGCTCAGTTCTGGTCAACGGGATGCCGCGCCGTATTAGGGACCTTCGTTCCATCAAGGCGGTGGACCATGACGGTGCAAAAAGCAAGGATTCCAATCAAACGTCCAGTGGAACGACGGATGGTGATGACCTGTCAGACTCTGATGAAAAGATTTCCCCCGTCCGATTCAACTCAACGGCTGGTCCTCCAGCCTTAGACGCAGTAGCAGGAATCTGGTTCGAGGCCTACGGGTGCGCGTGCGCAACGGCAGTCATTTTTATGAAATGGACATCACATTTATGCAAATGTATTAACCCCTGCTGCTTATTGTATAAGCGGCTACATTGCTTGCTAGCGTAAAGCGGCAGAAGACTCTTCACAAAATTCCTCTTTGATAATCGCTAAAATAGTAACCGAAAGCGCTTGGATATATAAAACATTCGAAGAATTTTTATATAATTTTGCCCTGAAAAGAAAATATTATAAGAAAATATTATAATGATCCATGTGTACTCTGTCGTAAGGTTGGGATCCTATAGGCCATATATATGTTTTTGTCTGTTTAAATTTTCTTCTTTCATTTCGTTGCACCGTCTCTACGTTTCTCTTTTTGGATTTACACATACGTTTAAAATGATTCATTTCAAAACACTTTCCATATGTTTTTTTATATGCGGGATATTTTTTTTTCTCTTTGATGTTGATATCCACAAAAAGTACATATTCTTTTATCTTTTTTCTTTATCGCGTATCTATCCATTTCCTCGACCAGATCCGTAATTTTTGTTCTATTAAATTGTCAAATCAATTTTTTCAAGCACTTTTCTAGAGACACCTTTCAATATAGTTGTAAACGCATTATTCCTGAAAAGAAAATATTATAAGAACACATGAAAAATTATGCAACAAACTTAACAACATCACCTTGTCAGTCCTTTTTAACAAACCAGCACACGCACGCACACACACACACACACATACATATATATTGATGCATGTTTCATTAAATAATATAGACAAGTTTTGTCTATCTATTTTAAGTAAGTTCCTTTCATATTGTATGATAAGCTTAATTTTCATGCAACAAAAACAGACTATCATTATTGTTTCGTCTGTGCATTGGTTGATATATTGAAAAGTAATTGTCATCTTTGATAATGGCTTATGTAAGCCGAAAGCTTAGATTGGATTTAAACATTATGGTGATTTCCTTTCGTCTTTCAATGATAATGTTATTAAGCTTACCAGACAATATGAAAGGAACTTACTTAAAATAAATAGAGAAAACTTCTATATTATTTAATGAAACATGCATCAATGAAAGATTGCTACCTAAATATACACAATATATATATATATATATATATATATATATATATATATATGGAGAGAGAGAGAGAGAGTTCCCCGGGGCTATATTATAATTTAAATTATATTAATGATTAAAATGAATTTATCCCCACTCAAAATGTTCGCCATATTAATATCTATTAAAACCAAACGCAATAAAAGTATTCTTTATTTTTTCGTTTCGGGTGTGGAATTGTTCGCCATCTTTTAACGTTTTTTCTTATTCACCTCCTCCTCATCTTTCGTAATAGCACTTTTCCTTTTCGTTTCAGTATTTCGCTCCATGTTTCTTTCATTCTTTTCAATTTGCTATTTGGTTGGCATTAATTCTTAGTATTGTATTGCGGTGGTCTGTTGAGTATTGTAATACAATCTTTGAGATATCGACACACAATTCACATTGCCGAAACTTAGACAGAATCTTTCATTTATTTAATATCTTCATTTGTCTACTATTTTATGAAAACTTCTGAGAGTTAAAACCAGTTTATTTCAATTACATTGTCTGAATTTAAAGTTCTATCTCTCCTTCGAAAATCAAACAGACGGGTTTATTGAAATGTAAGAAGCTTCACATAATATGAAGATTAACCTCTACATATTTGAATAATTCGAACACACACACACACACACACACACACACACACACACACGCATATATATATATATATATATATATATATATATATATATATATAAAATATGTGGATATAGATCCGACAGTATGAAGAAAAATATGGAAAAACAAAAATCCGAATATGCAAGTATGCTGTTTTAATGTTATTTCAATGCCGACGTCAGACGTTTCGGTCTAGTAAACCTTCTTCAGGACATAGTTATTAAAACATAATTAACATTAGACGATATTCAAGTCAACATGAAAAGACGATAGACATAAGAGTAAGACTGGTATTTATTCATACAAAAAGTACAAATTGTGGCACGAGGCCAATAAAGGGGAGGGGTAGAGGCTGGTCAACACTAACTATCTAGCTAATCAGATTCGCGACCCATTCGTACATTACATTTTACCCATTCACCAAAAGAACTCGTCCATCACCAAACAATCCTTCAACCACCATAATACCACGTGCTCTCAAGGGAGACCTACCAAAATCGCGCCCCATGCCATAAAAATTTTAATGATGATATATATATACAATTCTAATAATGATAAAATGAGAGGAGAGGGAAATGAACCCAATAATAAACTTAAAATAAACACAAATACAAACTAAACATAATTGAAGTTAGTAGGGACCGTCCAACCCATAAAACATAGAGACCGCTGTATTCTGCCCAGGGGACAAAATCAAGAGACGCTCTCGCTAAGAGAGTGGGAAAAAGTATAAAATATTAGGCTTGAATGGGAAAATATAAAACTGACCCAGTCGAGATGAAAAAGGAGGGTGTCAAAACAAACTGGGGAGGTTGGGAATCTCGACTTGGATCATAACCAAAGAACGGCCGGGATGCAGGCCAGGAACAACACTTACTCACATTAACTAGGTACACTGAAGCTTGTCTAACCTAACCAAGGGGAGGGTTCCACAGGAAGCCACCCTGATGTGCAATAGGTTGACCTAGAAGAGAAAATCAAGGCTAGCCCCGTTCACACGAAGCAAGCTCGCTTCTTTTATCCACCTTTCGCTAAAGACTGTCGAATGCAATCGTTTTCTATCCGATCTAATCTTCATCTTGAGCTTATGCTCAAAGAATCGAATTAGATCCGAATGAGAAAGACGATTGCCTCGCAAGACTTCCTTCTTTCGCATCGTCCAAATCACCATTCGAGCCGTGGCCATCAGCGTCAGAAACACCATCCGTTTCATCCCGGAATACGGGGGCGACACATTGTCACACGCGTATGCGCGATCAATGGACACAAGCTGTTCGGGAGCGAGACGAGCCGTCAGCTCGCCGACATGGTCCCATAAGGGGCGGACCTGGGGGCAATGGTAGAAGGCATGCGCAGCCGTTTCTTCTAAGCCAAGGCCACACCGTTCACAGTCTGGCAAATCCGCCAAGCCCCATATGAAATCCTTGTCGTTGAGAGGCAGCCGATTCCGAGCCAATCACCAGCTAAGCGAAAACTCAGGGTTACTGTGGTAATCCGCCGCTGGCGCCCAAGACCAGTAGGAGCGATACTCCTCCTCCGACAAGCCGAGCATATCTCGTAGGGGATCCTTCGCGGGCCTTTCCACTAATTCACGATAGAAGACCTTCCTAGGCCGAGAAAGGTCACTGGACCGGGGAACGGCCCTCAAGGCCGACCGACACTCGCGAAGGAAAACCGATTGATCCTGGGGTTTACGACCGCGCTAAACCCGCGAGATGGGGGACTGATGGTAAGGCCAGGAACGCGTCCCCAACAATCCCTCCAGAATCGGATCTCCTCCAGTCAATGCGCGGCGTAGGAAAGCCAACCCAGAGGCACGGATGTGACTCGGCAGGTGCGGCATTCCCAGCCCCCATGACACGGACGTTTAGTGCAGACTCGTCTGTCGACCCGATTCCCACGTCCCCTCCATAAAATGGAGGATAGCGATCGCTCGAGCGCCTTCTTGTGGGTCTTACAGAGAGGAGGTACGGGCAATCGATAAAGAATCAGGGGGAAAATGTATGTAGCACACACCTCCGCCCTGCCCTTCACGAACAACCTCCGTCGATTCCAAGTCTGACCGGCGGAATCGACCTTTGCTCGTACTTCAGACCAATTCTTCTCCAGCTGGAGGTCAGGCCCAAACCACACTCCAAGAATGCGAACAGGACCGTCTGTCCAACCGAAGCGGCCCGGAAGAGCGACCCCTTTCCAGGCACCTAACCGCAAGCCGGACGACTTGTCGCGGTTTATTTTGGCCCCTGTCACCTTCTCGTACCGATCAAGCGCCTTCTGTACCGCCTCAGTGTCGTTGCGGGACGACACGAAAGCAGATACGTCATCGGCGTACGCGGAAACCCTGGATCGAGACCCTCCAGGAACGACAATTCCACGTAGGGCCGGACTGCCGCTCTCGTCCTTCAGCCGGCGAAGGAGAGGCTCCAACGCCAAAGCATAAAGGAGAGGCGACAGCGGACAACCCTGAAGAACCGACCTAGACAGCACGAACGCGTCCGACAACCTTCCGTTAACCTGTACCACCGCACTGGGGGAGCAATACAAGAGGCTAATCCAGCGGCAGAAGTTGGGTGCGAATCCAGCGGCCTGCAGGACAGCAGCAAGGTAGCGATGGTCGACCCTATCAAATGCCTTGGACTGATCCAAATTGATCAGCGCGGCTTCTTCGTCGTCTTTTACGCCCTCTATGATCGTGCGGATCAGATACAGGTAGCTCTGAAGTGTTCGGCCCCTCACAGAACAAGTCTGCTCAGGACCCAACAGAGACTTTGGCAACTGACTGCAAACGCTCCTGCAGGATCTTGGCCAGAATCTTTAACTCTGTGTTTAGCAGAGTTATGGGCCTGTAATCACCTAGGTTCCCCACCACTTTTGCCCTTTTTTCAACAGAGTGATCACACCCCTGGTGATCCGGTTGGGGATGGACCCTGACCGAAACCAGTTGTTGAACACTGCAGTCAAAATTGGAACAAAGATGTGCGACAGCCTCAAATACAATTCATAGGGCAAACCATCCAGACCGGGCGACTTGCCTCTGCCGACCTTCTTCAAAACCGCGTAGACTTCGCCCTCCATGATCTCTCCCTCGCAGCTAGCCGCTTCAGTCGGCGAAAGCCGAGGAAAGTCAGCCAAATAGCTACGAAACTCCTCCTCACGGTGACCAGACTCCTTGGTAAACCGGTTCTCGAAATGGCGCCGAAACGCTCCGCACATGTCGTCAGTGGCCCGAAGAGTACGCACCTCACGAATGTAACGATCGCCACCTCGACGGACCTCTTCCCTGCACAGATCTGCGCCCAAGTTCACGGCTTCGGAAGACATCTTATGTCTAATTACCTGACCTATGTACCGCTCCCTATTCGAGGGCCTCCTTGGCTAAGGCTATCTCTAGGAGATCCTCACCAGCCACCGCCCGGGAATAACTAGCTTTAAGCGTCTTCACCTTTTCAGCTCTATCTAGAGCGAGCCGTTTGCTGAAATCAGCGGTGAAGGACCTAATCCTACATTTAAGGCGTTCCCACCATCTATTCCCGATAACCGCCCCCACTAGCTCCCGCTGCACTAGTCTAATTATCTGCTCCTAGAAGTCCCGCCTGTCCAGTAAAGACAGATTGAACTTCCAGTACCCAGCCATTCTAGGCCTATTGTCTAACGCTACCCGTGCACAAACGAGTTTGTTATCCGAATAGCCTACCCAGTGGAACGTAGCGCAATCTAGTAGTTCTATGTCGGCTCTTCTCACTAACATTCTGTCAAGCTAACCACCATGTCAAAAGTCCAATTAAGAGCCCACGTCCACATTTTTCCCTCGGGATGATCGACCCGGTATCTATCGACGAGACCATAATCGTCGATCAGATCGACCAGGCTGCGATCGTCCCCTCTCCCGCTAGCACCCCGCCCCCTGTCTAACTTGGGGTCCAGGATGGCATTCCAGTCCCCCATTAAAACTAGGCGCGTTGAATCCACCAGGAATGGCCCCAACCGCCGAAAGAACGCTCCCCCTGGTCATTGGGCGCATAAACCGCAACGACCCGGAACGAACCACTTTTCACGGCAATATCGGCCACGATCAACCGGCTCTCTGCATCAGTATGCACAAGGTCCACCTTCGCATCGAGAGTACGTCTGACAAGCAAAGAAACACCTCTGGCAGACCGGTCCCCATATGCTGAATAAACGACAAAGTCATCCTCCAGCACACACGCATCGGAACTGCAAACAAAGTGGGTCTCTTCGATCGCAGCGACATCCACATCAAAGAACAACAGATCCCGGAGCAGGCGGGCAGACTTATCCCGATCCCTCCGGCCATTCACATTCAGTGTAGCTAACTTAATTGCCATCGTCTAGGCCTGCAAAAGAAAAAAGAATAAGCGCAAAAACCTTATACACATACGGGGCGGAAATCTGCGTTGAGCAGGACCCCGACGGATTGTCCCAGACTACCAGTGCCCAATTCAGTCGTCATACAACCGCCCAGGACAATACCGCCAACGTCAATAGGGTACATTAATTTAATAGCCCTATATAAGGAGGGGTGAACTAAAACCGGGACCCTCCCAGAGAAAAAGTTGCGCAGTTTCTTCAAGTCGAGGTTATCCAACTCACACATTCTAATGTTCGGAAAGCCTTCCTTGGCCTCGAATATGTGGCTCCATACTTTTAGGTAGCCACCAGTGTCTCTGACACAGGTAATGACACCTGGAACCTTTGGGAAATTACGGGGGTCCTCGACACTTTTGCCGTCCACCTCCGTCGTTTTGTACAGCACCCCCAACAGGGCTTTCCTTTGTTTGGACAGGCCCCTTATGTACTCTTCTTTGTCAATTTTACAAATTGACTCGGGGCCCTCAAACAATTTCTTTTTCTTCTTTTTCTCCCTAGCAGGATGGGGAGGGGAGGAGGTGGACGTGTGTGGTGGTGTGTTCAACGAACTTGGGGAAGATGTGGAGGGAGAGGGGGATGTAGCACGGGAAGGGGAGGAAGGGAAGCTCCTAATGCCGGGAGAGCAGGACGATCTAATTGGCGAAGCCGGGAAGGAGCGCCTCCTGGTTTTGACCAGACTGCGTTCCGCCCGGCTACGACCAGAACAACTTTCTTGTGTTTTTCTTTCTTCTTCTTCTTCCTCCTCCTCCTCCTCTTCTCTGCACCTCTTCAGAGACGCCACTCGAGGTGGAGGCATGTGTTCAACTTCCATCGGACTGTCTATTTGTGCCTTTGGTAGCTGCTACTGCTGTGGTTGTTGTGATTGTTGTTGCTGCTGCTGCTGTTTCTGTGGGGTTTTGGGGGCGACTGTTTTCGCCATTTCTTTTTCCCCTTTTTTCTTGGTGGTTGAGGCTTCTCCTTTTGGGGTGGGGAGCTGGTACATTCTTCATTGACAAGAGTAAGACTAATCAAAACAGAATAACTGAAATTTTTAAGATCAGCGTTCCGTTTCGCAATACGATCACGTCGGCGTCACGTGGGCGATGATGTGAAAACGTATTCCTAAAATAGAGTATATTTTAAATGAAAAAGAATTTCATTTTAATCTAAAATTTATAAGTACGTTTGTCCAGCATTAATCTGGCCAGAAAAGGGGAATATTAATGCTGGATAAACGTACTTATAAATTTTAGATTAAAATAATTTTAACATTAAAAACAGCATACTTGCATATTCGGATTTTTGTTTTCCATGTTTTTCTTGATATATATATATATATATATATATATATATATATATATATATATATATGTATGTATGTATATCCATGTAAGATGAGAAAAAATAAGGTACAATTCGAACGTTCGTAATATTTAATTTAAAAACTCAATACAAAATAGAGCAATATTCTTTAATTTAGGATCTTACATCAAAAACATGTTGGAGTCGTGTTTCGATGCCTATCAACGCATCTCATCCGGCGATTGTAAATTTACTCATTCGTGACCGAATGGATTTTAAAGAATTCTGTATTATCTCTATATATATATATAAAAGAAATATGTTGTAGTGGTTCCAACGAGAGAAAAATATGTATATTAAAAAAGAAGATGCCGCAAACGTTTTTAGTTGTAATGTGGATTTATTGAGAAAAAAATATTTACTTTTTTTTTACATAATTTCACGACACGTGTTTCTGGTCTGGTCTCGCAACTGTCTTCAGGTGAAGACCAGACCAGAAACACGTGTCGTGAAATTATGTAAAACAAAGTATAATATTTTTTCTCAATAAATCCACATTAAACCAAAAAACGTTTGCGGCACCCTCTTCTTTAATATATATATATATATATATATATATATATATATATATATATGGTTGGATTGATGTGAGTTTGTGACCCTGGGTTTCACCCACTTTTTTCAAAAATTAAAGATAATAATAATTTTTACCTATCATAATTTTACAAAAATCCCACCACACGCATATACGCACATGCGAGGAAATATTATTCATAGAAAATGACATGTATACATTCACGAGACATTCACGAGAAATTTTCGCTACACTTCCAATCTTTGAATTTCAAGATACAAATGCGTATCTATAGACACAACACCAGCCGTATACATACATATGTCAAATCCGAAACTGTCCACATATGTTTATATATGTATGAGTCCCGACGGACGACCAAGTGTGTATGTGTGTCTGCGTACTTCATTGGGCGTATGAACATACATCTTTGTTTGCGTTAGCATGAGTGACATCACGACGACGTTCCCCCCCACCGCCACACTTCCATAATAACACCAATACACGTAATCTACATAAACCCAAAATTTTAAAAAATTAATCAGTTTGTCTGACGATCGCAAAAGCGTGAAACCCAGGGTCATAAACTCACATCAATCCAACCAAATATGTTAGCTCTATCTCTGATATGGAGCGCTTTCTAATAAATACCGCGCATATAATATATAAATAATTATATATATATATTTATTTATATTTATATACACACACTTTTCACACACATATATATATATATATATATATATATATATATATATATATATATATATTAAGACATTTTTATATTTATGCTTTGTCCATTTCATAATATATATATATATATATATATGACAAAATGTAATGAGGATTATTTATTTGCTTGTCTGCGTTTGCCCACTAGCACACACCTACATGCCTGCTTATATTTGGCCGTTTCATTCATCCACTCTACAACTATAAGTACTACTGCTGATAATGCAAGACTCTCCTAACGGATTGATTTCTCTAGGTCACTGGCGTGTTTATTTATAAATAAATACGCAAAAATTCACCTTCCTCATCACCGAGCGCAGATAAAATATCGAATCGGAATCCAACAGAATGATAAAATAAAGAACAAATAAGAAACTTTTATCAGTCTAACATGTTTCTCTTTTATTACAGCTTCATCAGAGGCAGAGATATGGAGAAAAAGAAGAAAAGTAAAAATACCTGAATTTCATGTCGAATCTCTGCATCAAATTTTCCGTCTACATTGCCCGGATAGATTAATAGTTAGTCCTTTGTTTAGTCTTTTCTTTACTGCCTTGTCTAAGATTACTTTTAGTTATTCTTCTGAATTTGCTATCGATACAGCATCATCCTGGAAGTTCATCTTGTTCTCGTAGGTTCGTCTTGCTGCATTGGTAAATCTTTGTCACGTACCTTAAGAGGTGCTTTTTTAGAATCGATATAACATATGCCACAATCTTTTTGCATTCGTTTTACTCTGATAACATTCTGATCATAAAGACTATATTTTTTTCATTCCAGTATCTTCCTCTTTTCTTACCCAATTTCCGATCTAAATCTGTACAGATCTCTGTTCATTAGAACTATAATGAAAATCTAAGTTATGTACCTCGTGTGACGTCACCCCGTTTGGCTCTCTGCCCCACACTCCGTCTATCCTGCGACGACCAATATGACTTGGTGTTGGTCGTGGCAGCAAATGTGACGTTCTAACCTTTTGCTGATTCGGATGGGAATCTGGTTAGATTCGGTATCAGCCTTGTCGTTCCCAGCTCGCCTCCAACGTCTGGTTTCCGAAGTAACTGCTTTGATTTCTAGTCTAACCTACCCACGTTGTGATTTGATCTTAGGTAGACGAAATCAATCAGTCACCGGGCTGCAATGCAAGTCGAGTCTGAACAAGGTTAATGCCGGACAAGTATATGTAAAAGAAAATAAAGTAACAACTTGAAAAGTTCAAATGTGTTAAAAAAGAATAACAATATTTTATATCTGGTTGCTGAATACAGGACTGCGACTTTCTCCTAACCCGCTTATATGGATATGTAACACTTTGTGTTTGTTAGGCGAGTCTTAACATCTTAAGTCGTTTTTTCAAGAAACTGGTTTTTGGTGTATCTTCAGACGATATTCGTAAAACTTGTTTTGGTGGTGTGGGTCTAAGTCGTTCTTCAAAAATAAATTGTTCTTGGTTAGAAGTTGAGGTCGAGAATGCGTGGATCTTAGTCAGCTTTCTGCGAGGCGGGTCTCAGAGCTCACAGCTCAGCTCTGCAACTGACTTCCTGTCTGTGACTCCAACTCAACTCTAACTCTACTGCCGTCCACTCGCTGGACGCCGACCAAAACCGGGGTGGGCTTCTCGTGGTTTGAGGTTCCTTGATAATTCTAAATCCACAATAAGGATCTTCTTTGTTCTCGGATAGGAAAATTTATTACTTTCCATTTTTGGAAGTCCATTACTTTCTACTTTAAGGGAATCGTCCTCCCAAATTTTTCCTTTCTCATATTGGTACCTCACACCAATCCCCTCAAAGGGTGTCAACAGGTTACCCTCTCTCTCTCACAGTGGCATCTCACACCATTCCCTTCAGGGGGCGTCAACAGGCCTCCCCTCCTTCTTCATAGTTTACCTTCGACTACCGCTCACGCAACCCTTCGGCCAATGAACGCTCAGCAGCGTGGGTGTTTGCAATTATCTTCTTTCCTTTTTTTTTCTTTTTCTTTCTCTTCCACTAGCAGACCTCGCACGACTCGTAGGATGGACCCTAATCATTATCTTAACCGAATTTCATCTGGAGTTCGTCAACGAGATTTTCGTCAAATAATCATCTGTCACCAATTATCTGTTCCGATAAAATAATTTTTCTATCATGGCCAGCTCTGACATAAAACAGGTGTTTTTTCCTAAGTGATATCTTCGCAGATAGTTAATGGTTTAATCTTTCCTTCTTTGTAACTTGTGGGTGGTCCAGCAGACATTTTTCTCGGTCAGTGCATGACCTAATTAATTTTATCTCTTAGCATTCTGCCTTGTAGGCCACTTGACCAATTTGAAATTTTCATTATTGCCATGGGCAGACGGCTATCTTTTATTCGCTCTGTCGTAACATAAATCAAATCAAATCCGACAGATCAGCGATCTTACTTTCTTCGCTAATGAAAATAAAATCTTTACCACTTTTCTTTGTTAGAAAAAATAACATCGCTCAGTCTCTTTTCGTGATAGCTTATCACCTAAATTAATTCTCGCCTTTTTTTTTCACGTAACATGAAAATAACATAAATAGTGTCACACTCGTTAAACTCATTGTCCGATGGAGTATGTTTGCATCTGAACCTGGCTTCTGTGACCTCACTATGAAAATTCTGTCGAAATCTTCCAGTATATCACCAGTGTCGTATATTTCATTGATTATTTCTATAATTTTATTAATCCTGGAATTGTCTAAGATGGACTTGATCTTTATTTCAATCCCATCTGATCCTCTTGCTTTGTGTTCATCTTATAAAGTGTCGATAACTATTCTGATATAAATAAATGAATAACATTTTTTGACATTCGATGGAGAGACACATTTCTTAATGGGTATCATATATTTAAGGGAAAAAAACAGGTATTCCGAATAATTCTTTCAGAGCGGGAAATTGCAACACGCAATAAATCATCGCTATTGTTGTTATTATTATTACAAATATTATGTTGTACGATTGAATAAGACGGACAATACGTAGATATAAAACAATGGGAACAGTTTTGAGGAGATATGAAAGTTTGTTTTGTCTCGATCTGCATATATGCGTGAAAAATATGCGATGTGAGAGTCACCAGGAGCCATGTCGTTATATCGCTTGCAAATCATATCATTCGGTTTTCCCTGGGAAACATCGAAAGAAATAGAATATTGAGTATTATTTCGTAGCTAGTCATTTCTTAAATTGATCACCTCAGGTCGCCTCTTAGGGCAATGTCAAATAAAAGATGTGATATATGGATAAAAAAATGGATCAATTCTTTCATGCAATCTTATATACGAATGCATAAAGCCTCTGCTAAAGTTTCGCAAAAAACTAAATAACACAAAGCCTCATACAACGCCGCTATTTTTATAACAAATATAAGAATTCTAGTTATCGTTAAGCCCAGTCTCATTAGGAGATGCATTGATCTGTGGCTATGGTTGGCGAAGGTGATTCAACTGATGAACATTTGGGAAAGTCACTTCTCCTCTATACGGTTTCATCCGGTATAGAGTGGGAATATTGTTTTAATTTATTAATTTGATTTACCGTGTAGTAATTTCTCAAAGGTTACCAGTGATATTCAGAAATCTCTAGACTGCTAACGTAACCTTGTTTAAGATTCTTTTTATATTCACCTTCTTTTCATATGTGAATCAGGCAATCTATCACATGCAAATATATAAGTACATCTCTTAATAAGACTGTTAACGTAACCTTGTTTAAGAAATACGGGGTGGAATGAGTAAATTGTCGCTATTTTATATTTTTAGTTCCGCGCATGCGCGTTGTTTTTGATTTTGTCGACTGCACAATATAGAAGGGTCAGTTAGGCACCGTCTGTGAGAGAAAAAGCACCATGACACAACTCACTCCGCTAGACATTTGGAAACTGCATGCAGTACTGCTTGGAATTCGCGGCGGAACTCTAATACGAACATTTTAGAGTGTTTGAGTATCAATCTGAAGACAGTGCAAAAATTTTGAAAAGAATTGGATGAATGTAATGATAATTAAGAAGGTGTTTGGAGTGATCACTAACGATGGCGACGTTATGCCTCCATTGATTTTCCCACAGCTTCCCTGGATCAAAAGGGTGGATGCTGGAAGACCCTATATCTGGCAACAGGACTCTGCACCATGCCGCATAAGCAGGAGAACAGACAATTTCTGCAACCACATCGACCGTTCTGGCCACCTAAATCCCCAGACTGCAACCCCCTTGATCATTATGTGTGGGGCGTAGTTGAGCGAGAGAGCAACAAAACTCCTTGTAACACCAAAGACGAAGTGAAGGCAAGGATTATCACAGCATTCATCAACTTAAGCACGGAGACGAGCAGAAGAATTGCAGGACATTTCGAAGTGTCTACATGCCGTGGTTGAAATCAATGGCGATTTTATTGAATATAGTCTTTAGTATTTCAAGTTATATTTGTGTAATTTTGGTAAATGTATCTATTAAAATGATATGTCAGCGTTTTTTCATTTTTGCGTAATTTAGACGCCAATTTATCCATCGCACTCTGTCTATTACATTCACAATGAACAAAGATTCTTGGTGGCTTCCTTCCATTCTCGATTATAAAATCGTCGAAATTATTTGATGAAATTGGTGCGAAACTGTTGTAGTGTCCTCCCTCTAAAGAGTCTATGTTGGACTCTTCCACCTACTATAAGATTAGAAGGAGAGAAGCGTTGAAGAAACATTCGACCAGATTGTTCATCTGTCGAACTTTCTACATCGGCAGAGAGGAATCCGGACGAGGTTTCGGTAAACTTGGCCTTGTGTCACATACACCCCTCGTGGGAGGTTGTTAGATATTAACAGTCGCACAGATTGTTCATCTGTCGAACTCTCTGCCTTGAGCGGAAAGGAACCCGGACGACGCTTTGCCGAAGGGCAAAGTTTCGTCCTGGAAGGTAGACAGGCCCTGAACCCGTTTATACGGGTTCTAAGGGAACCTTACGGGCTCGGAAAACCCGGCCTTGTGCCACATACATCCCTCTTTGGTGGCGGAGTGCTGTTAAATATTGACAGTCGCCTAGATTGTTCAACTGCCGAACTCTCTGCCTTGAGCGGAGAGGAAACCGGACGAGGCTTTGCTGAAGGGCAAAGTTTCATCCGGGGAGGTAGACAGGCCCTGAACCCGTTTATACGGGTTCTAAGGGAACCTTACGGGCTCGGAAAACCCGGACTTGTGCCACATACATCCCTCTTTGGTGGCGGGGTGCTGTTAAATATTGACAGTCGCCTAGATTGTTCAACTGCCGAACTCTCTGCCTTGAGCGGAGAGGAAACCGGACGAGGCTTTGCTGAAGGGCAAAGTTTCGTCCGGGGAGGTAGACAGGCCCTGAACCCGTTTATACGGGTTCTAAGGGAATATTTTTGGCCGAGCCTACAGGCTTGGAGAACCCACGGTAAACTCGGCCTTATGACACATAGATACCTCATGGCGGATGGGTGTTAAATATTAACAGTCGCACAGATTGTTCATCTGTTGAACTCTCTGCCTCGAGCAGAGTAGAACCCGGACGATGGAATACAGAACTCAAAAATGAAAAAAATAATAATATTCTACTTTATTTCGATGCTTTTAATTATAATTTGATATGTTTTGTTTTTTGTTTTGTTTTAAAGAGATTTCGCTTTCAGATGTCTTCACAGTAGGGCTGCATTTATATTTAGATAAGGAAATATATTTATATTAAAACATATTTTACAGAGAAATATTTTGATGAATGAATCTAATTATCGATGTAATTAGTACAGGAGTTGTAATTAAACTTCCAAAAGGAACTGTGTTTCCCTCAGTCGTTTCAATTGGTTTCATCATGAATTTTTCAAGAACTGAAAAGATTTTTCAATATCCAATATTTCTATTTCTAAATATTGAATGATAATATTTTTTTTCTATCAGACTATTCCCGAACTCTTCTTCATTTCGAACAGAATAAAATTCGTTTGAATTGATTTCAATAGATTTCCAGATTACGATCTATATCAGTAACGTTAAAAAACATGAGAATACGTATAGAGCGAATTTAAAAGATTTCGAAATTGATTCAGTTTATTTTTCAATTTTTCTTCCTTTTTTTTCTTGTTACTTTATTTGGAAGCACAGAAAATCCACAGACATTTTAGACACACCCACTTTTTCAAGGGAGGATATTAAGAAAAAATATAGTTCGTGAAACTTTATCCATTTTCCCTGTTCTTCTCAGTTGAAAGCAATTCGCTATTAGTACTTTTAGTTGTATAAGGTTCGATCCAATATTCGTCACTGAATTATCTGTATTGGAATGAGATTATATTTAAAATTAATTATATATAAGGACAATTAATTATTTTATAACAATGGAACTTTTTTGTGCCACGCCTTTCATCCTTTAGGGCTTCATCAAACTAAATGAACTTTTTTTGTAATTATATATGCTAGGAAGGAGTGAAGGATACAAAAATCGCAAACATTGTTTATAACTCTGCATGGGTATGAGACACTAAAATTTTTGGAACGATGAAATATTTAAATCCATTGTCCCAAGCGCTTTCGGCCACTTCTTAGCCATTTCCATTTGTTTTACTGTTCTTAGTTTCTTTTCATGTTTTGTCTGTGTGAATGTATAATTTGTAAATTATAATAGTAGCGATTCCGAGCCCTCGTGTGTTGGGTATAGCAGAAATTCGAGTGGGCGACGTTTTAGTTTCAAAAGACTTTCAGCACTCCGTTACCATTGTTAAACGAGGTAAGGTCGATGATGGGTGAGTGCTGTTTGATTTACAAGTCCCTCTCTTATACCGGAAATTTGGTTTACAAATGACTCTAGTGTTATTGATTAATATCTTAAATAAATGCGTCTGATTCATAATTAATTTCCGTATTTGTTTATTAACTTTATTAAATTATTTTCTTAAAAAAATACAATACAATCACATTTTATTCATTAACATATTCATCATTCCGCAGAGTAAAATTCTGCAAGGTAAGGTAAATATGGTTAAAACGAACCAACCAAATTCCAAAATGTTTTCCTATGTACTTCTTGCTTTCTGCTGCCTTGCATTGTCTTGGCAAATGACAACATTTTCTTTTACACAAGAACATCTCGCATTATGACCAGACGTTTATGGCTACATTGCAGCTGCTGGATGTATAAATGCGCATTTAGTGCTTTCTTGCGCTTCAAGAACTCGAACTGAATAATAACCCTCTTATCGCTTTTGGTACCGGTTGTGGAGATTTATCTTTGTCAATCCACGATCTTTTGGGATTGAACATTGCTGTGTGGATCCCATTTTTCACCTCCGGTTATGATATACTTCAAGAACATTCGTCATTACAATTCGTTTCTCTAGAGTTTTGACCAGACGTTTATGGCAGCTGCTGGATGTATAAATGCGCATTTAGTGTTTCATTGTACAATCTCTCCTCTATTCAACCAATTCGAAGTCCTGACAACCACATCAGATAAGGCTGAATGCTCGGAAATTATCATCTAATCTCAACACTCGACTCGTCTAGAGTACCCACACCTGATTTCCTCCCTAGAACTGATGCATTACATAAACCCGTCGCCGATCTCGGACATCATTTCTAAATTAGGGTCCCCCATAAGGCAATGTGGAGGTGATGGAATGCCATTTGTGTTCCTAAAGAAATGTGCTTCTGAATTGGCTCCAGTTCTCTCCAAACTATATAACTATTGCCTCAATACTTCTTGCTTTCCAGCTTATTGGAAGTCCTTGTCTGTAGTTCCTGTTTTCAAGAACTCTGGTGAACCTTCTGACCCATCTAACTACCCACCTATCAGTCTCCTACCGCTTTTCAGCAAAGTCATCGAGGCTTTAATCAATGCTGAAGTGATTAATCATCTTACCTCCGAAGAACTACTCTCTGACAAACAATATGGATTCCACTTTGCCCGGTCGGCCACTGACGTCCTTACGGCCATCATGGAATATATATATATATATATATATATATATATATATATATATATATATATATATAATGCTCTTAAAAATAACGGCGAAGCTCGAGCGGTGGCTCTAAATGTCATGCTGTTCTTCTGTGTAAGCTTCAGGGCTACGGTATTACAGGACGACTATTTGATTTAATCCAATCATTCATTTCAACTCGTGAAAAGAAGAAAGGGCATGCTTCCAGATCCTTTCTTATGAAATTGCAGGTCCCCCCAAAGCTTTATCCTGGGACCTACAGTGTTTCGGAATTTCATCAATGATTTTCCTGGTGTCATTAGATCCAAAGTAGGCATCTCTGCAGATGACGCTACCATTTACTCATGTCTCAATAGTAAACCTGGCAGCGCTAAACAAAGCCAACGTGGCCGCTGCTTTCGAAAAGGACCTTCAATCAGTGGTTAACTGGCGCAGGAATAGTTTGTAAATTTTAATGCTTCTAAAACCAAAGTGCTCTCATTTAGCCACCACAGAGTTAATCTATTTTATTTTATTTTGCTTATTTAATTAATCTCATTTTTTTTCGTATTCGTTTTTAGTCGTTTCTGTATTTTGAGATAAGTTTTGATCGTTTATTTAGCAATTTGTGTTTGTCTGATTATAGCTATCGTCTCCTCTAGACAGAGTTTACATTTTTTGAATTTATTGTTGCAGTATGATGCTTTTTTTATGGAATTTATTTTTTTTTTATTAATTTCGAAATGTTTAGAAAGCATTTTAATGTTTGCGTTTTTAATATTTGTAAAGGATGTTTGTGTGCGTAATTTTTTCTATTTCCAGCGTCGTTCTTACTCCTATGTATATTTTTCTTCGTTATTTACTGATTTTACAGTGGCTTGGTATATTATACTAATTTACAAACAGTTACCGTTTAACGGACATTTGTTCTTTGCTTTGTAGATACAATTATTAATATCAGCATCAGTTTTATCAGTTTTATCAGATTCTGAAATTAAGTATTTGCAATTTTTTTAGACTAATAAAGCATTTTCTTGGGACACTTAGACGTGTTGTAATGATTATTACGCTAGAAAGGTTGTGATTAGTGAATTCGATCCTCTGGATGCACCAAACTTACGTCCTTGTGCCACATCTAAGCTGCGCTTTAAAAATTCCCTATCGCATGTCCCTCTATCAATCTTTCCACGAATGTCGAACTTTTTGCTAGCATAAATGCCTTTCAACTAATATCCCGCCTTCCCTCTGCCGTGATGCCATATGCACAACTATCTAGCTGTTTCCACCATCGGTAAAACTTTTCCTTTATCATGCTTGTTCCTCTAGCATCAGTTCTTTCTGTCTTCACTTTTTTTTTTACTACAATCATCTTCTCAATAATCAAGTCTTCTTCTCTCATCTCACGTTCCTTCTACAAGACTTTTCCACTACCATTGAGCTGTTCTCTTCTAACGCCAAACCCTTTTCATTAACATAAAACCTTCATTCTATCCTTCCAGCACTTTTCCAGTCATAAAAACCTTTTCTCTACATTCAAGCCTTTTCCTTTTATCATCAACTCTTTTATCTTCAGGTTTCAATGTTGAAACCTTTGCAATCCTAATCAGTACGAGTGGGAGTCTTTTTACACGCTTATTTCATTCCATTTCTGTTTGGCCATATGTTGTGTTACACTTCGCTTGGACTTATAAATTATCAAGATAACCTACCCCAACTAGCCAAATTATTATTATTTCACTGGCTAGATCCCTTTGTAAGATAATGTTCTCTGTGGATTGTGTTACTTCGCTTGTCGCTATGTGTACGAGAAATTAATAGTCGTTTCAGAGAATTCAGAACACCTAATTCGGCACTTTTGATTTCGTTTCTCTTGGGGGTGAGAGCAGTTAATATAGTGATACTTAGGAATTTAGAAGTTACGACAATTTGGTTAAATGTTCAGCTAATAGAGACAGATATTTGTGAAGAGCCGAAATTCATGAATTGTTTGATTCGCTTTTACGGTTTATGAACCATTTGCATATTATTAAAATTCGAAACATATTTTCGATTGTAACAATAATTCTTCTTTTTTGGGGGGGCAAGTAAATATTGCATTAATATTTTATTTTTATAACAATGATTTTTCAGACTGCACGTTTCACTATTTAACCCATAGATACGGAAGGATATGGATTCATACCTTTCGCAATGGTGGGTTCATTCCCAACTAGATGTATCATTGTTGTTGCGTTCTGTTAGTCAAAGTAAAGTTGCCTGATTTAGAAAAGGGTACTTTTCGAGATTTTCCAAATTCTTTTGGCTTCAAGTAATTGATTACGGATGGGATTGTTGTTGAGTGTTTAGAACGATTATTCTCAACTATAAGACTCGGGTTCGAATCTCACCATAGACGATTTGTCAGGTTCTGGGAGAGGCGATCCCATCGTATGGCACCTTGGGAAAAGTCCCTAAAAAACACATCCCACCGTTTTACCTTAGCCTTATGAATGAAATTGACAGAGGAGCTAGCCGGAAATCACAAAACTAAGGGTTTGTTCGTACTAGATTTATTCAAACTGCTTATCCCGTCAGATTACACACTCTCTCTCCCAGAAACAGTAACTAAAGTCCGTTCAGCACAGTTTCAGTATAAACCACACATTGGTT
This sequence comes from Acanthosepion pharaonis, assembly GCA_903632075.3. Taxonomy (NCBI): domain Eukaryota; kingdom Metazoa; phylum Mollusca; class Cephalopoda; order Sepiida; family Sepiidae; genus Acanthosepion; species Acanthosepion pharaonis. The sequence goes on along the minus strand of CAHIKZ030000395.1, from coordinate 756,255 downwards.
CCGTGGGTGTTGGAGAAACACAAATATGCCTGAGCAGGAGTCGGCAACAGGGATTGGCTCGCCACACTAGCAGGAGAGTGTGTTCAGAAACGAGTAACCAGCCATTATTAGATTGCAATTTTGGACTGAATTTGATCTAAACTGAGTGTCCTAATATGGCTCAAAAATATCTGTTTCGACGACTGTTGTTTTTTTTTTTTTGTTTTGTTTTTTTTTTTTTTTTCTCAACAACCGATGCGAGTACAGTGAGTTCGATCCACAACGGTTGCACTAGAATTTTACCGAATTCTTGATTCAATTTAAGCATTGCTAATACGCACAATAACGTCGGCGGAGAGTTGGGCATTTTACTTAAGTAATTGGCTTATTGAACATTCTATACATATTCTATAAATTTCGCTTCGAAATTCAAAAGATTGAATTTTTTTTTTCAAAATGTTGAACGATTCTTTGAAAATTAGAAGAATGGTATGGAAATCTTGTCATGGTGTTGGTGGGCGGGGGGTGGATGGGTGGAGGAATGCGTAGCGTATTGCCCAGTGGATCGAGGGACAATCCAATCATTTTTCTGGCCGACATTTCCATGATTTACGACCATGAAGACTATCAGTTGTACGGTCAAAGGGGAAAAAAGTGCATTTGCACGACTTCATGGAAAATATGAAACATTGCTTGAGTTATTTTCGGTACAATAATATGATAGAAGTACTTCAATTTGTGTTTTTCTACATAAAAAAAAATGTCCAGTCGCGCGCGTACGCACACACACATTAACTTATGAAAAGAAAGCGAGAGTAGGATAGTTTCCTTCAATCTTTTAATGAAATACCTATATAGGCTATGCTCATATACATAGATAGATAGATAGATAGATAGATACTAACAAATTTAAATAGATAAACAGATAGATAGATAGATAGTAACTCAGGACCACCCAAAAATACGCGATAGTTAAGTTTTAACATGATTTTTTTTAAATGTAAAATCTTTCTTGAAGTTTTTATTTTAGTTTTAATCTCAAGCTAATAGATTAAATTTAATATTTCCAATAAGTAAAATACTTTACTGTATTTCAAAAAATAATTTAAATTGAATGAAAGGATTTTTTTTTTTTTTTGGCTAGCTGATTAGCGTCCATTTTTAGTCGTCTTTCATCGCAATGGAGTCCTCTTTATTAAAAAAATCTTCCAAAAATAAAATATACTTTTCTGAAACTTTATTTGAGGAATATTAGCTGATTTAAAAGTATAGTTAATCTTCTTTGAAACAAATATTATTTACTCTAAGTCTAAAATATTGCAGAAATTCATTTTTAACCCAACAGTATCTGTTTTGATCTGTTGACAGCCTGATGACAGATCTAATGTTGTTCTAAGTAGAATTTATCTGTGAAATATAATTTAAGAAAATGATGTGATACACATTTTTATATAATTTCTAATTACTCAGTAATCTTTAAAAAAAATAGGAAAATATTCTCCGTAATGCATTGTTTTATTGAATTTTTGAAATATTTACTTTAAATTTTCTATATTTATCGAACTTATTTTCTGATAATGTCGTGTATGGTCAACCGTACTTACAAAAATGATCATAATTATATAAAAACAAATTCAAAATTCTTTTAAATATATTAATGTTTGATGATTTGTATTAAGCTTTTCCATTTATGATTACTAAATATAGTTTTTACCTAATAATAATATTATCTAAAAGGCTAAAATTAATACAGAATTTTGAAAGGATTTGTTTGAGTATTAACGAATAGGTTCGGTAAAAAAAAATTGTAGGCCAGTTCAATCGCAAATCCGTGTTTAAATAATCCAAAAGGCAACAGTTCAGCAATCAAATTTGTACCAAAAATTCAACTTTCCACTTGTAACAGAGGAAACGCACTTACGTTACACTTCACCCCCGCCCCCAACACATAGGGTAAGACCCGGTGGCAGGCGTCTTTAATCTTGAGCTTCTCCGGGGCGGGACGATTACTGAAGGAGATGAATAGGAGTTCTCTGGTTTAACAACCTCACGCACAGTCTTCACTATCTGAAGTGGTACTGGCTCTACGGAACGGACAAAACATGGACATGCTAACGGCTAATGGAAACGCTCTCAGATGTCGAAAACATAAGACTCCCTGTCAACAACGGTAACCCCGTCACTGTCAGTGTCTTGGTCGAGGACACAACGTTATTGAGGTTTGACCTGCTCCTTGGGATGGATGCTATTAATTAGCTGGGCGGAGTACTCATCACAGAGTCGGGTGAAGTCCAGTTTTCTAGTCCGCCTATCTGTGCTACCTTTACCAGTGTCCCAGGTAGAAACTCTCAGGTTCTCCACAGTAAACGCAACTTTGCGTCACATCTAGTCCGTAGTTGGGAGACCAGTAAATACCAGTCAGTCGCAGTCTGCCCTAGGCTCGCGATAAGACATGACCTCTGTTTTCGGGTAGAGAGTAACAAGACCTCCATCTTCGGGCGGAGGATGACTCAGTCGGTATTCAGTCTTCGGATAGAGACTCGGCTGAGAAAAACAGACCATTACTGTACCCGATCCCGCTTTTGCTTGGGATGAATAGATTTTGACACAAATTCTTGAGAGTATACACCGAATCCCAATACACCGACAGTCATGTCACCGGCAGAATTAATGATCGCAAGAAAAATTAAATCGGTGTTCGACAAGTTGTTACCAGTTCAAAAAAGAATAAAGAATGAATAACAAAAAAGGCACAACATTTTTCAAAATTGACGAAAAAGTGTTTTTCAGAGTATATAAAAAGGAAAAGAAGTGTAGGAAGATGGTGTAATAAGGTTACGAATTGGAAAAAATGGGAACACAAAAAGGCATTGGAATCCATTAAAGAAAAAGGTTTACTGAAGAAAGGGTCGAAAAAAGAAAGAACCTATGCAAATAATATATATTTTTGATGTACCAACACCCCAAGAATTCATTGAATGTACAAGTATGTTTGCCCGGAAAAAAAGATACGTACTGAAAAACAAGTGGTTGACCCAAAATGAAAGAAATAAAAAGTTCAGTATTTTGGCGAACTCACCAAAAAGAGGAGGGGGTGAATACTAAAAAATAAAATAATTTTTTTAGTAGTGAAAAATATAAAAATCTTCAAATGAGGAAATGTTGTGGAGTAAATAACACAAATGAATGAGGCAAGACGCCTTAAATAAATTAAATGTGAGTCGGGGAAGTCTGCTAGCTATTTCTGGCTCTGCCTCACGATTGTCAAGTTCTCTGTCTTCGGTTAGAGTACAGTCGAGGCTCTGTCTGCGGATTGAGACTCAGCTGAGAATAAACAGTCAATGCAAAGTGCCCGATCCCACGATTGCGGGGGCTGGGTAAATTTTGACCTTTGGCTCCACCTTGTGTCACTATCAGTGGAAAGACTGGGTAAATACCAGTCCGTTGGAATCAGTCAAGTGTTCGTTAATACTTACAGATTACAGTTGACAAAACTCTTTTTTTCTGTGTGTAACCAATTAAGTTTTGCGTAGATTATAATTCTTTTAGAATCCACGTTACTTTTATTTTTTCAAAAACTGAAAGTTATTTTGGGCATATTTATTTTACTTTGACTACATCTGTTGCGATTTTTGCATTTTGTTTTTTATTTTCAGTTTACTTTTTATTTTTTCACACCTCGGCAATACGCCATTTTATTTTATTTTTATTTGTTACTAATCTTTTTTTGTTTTTGTTTATTTTTTTTTTCATTTCTTACTTTTAATATTGTTGTGTTCAATTTTTTTTTCTTTTTTTATTCTCCGGCTTTAAGCCCAAGCTTTTTCATTTTATCCCAGTTTAATTTTTAATTTTTTATGCGCTAGACTTGCTTCTCAAATTTCTTTTTATTTCGGCCATTTTGTATTTTTTATAGGCGAACTTCTTTTTTTTTTTTAGGATACACGTGTGTTTAACTTAATTCCTTTCAGTCTTGTTAAATGTTTTGTATTGATTTTGTTATTTTTCATTTAATTTAAAAGGCCCCCTTTTGTGTTGTTTTATTGTTGGTGACGTTAAAATAAACTTCTTTTTATTTTCACTCGTCAAACTTTTTTCTTTTCCTTTTTTCATTATTGATGTAATGAATATGCATACACCCCGGTTCCCCCTCACAGTAATATGATTGGCTGGTGTCAGCCATAAATACAGACTGATGTGGAGGTACATGGACTACGCCTATTGTCTTCACCTATTGCCTACCACTACGACGAGGACCAGTTCCATTACGGTTACCTGCTAGATTGTTCTACTCGGTTACAGTAGTCCAAAATCACTTTGCTACTTCGAACAAATATATCCCTTCCGGGACATATCAAACTAATTTTATTTTTTTTCACCCGCTCTTTGTTCAATTGTGGTATTTTTTTACTGTTTCTTTTTATTTCTCGTTTTGTCCATTGCTTATTTTATTTCTCCGTTATAGATAGTTAATGTTTTTTGCTGTAATTCTTTTTTACTTTCGCCTACACAGAAAAAAAAGCACACTTACTCTCTTTTTTGCCTGAAAAAGAAGGAAAAAATATTCGTTAAAAAAAATTTCAAAAACCAAAAAGGCCGACAATCGTCGTTTTTTTGTTTTTTTTTTTGTTTTTTGTTTTTGTTTTTTTTTAAAAAAAGACTTAATTTGGTCCCAGCTTTAAGCTAGAACCCACCTGATAAAGGAGGAAAAAACTTAGAACAACATTCTACTAATAGTTTGGAGGTTGAAAAAAAAAGAAAAAAGAAAACGAATAAACAAAAGTATGGAGGCCGATAGCGGTCTAATTAATAAGGATTGTACTAATGAGAACTCCAAATAAGAAGATTACTGACAATGCTAAGGATGAGGATTCGCCCTTTTGCTGAAAGTCCGCCACTAAGTGTATATTCAACATTGGTTGTAGCAATGTGGTAACGCCGTTGACTAAAGCTGATCACTGTAAACATATTCGGTGCTTACGAGTCGTGATATGGACGATGGGACAGGAAAATTCTATCGAAACGATAAACTTTACCTCTTCCCATCTGATCTTGTTCTTTAAGCATCAGATTAAAGTCAAGATCAGGACGGAAAGGCTACAGTTCCCTCCATCAGAATTTGGCAAAAGTTGGGTGAGGCTGGTGCGTAATTGTCGATTGAAAGAATAGGACTTATAGTGGCATTTGATGCCGTTTAGGCATCAAGATATTGGGAGCCCCGTATTAAACATTAGCAACCCCGCCCAAAATAGGTGGATTGATTAGACTTTGCTAGGGGATGATATGCTCATTGGCCACTTTTATTTTTGCCCAGACTTTCATTGGTTTAATTCCCCATCTTCTCGCCCGTTAGGTGACCAAAAATATCAGTTCTCTGGTGGATGTGAGAAACCTTTCGTTTTTCAAGCGTGTTCTTTCTTAATTGTTGTTGTTGGAATGACTGTGCAGTTGTGAGTGTGTTTGGCTGAATGATTGTTTTTTTAATTCATTTAAGTCCCGCATTAATTTCGTCTAGCTAACAGATATTTCTGCCACAATAATGTAAATAGTGTACATAATACCTCATCTCAGAAATATAGGCAGATACTGAAGGGCCGAAACGTTGTAATAAATATGGCGACAAAGATGAGGACAATAGTCCGAATAATGTAAATAGTGTACATAATACCTTATCTCAGAAATATAGATAGATACTGAAAGCCCGAAACGATTTAATGAATATGGCGACAAAGATGAGAACAATAGTCCGAATAATGTAAATAGTGTACATAATACCTCATCTCAGAAATATAGACAGATTAACACCATTTTGTATAGTTCCTTGCATATGCAGTATTATGCATATTGTAAATATTCATTAGGCTTTTCATTAAGTTGGTTATACTATTTCCTCCCCTACCCCACAGACCAATTTTACATTTGGGGATTAATTAGGACTTCATAGAGACTTTGAGGTATTCTGGCGGTTGTAGTAAGAATGGTAAGTAAAAATGTTGTGTTTTGATTGTTTGGGTCAGTGATTGTGGCTAGCTAAGTTTAAGTATAAGGCAGATGAAGATCAGCATTTCTCATCCGCCATGTTGGCCTTGTGCCATATTTGTAGATTTTTGTACAATGAATAAATATCGTCCTTTGTTATCGGAAAGAATTATAAAGACGTCACTGCGAGTGCCTAAGCGAGACATAATATTATAACCTCTAGGATGTGAGTTATAACAAAAAGTTGAAAATTTCAGCCTCTACGCTTTCGTGTGCATGTGTAGTTACATGAATATAAACATCACGGAAGTACAATGAAGTCACAAAGGGCGAAACGCATCACACGGAAAAGTGTTTTTGTACTTAGCTATTAACTCTCCTAACAATAGATAGATATGAATACAACGTCATAGATAGATAGATAGATAGATAGATAGATAGATAGATAGATAGATAGATAGATAGATAGATAGGAACAGATTGATAGTTATTTCACACATATGCAATGTTGCAAGTCTATTGCTGCACATGGCAAATAATTCGATGGACTGCATTTTCACCAATTCCGACATTTACAGTAAGAAGACAACATGCCATTTCGATGGAGTCGAATCACTCTCAATTCCATTATATTCCAAATGTAATGGGAAATTTCTTCTAAAATCTACTATGTAGAACAGAATTTCATATGTATGCTTCCCTGCATCCAACAATGTTAATGACTTCAAATCAAGGGCCAATCGCTATCTATTCTCAGGGAGAAAAAAATATTAAAAAATTTTACCAAGCAAGATGCTAGAAGCGCAACACAGCAAGTCCAAGCAAACAATCTCTTTGTTTGCAAAGAGCAGGTTGTCTGGACCTGATGTAAAGCGACTCCAACACCTTAAGATGGAATAATGAGTGCGAACTGGCCAAAATGGAAAACCAGTTCACACTGAAATCCATCGCACGAGTGGGATTCTTTATAAAGTGATCCGCAATCGAAGAACCATACGTGTTAAGAATGGTATCGCCCAAAGAAAAATTTTTATTCAGTATTATAGCAGGTACGTGTTGTTTAATTCTAACGTCCAAACGCTGTGTCGTTCTACCTATGTAATCGCATCCACAACTACATTTGAAATGGTAAATAACAGAATTATAATACTGGGAGTGGTAGAACATCTTTACTCATAGATTAAAGTACGGACTTAGTTTGAAAGACAACACGAACGTTCGCTGCAAAATAACACTCACGTGAACTACATGAAATACGCTTGTCGAAGGATTCACTAATCCTACCCAACCACGGTAAACGAAGATAGACCGGACATTTACCCACTGAAGCAGGTTTGATTTTGTTGAACCTGGCAGTCTCATCCCGAATAACCGATTGAACAATGTTCAACGGATAACCATTGTTCACAAAGATCTCAGTTAAACAACTGATTTCATGTTTCAAGGTGTCACCCGAACAAATCATTAAGGCCCTATGTGTCAGGCTCCTAATCAAATTTATCTTTTGTCGTTTAGGACATAGGAGTCCCATCGAGTATATAGTCCTGGACGTCAGGCTATATGACGGTTCCGTATAGGATACAGGTTCGATTCCTGTCGGAGGACACATATTTTCTATGAAAATTTCTCGAATATTCAGGCCGGTAAATGTTGTTAATACTGTTTATTATAAACAACGGCATTTACTTGTATATTTTTATCTATAAAAAGAACGTATAAACATAAAAAATGTCTTAAAAAAAAAAATATATATATATATATATATATATATATATATGTATGTTTGTATATGTGTGTGTATTACAAGTTGTGTTTGTAAACAAACATATATTATTATCTTTCTATTATATAGATACAAAGTTCCCTATACATTTTTTACACGTTTAAATTGTCAAAATGTGTCAAATTCCTTCTCTTCACTGATCAGTGTCCTCTTAGTCAACAACATTTTGTTGAACTGACGTCATACTTCGACAGTAAAAGATTTATCCAATCAAACGTACTCCAGACAGACGTCTGCCTTTTTCTCAATAGACTGAATCTAGTTGAATGAACGCTGATTTCTTTAATAATCATATCAACTTCCTGTTTCCTTCCTTTAATATATTTTATTCTTTTCTTTTTTCTTTTTCCGTCTTTCAGACGATTTTAAGTATCTCTTCATACAAATGTTGTCTGAAAAATAACGTTTCTCATTCATTTGCTTTTCACTTCCGATTTTGGTTATTAATCAATGTTTGTCCTTAATTCAATTTTCTTCTTTCTTTTTCATTCTGTTCTTTCCCCAACCCTGAATCCTTCTCGTCATTTTTTGGGACTATCAGTAAATGAAGAAGGGAGACAGAAAGAATGAGGGATCATTTCTTTGCTATCCAACAATTGTTTTCAATTTCGTGAAGAATAAAACCAAATTTCCTTAAGAAAAACAACAAATCCTCATTCTAAAGAATTAACAACAAAAGCCGGCTTTATTAGCGACCAAACGAGAGAAAAAAAGAGATGGTTTTACGTGATGATCAACAATGTTAGGCTAACAATTGAGAAGGAAGAAATTGAGATACCATATTTAACTGCGTAAAAGCATTGGCATATTAGATACATCGCACTTCAGCCGGACAGATTCAGATATTTTTAACATATTGCTTGCTGATACATCAATTGTTCGCGTAAATTTCTCCCTGTTATTGGTTATTTGGTCCGGTTCGAAATAAGTTTCTTTTTGTGCATTTATATTTTATCTTTACCAGTTAACAATTTCTAAGCAATCGATGGTTTAGGATGCATTAAAACGTCCAGCTGTTTTATATGCAAGTAAAACCAACTTTTAATCTTGCAATACACTTGTCTCCTTTCATTCTTAAAACAACCTTCCTTATTAATTATCATTTTGATAAAAAAAAAACAGTTTCACCCTGAATTCTTCTACAAAACAAATTATTGATTCTTCTGAGTTCAGCTACTGTAACCTAAAAGGAATATGGCGTTAGGCCTTTTGTGTCTCTGCGTATATGTGTGTGTGTGTGTGTGTGTCCATGTTCTCGACAAATTACAGTGCCTTAACAACCTTAAGATATGTAAATCGCTTATTTTCAGTGTCTCTCGAAGATTTATTCTGCAAGTATGAATAATGTCATCTTAGAGCCATTTTTTATATGAGAAATAATTCTTACTAGACCATTTACAATCTTGAAGTCCTCAGAACTCATTGACCAAACCATATTGACCAAACAAGGATAGCACTTCTTCTTTTATGTATCGTGTCCCTTTAGGATGTAGGCGATCATGGCTCGCCACTTCTTCCTGTCCCTTGTAGCTCTCAATAAGTTTTGTCTTTTTCTTATTTCTCCCAGACCCTGTTCTGCCATCCACTTGCTACGCGTTGCTTTCCCTTGCCCCTCTTTCACTCTGCCCTGTGAGTATCCGATTTTCCAAGCCTTCCTTTCTCATTACGTGTCCAAAAAATCCAGCTGCCTCTTCCCTGATGATAAGTATAAGTTTCCTCTTTGTTTGCAAAAACCTCATCGTTGCTCACATGTTCGGTCCATGGTATCCTTAGCATCCTTCTGTAGAACCAAACCTCTCTTGCCTTGAGGCTTCTTCATCTCTGAGGAGACCGCCGAACATTCGCTGCTGAAAAGGAGGACAGTTATCACAATGTAGTTCAGCACTCTTTTCTTTGTTACCAACGAAATCCTCTTGTTTCATTCTGTCTAGCTTTTGGAATGTGTCTTTGGCCATTCCAATGCGTCTTCGGATCTCAGCTTGGCACATTTACCGTTCTCTGTCAGAACACTTCCCAGATGTTTAAATTTCTGCACCTGCTTAGTTTTAGTGTGCCTGATTTGCAAATCGCTTTTCAGGCTCATCTATTTGCTGTTAACCATGCATTCTGTCTTCTTGTAGTTTATGCTTAGTCCCTTCTTCGTGCTCTCCTTCGCTACCTTCTGTAGGAGGCTTTGTAGTTTTAGTCATCCGCGTATCTTACGTTGTTAAGATTGTGGCCATCAATGTAGAAACTCGGTAGGATTTCCAGTTCTCTCAGAATTGCCTCGCTGTATAAGTTGAATAAGTCCGGTGAGAAGACACATCATTGCCTTACGCACCTTTCTATTTTTTGTATATCTGCTGAACTCGGTTTTTATATTTATGCAAGGGGATTGTTGCCAATATAAGTTTTGGATTATTCTGATGTTGTTCCCGTATATTTCAAGGTTTCTGAGCTGCTCTAACAGATCTTTGTGGGTGGCGTATTTTGTGAAACACCTTTGCGCAGTCTGTAAAACACAGGTGCACGTTCTTCTGTATTTGTATTGTTCTTTCTGATAACATATTGAGCATGAATATCACGTTCCTTGTTGCGGTGTATTTACCGAACCCGCACAGTTTTAATCCTATCTCTGGCCTGATTCACTTTCATGCTCTATTCATCAGAATACTAATTATGAGTTTCGTTAAGAACGCATTTCCTGAATTCCTGATCTAGTATCAGTCCTACTCCTTTATCGTTTTTCTCTCCGCCTGCATATATAATCCTGTGATTGTCACTGACGAAATCTCCATTGAATGGCCACCTAATTTCATATACACCTAAGATCTTGATTTTTAGACTACTCATTTCTTAGATTATTCGGACTATTGTTCTCATCTTTGTTGCCATATTTATTACAACGTTTCAGCCGCTGTACGCTACGGCCTTCTTCAGGTGGTTGGAATGTCGTACTGAACCCTTTATTTCGCTCACTGGGGTAGACTGTTCTAGTTCCACGTGCCATGTTTAATGGATGTCAGTTATCTCCTGTTAATTTCCCTCTGAAAGTTCTCCACTGCCTTAACCGGGTATTGAACTCACACTCTTTGGGTTCTGTCATAACATCCTGTCACAGGATCTAACTAACGCCTTTATCCACTCTGCCATGTGTCCTTGAGTTCAATACCTGGTTAAGGCGGTGGAGAACATGGAATGGGGTAACTGGTTTAGTCAGCCGACATCCCGACAGTGGAACACTTACCAAATGTATATATATATATATATATGTATGTGTGTGTGTGTGTGTGTGTGTGTGTGTGTGTGTGTGTGTGTGTGTGTGTGTGTAATGAAAAAAAAACTATTTGTGAGTAAGAGTTTTGTGGATCAGAATTAGTATGGAAGCAGAAGATTTGTAAGGTGGGGGAATAGAATAAAATGATTAAGTTTGAACTTAGTATACAGTTCGATCACTCACTATTAAAACAATACGCGATTGAAACTAACACATTAAACTAACAGGTCCGAAATAAAATACATTTCCAAACAGCATCATAGAAAAACGATTTCTTATTACTTAACAATTGGAATTTCATATTCGTCTTGCTAAGCTTGAATCAGTGGACATTTCGTTAAAGTTAAGGCGCACTCTTAATACGTTTCGCTCCAGAAAGCAAATGTTATGGGTTTGGATGGGATAGTGAAGTGGGGGGGGGCTTCAAACAGAGATGAACTCACTTGGTGGCGGGCTGGAGGTGGGTGTTTAGTTCAATGGATTGCCAGTATGACAGACGCTCTTTTAAAAACCTTGAAAATGGCAACTTCGCTTCATTTCTTCTTGGCTTTTATCGTGAAAAGTCACACTAGTTACCAAAAACCCGAAGTAAAGGAGACTACACACGATGCATATACGTATGCATACATATAAACACATGCATATATATGATTGAATCACGAAGTCGCCATTTTTAAGGATGGGACTACTGACCCGAATAACATTTACTTTAATGACACGCAGATAAATATCAGACAACACTGAAGGACGCAGAATGAATCCCAAAAATCAAACTTCTCCATGATTTAGAGAGGATATGAGATGCCTTGAATTGATTCCAGTCAAAAGGCCGAGGAGCCTAAGTTGGATAGAACAATTATTTTCAAAGTTAGTGATGATGTTATTACAATTATTCAAACTGACAAAATGAACGCCAATTCCATTGAGGAGAAATTAAAGAGAATTCTTTTCTTTCCGTTTTCTATTTTCTTTTACTTTTGCTTATTTCGTTTTTATTTAAGATTTTGTATTTTCTACTCATTGTATTTTATACAATGTATCAATCTATTTAATTTTTTGAATACTTTTAAATAAAATCAACACACTTGAGGTTTAATTGCGTATCACACTAAAAATAAAACAATATTTATCCTCAAAATATTTTTGTATTCTTTTAATTTTACGTAATTTTATTCTTATTTCCGACATCTCAATTCTTTTATAATTTTTCTTTTGATTTTAGTTTTGATGACTTTCTTTTCCAATTTTAAATAAGATTTTAGGTTTAATTTTGTCCATTTTTGGCATCCTTTCTGCAAAGCCAAGAAAATTTGAACGAATTGTTCTTATTATTGTCAAACTTGATATTTTAAACCATTTAATTTAATGTAAATGCTTTCCTCTAATTAAATTTGTATTTATTTCAATTTTAAATGTTATCTAGATCGATTTACATATTTTTCAGGTCAGTTTTTTTTAAAGATTCAGTGAAAAACATTTAATCGATCGAGACTTTTTGCTCCAGTGAAAGAAAAGGAGAAAATTAATTTTTATAAATTTGTTACTGTCCAATTTTAATCCAATTTTATTTTCTTCATTGTCAGGTTTATAAATACGATTTTTGCATCAGTTCTTTTTTTTCATTTGAATTAAAAACATATCCGTCAAACTTGGATAAACAAAGGAAATATTTAAATTTTTTTTTCATAAAATCTTTTCTCATTTACTGGCTTAACGAAGCAGAAGGTTAAGGTTGATAAAATTTGCGTAACCTTTCAATAGTTAACAAAGGCGAACAACAATACTGCCGTGTATATATATATATATATATATATATATATATATATATTGTTTATATTTAGGCAGCAATTTTTCATTGATGCATGTTTCATTAAATTCCGGATAATCCTTGTTGAAAACACAACTATACTTAAAAATGAAAACAATAAACAAAAACTAAAAATTCTTGAAGCTATATACATAAAACAGATGAAACCTAACCTGAACAAAATAAACTACGAAATCTCCACAAATATCACTTTAATGCCTATAATTTGTAACAGAAGCAATTTATACCAACGGCTTCCCATATTTAATACTTTTCGTTATCACTCTCGCGTGGTCATGTGTGACGTCACGCGCTTCGACGCGATTTTCGCTTCCGCGTCTTGTATGCACGAATTTGACGTTGCTTTGAAATTATTGTTTCGTCCGTGTATTGGTTGATATATTGAAAAGTAATTGTCATCTTTGATGATGGCTTATGTAAGCCGAAAGCTTAGATTTGGATTTAAACATGTATCAATATGGTGATTTTCTTTTGTATTTAAATGATAATGTTATTAAGCTTATCAGACAATATGAAAGGAACTTACTTAAAATAGATAGACAAAACTTGTTTATATTATTTAATGAAACATGCATCAATATATATATATATATATATATATATATATATGTGTGTGTGTGTGCTTGTGCGTATGTGTGCATGTGTCGGCGTGTCTGTGTGTGTGTGTGTGTGTACATACAGAGACACGCACACAGCGACACAGACAAGTATTGTCTCTTATATATTTGCACGAAAGCAACACGTACGAAGAATACAATATCGCCGTGTAAAAGACCAAGATTTCTGCTACAAGTCGCCACCAATAGCCTTGCATTTTCGAGGCTTTCTTCTGTCAACCCCGATCACAAGTTGGCACCGCTGAAATGCATTACTGACTACTTACTAAAACTCATATCCAGAGTTTGATATCCGTAAGCGTTCAGCTACGGATAACAATTTTTTTGCATATCAGAATTCTTTGGCTCACCTCCGCTTCGTAGGAAACTTTCATGCCAGAAACCATTTTCTCCAACTCTCCTTTCTTGAAAGTTCAGACTCTAATTTAGTCACCACAACCTTACCTCTGTAGATGTCGGCTAACACAATAAGACATGAGGTAGCACTTTCGGAGCAACCATCCCTCCACGCATACATACTTTCCAAAAAATTTGTTCGAACAGATAAAAAATTAAATAAAAAGCTTAATTGTCTGACGTCTTTAATGAAACATGTATAAATGAAGGATTGCTACCTAGATAACACTATATATATATATAAGTGTGTGTGTGTGTGTGTGTGTGTGTGTGTGTGTGTGTGTGTGTGTGTGTAAATTTATAGAAAATTAGGAAAGAACACGTTAGGTTAATAATCCGAAGTTCTTTAGCATTGTTGTTTTTATTTTTTTAAAAACTGTGCTCAATACATAAGTAGAGCCTAAATTATAATTATTTAAAAATAATTATAATATATATATATATATATATATATATATATATATATATATATATATATAAATGAAGAAATATAGTTTTGAGGTGCGCTATATTTATGGGATAAAGTGCTCAATATCACAGATAGAGCATATGTAAACATAAATATAAAAGTGAACATTGTTTCAACACTCAGAGGCGACAGACTGTTTCATGCTAGACGCAATCGTTAGGCCTATATATATACATATATGTGTGTGTATGTGTGTGTTTCTGTGTGTGTGTGTGTGTGTTTTGTAGAAAATCCCTACGTCTAAATGTGCTTATAATGGTTACCTCCCTTGACAATAAATAAGTCTGTGAGTGTATAGATTCCTGCAAGGGATTTGTCAGGAATTGACCTTCTTCATCCTCTTGCCTACAACAGCAGCCAGTTGCTTAATAGCAAGGAATGTGAATCTTATTCGAATATCAGTGATGATGATTAATAACTGTTAGAATTTCGAAGCCTATCTGCATTCGTCGAAAAGCACGTTTTTATTACAACTTCTGCTTTGATAATAAAAATGTGTCAGCGCAACTGCAGATCTCCTTCGCCATGAACATCTACTGACATTGGCGCGAAAATAGTGTGAAATTTGGCGCGAAATATTTAGCGCAACAGATAACAAGCATATTCTTTACCACCAGAGATAAAAAGCCACAGAATATATCATAGATATTCATTTAAACATTATTCATTATTTATGTCAATATATATTACTGTTTATGCCAATATATATTACTGTTTATGGTATTAATAAAACAGATGACCGCTTTGAAGTATTTGCTAGTTATACAATACTTATATTTATTTCTCTTGTATCCCATTAAATTTCATTTAATCTTTCATCTTTCATCTTAAGAATTATTACATCAATTTATTTTATATTCTGAATAATTGTTTATTTCTTAGAATAAACATCTCTAAAATGTTTATGATCATGAAAACAAGGAAAGCTCAGATCTGTCTCGAATTAAAGACAAATTGTAAATCAATGTGATTACTAACCCTCCTTTTCATCATGGCTGCTCGTTACCAAACATGTCTGTCTTCCCGCGCCCATTTAAGTTTCTTCAACAACACAAAGTCAACCTGTGATTTATACTGCAAATCTACTGAGCAGAGCTTAACTAGAGTTCAAATATACGCCACACCAATTCTCCTTTTCCTAGACACTTAGCAAACCACAGTTAGAAAATTCTGTCTTCCTGGTAGGAAGCTGGGAGGAAGAAGAAATGGATTTTTTTCCCCAGGGATAATTGTGCGAAAGTGAATGAAACGACCTCGACTGGAATTCGAACTCTACTTGTCAATTTCTCATCCCGCGCTCTAAGCTCACCCACCCATCCTAATGTCTACTTAGCATATTTTAATGCCATATAAGGACCTAAATGTTGTGATAGTTTACAGTCAATATTAGCCAATCAGATATATCCACTTTGAGTAGAAGGAACATAATTTTGGGCGTTTTTTGTGTCTCTGTTTTATCTGCCATACGGGGATTGTCAATCAAGTGAATCTTATCGTTCAATCATTTGCTTTTTGGCGGCGTTCTTGATCGCAGCATCGTTTATCACAATGCGACAATCTCAAGCTACCTATACTTCAATTATATATATATATATATATATATATATATATATATATATATATATATATATATATATATATAAATATAAATTTCTCAGAATTAACCCTTAGAAAGAAAAAACAATATGTATAAAGAAAAAAGACAATAGGAAAACTGTATTATTAGCTGACGCGTTTCGTTCAATGTAGACTTTTTTGAGGGTAAAGACGAAATGAATTTATTGAAACAAAGTTTCTATATTCAACAAACAAAATGTCGTTTCTAAATTCTTATAGTTGCTAACGACATTCTGTTTGTTGCTTATAGATACTTTTTTTCAATAAAATCATTTCGTCATCGGAGGAAACGCGTCGGCTAAAAACTACAGTTTTCCTATGATCTTTTCCTTAATACACACACACACACACACATATATATATATATATATATATATATATATATATATATATATATATATAGGTAATTATCCGTTGGTATATAATCCAAGTGAATCCTATTAATATAATAACAATATTAAAAAAAGATTCACATCGACAGCTCAATATTTTATTCAAACAGAGCATATAAATTACATACAATAAGAATTAAGATTACATCAAGATTATGATCATTTCACCTGACAAATTAAAATTAATCTGGGGGATTTTCAAAGTCATCATGTTAATAAGAAATTCATTTTCTTTTTTCTTATTAACTTGATGAGTTTGAAAATCATACAGATTAATTTTAATTTTTGGTGTGAAATTATTATAATCTTGATGTAATCTTAATTCCTATCGTATGCAATATATATATATATATATATATATGTATGTATATATACAGAGAGAGAGAGAGAGAGAACAGAGAGAGAGAACGTAAACAAATAAAATGAAAGTTTAAAGCTTATCTTGTCGCAGTGTTGCAGAAGTTATCGGTCACCAAGTGTTTAACTGAAATTAATAACATATATCATATATTGCATGAGAAAAGGGAACATGATAAAAGTTGTTACTTATTTTAAATCTATTACTCCTGGTATGTCGTAAACTAATGTAAAAAATAGACGGCAAAATCGCATTCCTTTAAGCCCAGAAATGAAATCATTTATTTTTAAGACTATCGTTAAAACACTTACACAAGAACAACTTCATATTAGCGAATATTCTAGCCATGTTGACTGCGTCACCGCTTACAAGAGACGGTGTAGTATTACCTTTCAAGAAATAACGACGTTTGCGTCCGTGGATTTTAGATTCATTCTCTGTAACACCTTCCAGGATCCAACAGTAAGAATGGGAATACAACACGTACTGAAGGATCAGATGCAGTCAATGACCAGGTGAAGCTTAAATACAGTCCTTCGCCTAAATTGCTTACCCTACCAAAGCTAGAAGATTCAGTCTACGTTAATGTTAGTTCCAGCGCTTCATCTCCTCTTCTTTACTGATAAAAGATACAAAGTATGTAAAGACTGCTATCGACTAATCATATCTATCTTAACTTTAGAGTTTCTCGTTCGTGACCCATTAAACTTTCAATGACCCTTTCAATATTAGACATATCCATCAGTTTCTTTCATTAAGGACGTGGGTAAGAATATTATTTTTCCAGCAGTCAAACAAGTGAGGAGGGCGTCCACTTTATCAAATCTCTATTTGAAATCCTAGCTTGGATCTTGAATTGCACACGAAATTGAAGAGTAACTGGAAAATACGTCACTATCTCTGGCCCACCACGCTAGCAACACTTAACCTAGTAAGGCACACGACCATGGTATGTGAGGTCCCCAAATGAGGACTCAAATAAGTATACTTCAGAACAAAATGCACTTGTTATATAGCAGGCACAATTTAATATTTCACTTGATATGTAAAGGTGGAAAAATCTTAGCAAAAGATCACAATTCAAAAATAATAATAATAATAATGTAGGAAGTCCAGAAAGCATTTAAAAGTTTGGATTATGTTGAATTACCTCCCTACACCTCCGCTTTTATTTCTTGGGAAAGTTGACCGTTTGGCATTCTTACAGCAAGTTAAAAAGTGTATTCGTCTTTAATGTCTGGCAAATAATTCACGACTATGACCTATTTCTAAGAAAATTTTCTTTTTTTCTTTTTCGCTGAGTCTGAATCGAACGTAGCTCATATTCGATTGGTTGATCAGGGTAAAGCTCTCAAGCCTTATCTCCTTTTTTTCCTTTTTGTTTTTCGAAAAAAGAGGATGGATTTTGCTTTTGAAACCAATTTAATTGTTCACTCGCCAGTAATTTACAATCGCATGAGAAGACGCATTTGTATATGTCGAAACAAGACTGCAATAATGTTGCGATTTTTACATGTTTTTATAGCTTAAAAACAATTATTTCTTCTCTACTCTGTATCGAGCCCACTTTTAAACTAAATGTACGAACGTTGGAATTGTACTCTATTCGTTCTCATCTTACCTATATATATATATATGTGTGTGTGTGTGTGTGTGTGTGTGTGTGTGTGTGTGTGTGTTAGGCTTATGACATTTTGAAGTTTTGTAAAATAATTGAGTTCCTGTATAATATTTCAATGAAAAAAAATATTTTTTTTTAAATGTCACAACACAATACGAAATTTCTAAAATCGTACTTAAGTATAGCAGTACTATGACTTTCTTCCTCAATACTTCTAGAACCTTATAAGACCTTGTTTTAGGATCTTGTCTCTCCTAACAGAAATTATTGGTAAACTAATATCGAGACGAGGGTTCATTTCTACCCGCTTACTCATTATTCGTGAGTCTCATGGCGGCGTGAAGACTCTATCAAGTGTGTCTTTTCTATTAGACATTCCTCCATAACTCTAGGATAAAAGATCAGGTATACAAAAACTGTTAATCCAGTCATGAGGGGGGGGGGCAACAGTTTCCCACCCGTTCAGGTAAATATTATTTACGTGAACTTCCAAAATTGTACCCACTTCAGTCTTAACCGAAACTCTTTTAATTCATGAGCCTAAACCCATTTTTAGACATCATTCTTGAAAAATAATCCTACATAAATATTAATCTTACATATTTTCATCAGTTAATTTTTAGATTTCTTGAATATTCAGGACGATAGACAAAAAAAAAATTCTGTTTAATAATTAAAATGGTGCGTGTGCTCCCATATGAGTATCCACTAAAAATAAGGTTTAAAGTGATATATATATATATATATATATATATATATATATATATATATATATATATATATATATATATATATATATATGGGGGGTTTGTGTATGAAAATATATAGAAAATAGGAAAGAACTCGTTAGGTAAACAATCCGAAGTTCTTTAGCATTTTTTGTTTTATTTTTAAAAAACAGTGCTCGATACAAAAAAGTAGAGCCTAAATATAATTTTTGAAATATGAGAGCTCTTATGTAGCGAAGAAATCATATTTTTAAATAAATAATTATATATATATATATATATATATATATATAGAATGGATATCATTATTTTACCTTGAAGGGACACTTTCAGCCAATATTTTCTCAAAAGGTTAACGTTGTCGAGCAGCAGGAAACAATCAAAGACATATAAGTAAATAAGGAATGAGGAGAGAAAATTAAAACACGATTAAAATAGATTTTAATTCTAAATAAATTAATGACTAAAAACAAAATACGAAGTTCCAAATAGAGTATAAAATGCATCATTCCTCCATTGGTCAGCATTTACTAAGCAATCCTGATTATATCATCGATTATAACGCATTTTTTTTTACATAAGTGTTCGTTCGGTTCATCATCTCCGATTTCTTAAGGCTTATGTAAACAAAATGAACATTTCATTCGTTCATTACGTTTAATCAAGGGAGTATGAGTAATTTTTTCTTTCCATTTTATACTCTATTCTTTAGACGTCCATTCTATTTTTCTTCTTCTGTAGGTACAAGTCTTTGTTTACATATATATATATAGAGAGAGAGATAGATAGATATGTGGGATAACGATATATGCGAAGCAGTCTGTCTGTGGATGAAAATATATATATATATATATCCACAGACAGACTGTTTCGCAGGTCATCAGCGTGACTACTCGTCCATTTTGAATTTAGCTAGGATCGAAACCCGGCTGAATTGGCGTTAGTCGGAGATTCTACCACCAAGCCGTCGGCACATGGCAGGGACGTTGGTGAATTTTAGCGTATTTATTTTTAGATAAACACACAGTAACTGAGAGAACTCGATTCAATTTACCCAAGATCCATGCTATATTAGCCGTAACAGTCACTGTTTACAAACCCACACTTCCTTCCCCAGAGAGCTCAACCGAAATAAAATTTTCAGGAGCATATATATATATATATATATATATATATATATATATATATATATAGAGAGAGAGAGAGAGAGAGATAGATAGATTGCATTGATCTTTCTTTATCTCCCTTATGCAAAGAACAATAAACATTCGCCATGCATCATCGGTCTCATGCCTTGCAGGTAGTGTCATGGCCTCTTCCCGCATAAAAATTACACCAATTTGCGGAAGCTCATAATTGAGCGAAAAGCCTCACACAATATTAATGTTTTCCATCTATTCTGATATTGCTGTAGATGATGTATACATTTATACTTATTTGCATTTTAGAAAAGAATGATCAATAAATCTAATAGTCATAAAAGGTCTAATCTTTTTAATAGGACTAGTTTAGAAGAACAATTGCTTCCAATATACACTGTATATAGTAGAATGCATCTTATTTCTTATTTACTATAAACGTAATTTTTAGGGGAGATACGTATTTGAGTTGCTATCCCTGTTTTTGTTGTTTTTTTTTCTTTCTTAAACTGGGAAATTAATATCGACTAACCTAGTAGGATTTCATGATCTAGGCCGATTGTTATTGTTTTAAATGTCTAAGAAAATGAAAAGAAAACAGGGATAGCAACTCAAATACATGTCCCTACACACACACACACACACACATATATATATATATATATATATATATATATATATATATATATATATATATATATATATATAAAAATTGTTTATACGTTATTTTTATAGATACAAATATTTAAGTAAATGCTTTGTTTATAATAAACAGTATTAACAACACTTACCGGCCTAAATGTCCAAGAAATATCACATGTCTGGACACAAATTTTTCTTTCAGATTTCTTAGACATTCAGGGAGGTAAGTGTTGTTAATGCTGTTTATTATAAACAGAGCATCTGCATGAATATTTGTAGCTATAAAAATAACGTATAGACAAAAAATATATTAAAATAATTCTCGGACTTTGCCCATTTCATAATACATACACATATATCGTATAAATGACTGCACTCTAACAAAAGTAAATACATACTAAGTTTCAGCCCATTATCCACCCAATAAGAATCGACTTGACTCAACGACCTAATGGGTTAGGCTACATCAAACGGCCATCTCTTTATATGTTATTTTTATAGATAAAAGTATTTAAGTAAATGCTTTGTTTATAATAAACAGTATTAACTACATTTACCGGCCTGAATGTCCGACAAAATTCATAGAAAATATGTGTCCCCCAACAGGTATCAAACCTGTATCCTCCACGTAAAGAAGTTTAAACTACAAATTTCTTATGATTTAAAAGCAGTAATTCGACTTTGCGAGCCAGACGCTTCCTCTGTAGCTAAATGGTATAGCACGTCAGGCTCCGGTTTCGTTTAGAATACAAGTTCAATTCTTGTCGGAGGACGCATATTTTCTATGAAATTTCTCGGACATTCTAGCCGGTAAATGTAGTTAATACTGTTTATTATAAACAAAGCATTTACTTAAATATTTGTATGTATCATGAATCATGGAGAATTATAGTTTAAAAACAATAAATCAACCTTGCTAATCGAACGCTCCTCTGTGGCTCAATCGGTTAAGGCACGTCAGGCTATATGACGGTTCCGTATAGGATACAAGTTCGATTCCTGTCGGAGGACTCATATTTTCTATGAAAGTTTCTCGGGCATTCAGGGCGGTACATGTTGTTAATACTGTTTATTATAAACAGAGCATTTAATTAAATATTTGTATCTATAAAAAGAACGTATAAACATAAAAAATGTCTTAAAATATATGTGTGTGTATGTGTAACAACCAAGTGTAAAATAATTACGCCGCTACAAAAATCTTAAAAAATAAAATGTGTTCAGTGTTTGAAAAAATATGTCGGTCAACGAACGTATTAAGTAAAACTGAATGTCATTTATTATCTATCACATAATCAAAAGATGCTCGATAATCAGCTGTTGAAAGTGGAGGTGCTAAATCTGATATTAAGGTTTAAAGATTCCCGAGTCTATGTTTTTATCTGATACATAAATTACATTTTTAGGAAATTATCCTAATGGATTTGTTTTTTTGCTTTTGTGTTTTTTTTTCACTTGTACTTATTTCCAAGAATTAAACTAAAAGACTTAATCCGTATATAAGTCTTATATAAAAGTTTAAGAAGTTAATGTCTCAGAAAAAATAGCGAAAATTGAAGATTTCTGATTTCATTTGAAAATTAATCGCAAAAATGATTTTAGACAAATGAGAAAAAGCTTCGTTGAATAGCATTGTTATAGATTTAGAACAAATTCACTCTTCTCTTTAGTTCTCAGTTCCTTAATCAAATATGTGTTTGATACAGGTTCGATTCTTGTCGGAGTTACATTTTTCTTCAGTAGAACTTCTTAATCAAAGTCAGTTGTAATTAATTATACTGTTTAAGAAAATCCAAAACAGGAATAGCAACAACTATAGCATGTGTCCCCACTAAATATAACGTTAATTCCAAAAAATTTCGATTGAGGATGAAACAGAGCATTTGGGTCTTGTTTTTGAAACATGAGAACTCTAATGTAGCGAAGGAATCATTTTTTTTTTAAATAATTATAATTTAGTCTCTACTTTTGTATTGAGCACTTTTTAAAAAAAAATAAAAACAAAAATTCTAAAGAACTTCGGATTATTTACCTAACGTATTCTTTCCTATTTTCTATATATTTGCACAAACACACACACACACATATATATATATATATATATATATATATATATATATATATATATATAGTGATGTAATGAAGGTTTTGGTAATCCATATGCATAATTCCAAAGAGGATGTAATCCAGAGGGATAGTTTTAGATTGATGTAAGGTGACAGGAGGGGCGAGAGGGGGAGGATCACAGAATTATCTAAATTAGAAATGGAAGGTAGGGAGGTTGTGTTTAAGTTACGTAGGTTCAAGTTTACTCAGTCAAGAGGCCAGACAATTTGACCTCTTAAATAAGTTTTTGGACAGGAAACGGAAAAATAAGACAACTTGTAAATCCGGGGAGTGGGAGGAAAGGAGAAAGAAGAAAGAAAGAGACGAACAGAGGAATGGGGAATAAATAAAGACACAGTGAATTATCATATGTAGGCATATCGCAGTGACATTCGAAAACACACACAACAATACAATTTATAATTAACCCATAACAAAATATTAAAGATTTCCAACAAAGTAGGAATAACATAAAATAAAATGTATTAATAATATTAATAATAATATTAATCTTGATTAATACAATTTGTAGCAAACACATGACAATATATCAAAAATTATTAACAATATGAAAATACATATTTTTTAATTTTTAAAAAATCGAAAATGTATAAAACTTAATAATATTATTAAAAAGCACTATTATATGAAGTTTAAAAATAAAATAAAATTTTAAATTTGAAAATTTTAAATTATAAATGCTACAGAAAAATATATAATATCTAATGGCTTTTTTTTTCTTAGTTATCACCGTTAAATTTCTATTTCTGACACGATCTCATTCCATACCGTGGTTGATAAGACAGACGACTTATATTTTCGTCTACAGAAATAAGCTTATTCTTCATTGTGGTGATTTGTGATTTTATTCATTGTGTATTAATTAAATACCTCTATGTGTGTGTGTGTGTGTGTGCGTACGTGCGTGCGTGTGCTAATGTGTATATGATGATGTATGCGCTTATGTAAGCTTATTCATATGTCTGTATTGTTTTTACATATATTTTCACGTACAGTCATCCGTTCAAGCTGTGAAATAAATAAACTCGAGTACCGTTTGTTCAGAAATGATTTTTCTGTAGAAATTAATAAACTTGAAACCGAATTGCAATTTTGTGTACGCGCCGCCCTCAAAACTGCGATCGTTCCTTCCTGTATCCATCATTTTCTTTATCGAAATATTGATAAATCTATTCAAATAACAAATTGCTTAATAAGAAAATTCGATGAATTTTTTTTCGTTGTCAGATCGAAATGGAAAATATCATCACAGTCTTCCGACAATAAAATTCATTGTTAATTCTGAATTAAATATGGATATTTTTATCGTCTTTTCTTTTAGATAACGATTCCCTTCTTTTTTTTTTTTTTTTGCTTTTGTTTCTTGGTGATTATTTGCGTCCCTTCTCCGATTGCCTATCCACATTTTCAATTGGTTCAATAATCCGCCATTTTGCTTTTTGTGTACAATTCCCATTCACTTTACTTATACTTTTCTTGACTTTTTCACGAATAATTTATTCTTAAATTTTTTTTCGTGAACAACGTGATCGATTTAACGGAAATCAATGATGGTTAGGTGAAGGTGTATACGAAATACTTTTTTTCTACGCTCTCCATTTTTTCAGTGTTTAAACCTGTTGAGCAACGGTTATTACTCTAGGTATCTACAAAAATGCTCACTAAATAGTCAAAAACATGATGTTGTGTCTAACTATGTTATGTTTAGTAAACCCCTATAGTGAGCCATATGTCATAGAAACTGGATATAGGATTGCTGTTTTTACCTCGCTTAAGGAAAATATCTACCATAAATAATCAGATACCGAAATCCTACGCTTTAGCCTCTGATCGCCTTCTGACCTCTGCCATCATTGGGAATTCTTTCGTTAATTAGGAAAACCCTGATGATATTAACATTTTACATCATCAGAACTTTTTTTTAAATAGCTAAATGCTGAAAAACTAATAGAATATCTATTTACATTATTTACATTACTATATTCACAACGTTTCGGCCGTCGTACGCTCCGGCCTTTTTCAGGTGGTTGGAATTTCGAATCGAACCCTTTATTTCGTCCAACGAAGTAGATTGTTCTAGTTCCACGTACCATGCCTCTTCCTGATGTCTCGTTTATTTCCCTTTAACTCAACTGTTCAAGTTTTTGGTTCACCACTGCTGTAGCCTGGTATTGAACTCGCAAATCTTTGGATCTAGTCACTGGATCTAACCAATGACTTTATCCACTGGGCCATGTCTCCTTGAGGCGGACGAAATAAAGAGTTCGGTTCGAAATTCGAATCACCTGAAACGTTTTGAATATGACAATGAAAGTGATGATAACAGTCCGAATAATGTAGATAATATAAATTATTATAATACCTCATCTCAGAGATATAGACAGATAATAGAATGGGCTTTTTAAGATTTTACCCCAAGCAAAGGTGATAAAGATGTGACGGTTTGCTGAGAGTGAAAGAAACTGAGAAATGGACAACGAAACAAAGAATATGATTCTTCAAAAAGACGAATGAAACTGAAATTTTTGAAGATCTTACTTGGAATCAAGAAACTGGAAGAAGGTTTTATAGACGAAAAACGTGTGAGAAGAAAACATTAGACTAGAATTTCTGCTTATACTTGACAATTTCACAAATAAACGGGCGAGATCTTCGCTTCCAAACTAGTACGTTGCTTTTGCGTTTAAAATATGGAATTATCTGTTTTGTAAGGTAATTTACGTTTGAAGAATATAATTGTCGTTAGTTTCTAGTACTTGGTACCTTCATCATTGACTTGGTATTGTTTTCAATCCAAAACAGACATAATTCACGAATACTTACAAATTAAATATCCGTCTCTGAAGCAGTGCATCTTTATTTCATTAAAAAAAAAACATATGCTCAATAGGAACTCATCCCTGACACCTGCAGCAATTACAGATTGAACACTACAACTTTTGCAACCATTCATATCATGACAATCTTTACATATCTGAAACTTAAATCTAAATATGGGATTAGATATTTTTATTTACAACATAATAAACAAACGTCGAGTTTTATAATAAAACGTCACAGCCCTAAATAAGCTATTCTAAATATTTCTAATAAAAAATTCAGATATTATATTCATTATATAAATGGAAATATATACTGTAAATTTACCAGTCTTCTTGTATGTGCCATGTCCTTTCAGGATGTCGGTGAACATGACTCTCCACAGCTTCCCGTCCGTTGTAGCTCTTATTATGTTTTCTCTATCTCTTCTAATCCCTGTTCTGTCAACAATTTAGAGAAGCTCGTTTGCGCTGGTTTCATATGACTTTCTTCTTTTTTTAATCAGTTCACCTCAAGCAAGGCGATAATGCCACTAAGACGCAAGGGTCCACTAGGAGTGAAAGAGAACGAGAAGAATCCAACCCTAAACAGGAAAAAAGAGATAAGCCTCTACTCCTGTTCAAAAGACCTAGGAAGAATCTGATCAGGACATATTTAGTATCTGTCTATATTTCTGAGATGAGGTATTATGTACACTATTTACATTATTCGGACTATTGTCCTCATCTTTGTTGCCATATTTATCCCAACGTTTCGGCCTTTAGTTCCATCGTTAGTTCCATCGACAAGACCCAAAGATTGTGAGTTCAATACCCGGTTAAGGCAGTGCAGAACTTGGAGAGGGGAATTAACAGGAGATAACTGATAACTGACATCCATTAAACATGGAACGTGGAACTAGAAAAGTCTACCCCAGTGAGTGAAATAAAGGGTTCAGTTCGATATTCCAACCACCTGAAGAAGGCCGGATCGTACAACGGCTGAAACGTTGTAATAAATATGGCGACAAAGATGAGGAAAATAGTCCGAATAATGTAAATAATATAGGACATATTTATGCTCTTGCACTCAATATGTCCTGTGAGTCTGTTTTTCTAATCCATTTGGTCTTATTATGTATCCTAGAAATTCTCTCTCTCTCTCTCTCTCTCTCTCTCTCTCTCTCTCTCTCTCTGATTCTCTGATTCTAAGTATCTATCCTTTCCGTTTGTATTTTCTCTGAAAAATTCATCGTTGCTCACATGTTCAGTCCATTGTAATCTCAGCATCCTTCTGTAGAACAACATTTTTGTTGCCTCGAGTCTCTTCTTCATCGTGAAGGGATTCACCAGCATTCACTTAAAATAACGTGCATAAAAAAATTTGGTATTGTATATAAATAGATGCGCGGGAAGTGTAAGGGTTATCGTCGCGCCGTCCAAATTCCGGGTTTGTCTGTTGCGTTCAATTTGTCATAAACGACCCTGTGAAAGGCATGAATCTGACTCTTCCCTCCTCAGCTGTGGATACAAGTGACTCTCTAGTATTGGTTGGTAACCAGTCTCAGGGAAATAAATCTCTAAATCCGAAGCCATGAAAAAGACAACAGGAAACAAACTGCGTTCACGGATAATGAAGAAAAATTATTTTAATGAAGATGATCGCATGTTTTCTGAAAGAACCTGGCGTTACAAATAGTATAAACGCACACAGTTACACATACACACACACGCATGCACACACACACGCATACAGATAGATAGATAGATAGATAGATAGATAGATAGATAGATAGATATGAACAGAATGAGATAGATAGATAGATAGATAGATAGATAGATAGATAGATAGATAGATAGATAGATAGATACATACATACATAATGAACAGAAAGAGATAGATAAATATTAGTAGACATAGATAGATAGATAGATAGATAGATAGATAGATAGATAGATAGATAGATAGATAGATATGTGTGCTGTTGAGCAATATTGAATGCTTACGTTAACTGATATTAAACCTAGAAATTATATCAATCGTAAGTTCGATTATCTAGTCTTTCATCTAATTGTTTCGTTGAATTTCAGATTAAAAAATAATCCTTTAGAATCTGTCGGAAAATCAATTCTACTGACAATAAAGTAATTCTCTATTGAATTATACAAGCGTAAATAAAGATATCAAATCTACTCATGACACATTTCACAGTGCATGTTTAAAAACTCTTTCGAGTTAGTTCATTTTTTATTGTCTGTTGCTTTAAAACAAAACCCACTCTCGTCTCGCACGGTACACGTGTGACGTCGCCCCCCGGTCGCAGCGTCGACTCTGTCGTTCGATCTCGTTCGCGGCTCCGGTTGTGACGTCACGTGGTTGCCCACGATCCTTTGGTCACGGCACCAGTTGTGACGACGTGGCTATAAGGGTCTGATATCCTGGTCACGGACAGCACCAGTTGTGACGTCTTTGCCGCGGCGTCAGCTGTTCGCTCCTCGCTGCTCCAAGTGTGACGTTCTAACCCTTTGGTTAGATGAATACCAGCCTCGTCGTTCCCAATTCGCTTCCAACGCCTGGTTACTGGGGTAACTGTACTGATCTCCGGTCTGCCTACCCACGTTGTGATTAGATCTTAGACAGACGGGATCAAACAGGGATTGGGGCCGTATGCAAGCTGAGTTCGACGGGGTGATAACACACAAGAAAAAGAAAAACTCACGAGGCCAAAAATTACTGAAAAAAAAAAGGTAACAACCTTTTATATCTAAATGTTCGTTACATAAAAATTATTCCTACTTCCCGACCCGTTTTGTGGACTGTGGCACCAAGCTTCTACCATACAACTTAAAGACTTCGAGTTGCCTACTCT
Organism: Acanthosepion pharaonis; assembly: GCA_903632075.3. NCBI lineage: Eukaryota > Metazoa > Mollusca > Cephalopoda > Sepiida > Sepiidae > Acanthosepion > Acanthosepion pharaonis. Next base: position 727,656 of record CAHIKZ030000395.1, on the reverse strand, counting down.
CTAGAAATTTGCATGTCGGGGTGTGGTTTGGTTTCGACACTGGGCGCTGATCTCTACCAGTCGTTCACGGCTGATTCTTCTCGCCGTCAGTGCGCGAATCGACTTCTTCTCTTCGGCTTGAGTTGGACGAGCTTATTCACTTCGGCTTGAGTTGGACGAATTTCTTCACTTCGATTTGGGTTGGACGAATTTCTATTCTTAGGTTTGGTTTGGACGAATTTATTCACTTCGACTTGTCTTGGACGAATTTCTCTTCATAGGCTTGGTGTGATTCCAACTCCAACTGCAACTTCTTCTCGCCAAGGTCCGAACTCTCTCTCTGTCGTCCGGGGCTGAACTCTTCTCTCTGCCGTCCGGGGCTGAACTTTAACTTCTCATCGACTTTCGGGCTGCAGCTCCAACTCTTCTTATCGTCCGCTCTGCAACTCTTCTGCCGTCCGGGGCTGAACTCTTCTCTCTGCCGTCCGGGGCTGAACTCTTCTGCCTGTTTGGCCTGCAACTCCAACTTAACTTCTCATCGACTTTCGGGCTGCAGCTCCAACTCTTCTTAGCTTTCGAGCAATTTTCTTCACTTCGACTTGGGCTGGACGAATTTCTTCACTCCGGATTCTCTTGCCCGGAAAGGGGCGAATGAACCGGGCCCGACGCCCGCGTTCAAGCTCCCTCGCTGTCCGCGGTCCAGCTGCAACTGATTTCTGTCGATTGGAGTCCTGCTTTTATTGACGCCGCAACAAACTGGGGTGGGTCTGTCGGCGCCAGGGTTTTCTTGATAATTCCAAAAGTTGCATTATTCCTGATTTCCCATTATCGCTCTTATTTTCACTCCTACTTCCTCACAGTGCTTCTGGGGGGGGAGGCGCATACCCGTTTCCCTGGTCTCTCGTATGTCAGGTGACCGCTCTCGAGCGTCTTTCCTCCTCCCTCATGTTTCATGTGACTGCCCTCGGCCAATGAGACCCTGGTCGAGCGTCCCTCCCCCTCTCTCTCACATCACGTGACCGCTCTCGGCTAATGAGACTCTGGTCGGGCGTCTCTCCCTCCTTCGTGACGTCTCCAATCGGGCGTGGTCAATCCGGGGCTTTGTTCTGGGGAAGAAACACCTTACTAAAAAAAAACAAAATCCAAATTGTCCTTTTCGTACGCGGTATTTGTCAAACTATCCCGCCGCTAATTAGATGTGACTTCAGGAAGAATTTTTCTCGCCCTGCTGGCGCTCTCTGTGAGCTAAAACAATTGCTTTCACCTCTTTTCTTTCACTCAGGCCTGTTAATAAAATCTTAATTATCTGAATTGAAAATATCTTCACTCATCATCGTGGGTGGTTCTTATCTTCAACTCTAGAGCTGGTCAGGATTTGTATACTAATGTATACAATTCCAGCGGTCACTTATCAACTCAACGACACCCTTTTCGATTGTCACTTATTAATATTTTTTTTCCATTGTTCTAAAAATCCCATTTCCTCAACCAAATTGATAATGAACTCCCATACTCCGCGGACACGAAAGTAGGTCAGGTGCTTTGACCGATATCTGGTATTTATCAATCGTACGTGTGCCTATCCGCTTGCGGCCCGTCTTGATGTCATGTCTTTTCCCTTTCTTTCTTTTTATTATTTCTAAACTCTATTCTTTCAAATAACAATTTCTATTTCCCTGGATTTCGGTCAGGTACTTTGACCTGGATATCTTTTGACACCTGTTTTGCTTATGACCGGGTTTTGTATTATCTATTTCTCCCTTCTTTTTCCCTCTTTCTTTCTTCTTTCCTCCTTCTTCTTCCCTTCGGATCGCCTAAATACAGTTAGAGAATTATTCTCAAAACTCAATTATTCTTCATCTCTAAATAAATATTAACTGGTTAATAAACCGAATAAAAATTAAATCATATTTCTATGATTATCTCTTTTTAGTTTTCTAATAATGCAGGGTGCCACACACGTACCTGTTTATAATTTTCAATATATAACAATTTTTTACTTCTTGTAAATATTTTAGCCAATTTCCCATACCATCAGTTCTTTGATGTCTTTTGTGATATACATTCATTAAAGATTTGTCCTGATCCAATTCTGATGGCACACTGATTAATCCTCCTTCACGCAGCTTCCACTCAAAGTTACACGCTTCTTCAGTCGCCTGATTCACTTTGGGATTATCTTTCTCCACAGTCTGGACCCGCATACTTCATTAATCTGGAAATAATTACCTTTTATCTATAGCTTCATGGAAATAAACAGGTGGAAATCAGATGGTTAAGAAACTGTGTGATAGGGAAGGATTTTGTGGTCGTATCTTTGTAGCTTGGGTCGCGTAATGAGACATCATCTTGCAATATCAGGGCAGCTTTACACACCTTGCTGTTGGTTTTGGTAACATACCGTAATTTTAACAACAATGGATTATTAGTTTGTGCTGTGGGATCATTGACCATAAGCGCCATCACACGTTTAGATCTCAAAAAATCTTAAAAAAAAGAGAGTTGTATTATTTTGGGTTGGAGGGAATCCCTGCTTCCATTGTCTGGAATGTAATTTTGTCTGTGTCTGTCGCTTTTTGCTTTTGTCTCGCCGACAAAAAGTGATGAATTCATGTTTCATCCAGTCAAAATAAATAGTTTCTTGGTTTGCCTGATACATGCTCAAAATTCCATGAACCCCGGCTCCCCCCTGGAAAGGCAAAATTTCATGAACCTCGGCTCCCCCCTGGAAAGGCAACATTCCATGAAGCCCGGCTCCCTCCTGGAAAGGCAAAATTCCATGAACCCCGGCTCCCCTCTGGAAAGGCAAAATTTCATGAACCCCGGCTCCCCCCTGGAAAGGCAAAATTCCATGAACCCCGGCTCCCCCCTCTGGAAAGGCAAAATTTCATGAACCCCGGCTCCCCTCTGGAAAGGCAAAATTCCATGAACCCCGGCTCCCCTCTGGAAAGGCAAAATTCCATGAACCCCGGCTCCCCTCTGGAAAGGCAAAATTTCATGAACCCCAGCTCCCCTCTGGAAAGGCAAAATTCCATGAACCCCGGCTCCCCTCTGGAAAGGCAAAATTCCATGAACCTCGGCTCCCCTCTTGAAAGGTATAAGCAAACGAGGGATGCAATTACCGCATATGTAAGTCAGGTATGTGTTTTCTACAGACCCCCACATTAAACTCGAACCTATTTCCTGGTTCTTGAATACCGTAATTCCCTATGTATAATGCGCCTTCATCCATAATACGCACCCCTAGAATTGTGCTGAAAGTGTGCGAAAATGTTTCTACTCACGCATAATACGCACTCCTTTTTTGGTAATCAAACCCTATAAATTGTACTTCTCCAATTTCATTACATCCAGCTTTTCCTACTCTTATTCAAGCTGTAATTGTGTGACGTCGTCCCCTGGTCGCAGCGCCAACTGTGACGTTCTATCCTGGTCTACCACGGCACCAACTGTGACGTCCCTAAACAGCACCAATTGTGACGTCCTCGCCGCGGCGCCAGCCGTTCGCTCCTCCGTTCGGGTGTCGCTGCTCCAAACGTGACGTCCGCCTGTCGCGTCAGTCGTGTTGTCTCGTCCTATGACGACCAACTGGCTTGGTATCGGCCGCGGCACCCAAATGTGACGTTCTAACCTTTTGGTGATTCGGATGGGAATCTGGTTAGATTTGATATCAGCCTCGTCGTTCCCAACTCGCTTCCAACGCCTGGTTACCAAAGTAACTTCATTGATCCCCAGTCTGCCTACCCACGTTGTGAATTGATCTTAGGCAGACGAGATCAAACAGTGGTTGGGGCCGTAATGCAAACCGAGTTCAACGGGGGTGACACCACACAAATATGCATAAAAGAAAATAAAATGTAAGCTCAAAAGTTCAAGGTATCAAAGAAAAAGGTAACAAATTTTATGTCTAGTTGTTCGATACATAGGACTGCATCTAACTCCCGACCCGTTCTATGGATTGTAACACGTCGTTTTCCGTTAGGCGAGTTTTAACGCTTCAAGTTGTTTGTTCTCTAAGAAATTGGTTTTTCGGTGTGTCTTCGGACGAACGTCGAAAAAAAAAAACTTATTTTGGTGGTCTGGATCTAAGTCGCTCTTCAAAATAATTGTTCTTGGGTTGAAGAGGAGTCCGGAATTTGCGTGAATCTTGGTCAGCTATCTGCGAGGCGGCTTCAACTGGAGACTGACTCTTCGCTGCAACTCCAACTCGAACTGAAACTCAACTCAAACTGATTTCTGCTTGCTGTGGCTTCGCTTATATGGACGCCGACCAAAACCGGGGGGTGTCGGCGTCGGGGTTTCTCGATAATTCTAAATACATATCCACCTCTCTGGTTAGGAATTTCCACTTTTTTCCATTTTTTCCTTACTCCCACCTTCTCACCATACTTCAGAGGGGCGTGAACTGCCCTCCCCACTTCTTCGTAGCAGCTTCTAATACCTATACTCTGGATGGGCGGCGACAGCCTCCTTCGTGCGTCACGTGATCACCACTCGACCAATGATGTCTTAGTCGGGCGTGGACGAATCCGCGGTTTTGTTTCAGGAAAAAAAAATATCTTGCTTAACTAAAAAAAAATTATCTTTTTCTTTTTTTTCTTTTCTTCCTCTAGCCGAAAACGGGACAATATGAACAATGGCGGTCATAACTCTTGTTCTACACGTGGTCTTCGTCAGACATTTTATCGCTAATTATCCCAATGGGTGGTCTTTTTAACACGGCCAAAAGTCGCCCCGAAAAGACATTTCTAAATTCTCATTCATTTCCCTTCGGTACATATTTCTGATAACATAATTTTATTATCGCAGGCCAAAGATGTTCCGTCGAAAGAAGTCGGTCAGTGGACACGTCTTGTGTGGCTTTTAATTTTTCATATCTATCCAGAGCCCTTTTGCTCACCTGTTTTTCGTCACTTATCGAAATAACATTTTCATTTGAATTTTCCCATTCATTTCCCTTTGGTACATATTTCTGAAACATAATTTTATTATCGCAGGCCAAAGATGTTCCGTCGAAAGAAGTCAGTCAGTGGACACGTCTTGTGTGGCTTTTAATTTTTCATATCTACCCAGAGCCCTTTTGCTCACCTGTTTTTCGTCACTTATCGAAATAACATTTTCATTTGAATTTTTCTTTGGCCAGTCGGCCAGCAGTTTGTTTACGTATCCCTAGATAACACAGCCGTTGCCAAAACACACCCGACTCCCCCATCCACTCAGAACCTCCCTGTCATTGTAATGACACTCTTTCGCCATTTGTTACTTATCAGAATATCCTTCAACCATTGTCTCTTAGCCGCGGTGTTCTGCTTATCATCCACGATTCGGTCCTTAGCCTCTCCTTTCCTTCTTTTCTTTCTTTTCTTTTTCTGCCTCGTTAAATGGTGCCACAATTGAAGATATTTATCAAAATTTTCGATCATCACAATTCTAAAAGGAAACGGAAATATGTATAGTGTGCCTACTGCGCAGACTCATTAACCTGTTTTTGTTCGTGCAATCAACCGGATCTGTATGCAGTTCGAGTTAGTTATACATGACTCCAGTTTTGCTTCAAAACAAAAAAACGACAGAATAAGTGTTGGTCTGAGAAATATTTAAGAAAGAATAAAATGAATAAAGAAACAAAGAAATCGATTCAATGAAATTTATTCATTTTGATCATGAGGCAATTTCTGTTCAGTTGAAGTTTTTTCTCTTGGATGGACAGGTTGCTCCTCTTCATGAAACTGTAGCACCAATTTGGAAAAGCTTTGAAAGTTTCCTCAGGGTATTTTTCATCTTTTTCAGGGCCAACAACTTTATGCCTATAGTGCTGATGGCAAATTCAGCAGCCCACATTTCTGCAGTTTTCTTCACCAATTCTTTTTCCATTTGAGGATACTTGGCTTCTTTTCCTGTACCGGGGGCTCGAGAAGAATGTTTTGCATCAACAATTTTTCTCCTTGATTTTTCTACATAATCTTATATTTGTTTCATTTCTATCGTACTTTCTTCCTGCTGCACGATTTCCCACTTGTTCTGCCACAACAATAACTTTTCGCTTGAATTCACTGGGGTAACTTGTTCTTCTTGAATTCATTTTTAACTGGTCATTTAGCTTATACACACACATTTTACCGAGATCTGTTTCCACCAAAATAAACATTTTTTTATTCCGGTAGTCTCGACCAATCAGAATGGATCATGTGGAAGCAATATGGCGGCGCTTATAGTTCGTCGAATAGCCGTAGATTTTTCACAAAAAATGATTTTAAACATAGAATAATATCTTTCTAATTTAGTTTTATGATAATTCTTATTTTATTTTACATTTGTAAGTATTGTTAGATGCATATGATTGTATTTATCCTTATAGGGTCACAATCGCCGAGTCAAATTGTCGTATGTTTGCGGTGAACAGTCATTTCGCAACTGAAATCGACCTATAAAACGGCAATTTTTAAAGATTTTTTTGTAGCTGTGCATAATACACACCCCTAATTTTGCTTATTACTTTTTAGAAAAAATGCGTATTATACATGTGAAATTACGGTAGTTATCTTCTAAGATAGCATTCCTGTATTATTAGATTGTGTCTCGATGAATGGTTTAGCAAGGGTGGAAAGAAAAAAAGAAGCTTCTTCCACTGAAGAGTAACATTTGAAATGTCCATAACAGTATTTAATATCACTCCACTGACATCTCTTCTTTAATGTGTTACCTTTCAAAAACAGGAACTTAATTACAGCTACATGAGAATAGCTCCATAAATATGGATAGAGTAAGATAATATCCGAGTGTATTTTTGGATGAATGAGTTGGTGATAAGTTTAATCGAAGTAATAGTCATAATTCCTGGAGTCTTTCTCTCTATTGGTGTATCTTTCCGTTTACATGTGTCTTATCGTGTGACCGTGTGTCGTAAAATATCCAGCTGTATCTACTAGGAAAAAAAATCAAACTGAAGACATAAAAAGGGATTAATGACAAAAAAGATCGTATTTTTCGTCTGAATAGAAAAGTAATACGGAAAACCATAAAAATATTCCTGAATATTAATTCGGGAAAATGAATCTTACTGACACATAAGAAAAGAAAAATGTAAAAAAAACAAAAAAACATTCTATATGAATATCAGAATATAACTTGTAACTTTTGGTTTCATTTTTGAAGACAAAACTATTATTTAATTTTCATACCATTAGTATTTTCGATGATACATACCAAATAACGAAATCCTATATTCGATGCTAATTAATTGATTTGATAATGACGGAAATAAATCATATTGTAACATAGATTGTCTCAGTAATTAATCAATGTCGCTCGGTAAGAAAATGTTTCGCAAATAAATTTCAACTTTCAAAACAAACCTCCAAATATACTATGATTTTAAGGATTCATGCCGATAAATACGTTGTAGATAAATCAATAATGGCCTTTTCCTGGAAATACAAATTCCTAGAGATGACGATATTAAGTTCTCGCCAGATGCTTAATTCTTATTATTTCCAGTCCATGATTCGTTTGTTATCAAACAGACGGATGTGCGGGTGGTGTACTCGGAAAGAGAAATCGGTTCAACTATGGGTTAAACAATAGGCTGAAATAGTTGTTGTTATCTCCTAAATAATGATACTGCAATATTCACTCGCAAAAAAGTATTATTACTTGTAATCCAAATTCTTTTTCGACTCTAAATAACTCACAATGGGTTGATAAGCTGTAAAAATCAAATAAATAAAATCGTACTAAACGGTCTTAAAATAACAATCTGTTGTGTTAAGGAATAGTCATTGTTGGTTCATTTACACACATGACCATGATTAGTACTCCTGCTGCTATCTTAATGTAGACTTTTGTATTCTCATTTTTCTCATATGTAAATCAAGCAATCTCTACATCTCCTGGAATCGTAAGGATTTTTGGTTATATTCTTTGTTTATCATGTGATTCTTCTCGACATTGTTTCGTTTTAACAATTTCTGTGATTTAATTTTCTTTCCTCACATCTTAATTCTTCTTCCATTGTTACGCCTTCGTGGCTCGTTTCGAAATCATCTTTGGTCAATGTTGATCATCAGTAACCATGTCTTCATTTATCGCCTCCTGTATGGCTATAGTCTCCTTCTATAGAAACATGCTTACATCTATAGAACCACGTTTCTTTCTACAGAGTCATGCTTCCTTCTATAGAGCCACGCTTCCTTCTATAGAACCAAGTTTCTTTCTACTGAGCCATGCTTCCTTCTATAGAACTACGCTTCCTTCTATAGAGCTATGCTTCCTTCTATGGAACCACGCTTCTTTCTATAGAACCATGCTTTCTTCTATAAAGCCATGCTTCTTTCTATAGAGCCATGTGTTATGTGAACTTACCCATAATAATAATGGACTATTCCTGACATTATAAATACTGCGCCTCTCAAGAGGTATCAGGAGATTTGTAAGACGAGGAGAGATAATTGAGAGCATATTGTAAGGACATTGGAATAGTGATACTTGTCGAGACAACATAGTTCACTCTAACCAAATCTGATAGTCATTACTAATACTTCTACTTCTTTGTATTATATTTCTGTTGTAATATATTTTGGACCATCACCGTGGTACAAGGAACTTGGAACATAACACCATGCTTTCTTCTGTAGAGCCATGCTTCTTTCTATAGAATCATGCTTCCTTCGATAGAATCATGATTCCTTCTATAGAGCTATACTTCTTTCTATAGAGCTATGCTTCCTTCTATAGAACGGCGCTTCTTTCTATAGAACTATGCTTCTTTCTATAGAAACATGCTTCCATCTATAGAACCACGCTTCCTTCTATAGAGCCATGTCTCCTCCTGCGTGGCCATCGTCTCCTTCCGTAGGGCCATGTCTCCTTTGTAGGGCGGTGTTTCCTTCTGTGAGGCCGTGTCTCTTTCTTTTGGGCCAGGTCTCCTTCTTTGTAGGGCGGTGTTTCCTTTCCGTTGAGCATTAATGACTATCTGCGCTACATATTATTGAATAAGCTCAAGTAAGATAGATATGAACAAAATGAGATAATATTAGTAGACATAGATAGATAGATAGATAGATAGATAGATAGATAGATAGATAGATAGATATTAGTCATCTTATATATTAGCAGACTTAGATATTAGTAGACTTAGATACTAGTAGACTTAGATATTAGCAGACACAGATAGATAGATAGATAGATAGATAGATAGATAGATAGATAGATAGATTTTAGGAGACTTAGAAATCAGTAGACTTAGATATTAAATGTTTACAACAGGTTACTAAACTTAATTATGAACTCAAATGATGGACATTTGGCGGGAGAATAATGCTTCCACAATCTTTCATTTCAATCGAAAATCTGACTTGAATCTGTATTCGAAATTTGATCTTTGATAACGAAAGATCATACGAAATAATTTCAGACATTAACCTTAGTCCTTTGCTTTCGTAAAAATATTTATACTGATTTCTTATGTCAGTCTGTGTTTGTTTGCATCCGAACAATTTGGTTTCACTAGTATACACGTTAGCAGTGAAGTAAACGTTTGTAGGCGGACTCTGCCTGTGCTTGATTTAGTTTTATTATATAGTGGAATTAAGTTTGAAGATAATTTTCTTATTGGAAAGCAAAGATTGAATATTATGAATACGTACTGTGTGATGTTTAAGACGACATCAAATTATTGAACGTAAATATATTCAAACATACATGGAAGCTACTAAAGGTTGGGCCCTTGTTTGTTTGTTTTTTAAATTAAGGGCTTCCATTACTCTTAAACGCTTTTAACCCTAGAAGGTGTAAATATCACATTCATGTTGTCAACGAGGATGATTTCTATAGGATTTGGTACAATTCTATGTTGCTTTAAATGTGTCGATTGAGCTTTGTTAAGAAGTAGAGCAAGACATTTTAACAGGTGAGTCGTCATATGAGCAACGTAATTATTTATAAGTTTATTTTCACCGGATACATATTTTCCTATGGAGCGTCTGAATTCATAAATAATTTTGGTCTTTTATAGTTTTGCTTTCAACGGCGATTCGCTATTTCTGATAAGATTTTATGTTTGATCTTTTTATACGAGATATTTGATATTTTTAGTTTGTTCAACAAGAGTGATTCATTTTTGATAATTTATCTTAAATCATTACAATGTGACTACTATTGTTCCTGATAAATATTAATAATATTTATCTTACTGAAAAAGAAAACCGTTATGCTTATATATATATATATATATATATATATATATATATATATATATATATTTTATCCGAATGTAATGAGAATGAAAATAATATATAAATTCTAACGTTCCCAGCATTAATTGAAAAGGGGGTCAATGCCGATATTAGAGCAATAATTATTTATTATAATTTTTTTCATATAGACAAAAACAATTTACAAAATGATTTTGGTTCTCACCAGTCGAGGTGCAACGAAATGCACTGAAACGAAGTTGTATCTTTGTCATGAGTACATTGTTTTTGTCTATATGAAAAATTATAATATATATATATATATATATATATATATATATATATATATATATATATATATATATATATGTTGGACTCTCCTGTTGAGTTCGACGTATGAGGTTCCGACGACCACGAACTAATTATCTGCATACTATGACGGGCATGACTTTTGAGGCCAGCGCGTGAATTGCACAAAAGACCACAAACAGTACAGGAGAGAGTACAACAAGAAAGTGCAACAGGAATACTGTTAGCTGTTTTATTTCGCTTTCGTGTTTCATGCAGTCGAATAATGCTGACTGCTTGATTGTGCTTCATTCTTGCATGGCAGCTAGATCAGTACTCTGATCTCTTCACAGCGACTTCTTCAAAGTTCTTGAATGCAATGTTGACACAAGAAAGGTTGCTCTTCAGTTTATCTTTATACCTGAGCCAAGGTCTACCAACATTTTTATGACCACTATGGAGTTGACTGTAAAAAATAACATTTGGTATACAATCATTATACATCCTTGCCACATGGCCAGCCCAATGCCGTTGCGATTGCAGTATGAAAGTCTCTATGGTACCAATTTTGCATTTCTCAAAAACGTCGGCATTTGACACTCAATCATCAAACGTCAGGCCACCGACTTATATGGAGACAACCTTTATGGAAGACATCTTATTGATTAATGTGCCATCTATAAGGTGTCCAAGTTTCAGAGCCATATAAAAGAGTTTGACAAAATGACAGCTTTGTACATTTGGATTTTAGTGCAATGCTTTGTTCCCCTTTACGCAGCGAACCACTTGAATTTACCATGCTCCCGAAATGTGTGTATATATATATATATAATTTTTATATTGTCATTGCAATTTCCGACCAAGTCTAAATCGGAAATTAGAAAGACAATATAAAACAGTTAATAGACAGACCCTGTAGGTGTTATTTAAGAAAAACATATGGGAACACACACATGTATATATATATATATATATATATATATATATATATATATATATATATATATATATATATATATATATATATATATATATATATGGGCGCTTAGCCATTCGCTTTCAGACCATGAAACCCAAGTTCGAATCTCACCACGGTTGGGGGGGGGATGATTCTAGCGTGAAGCACTTTTGGAAAATCTTGAAAACCATACCACGGGTTGATGCAACACTTGAGGCCGAAGTCATAAGTCACCGTGGCCGAGGGGTTCAGATTGTTGACCATGTTAGATACACCGTTCTATCACAGAAACTCTAAATAAGGTCTGCTCAGCATAGTTGCATTATAAACTACCGATTGGCTCTGTGGGTGTTGAAGAAACACAAATATCCCTGAGCGTCTCTAGTTTCTTGATCATGTGTAGATATGGCAATTTCACCAAAGCCCAGTCCGAGGAAATCCTAACGGATGAAACGCATCACAATAATACCTTTTCAGTTTTTCATGTCAAACTTTTATATATATATATATATATATATATATATATATATAACATAACATTCAAGATCTCTGCTTTTCTCATTTCTATTCTTCATCTCTGACGAAATCTTAATAATGGCGAAACATGTCAGATCGAGATTCGTTTCCTACTTGTTCTTTATTTCATTTTATCATCTTGTCAGATTCCTATCCATATCTGATCTACATTTCATCTTCAACTCATTTATATATATATATATATATATATATATATATATATATATATATATATTACGTACATTATTTTACTACCAGATTGTTGGAACCCTTCTGCTTTTAGAACTTCTTCTTGACATGAATTTAGCGCTTTTGCTTTTGCTTGATGCACTGTTTATAAATTTGCGTTCATACTCTGATTATGTTATTTTTCAGTTCTTCTAAACTTTACTCGCAGGATTTGAATCACCGTTTCCTTCACATGATAAAAGTGCTCTAAACCATTAAATCTCTCTACCCTTTTATTTTTGACACGGAGTTTTGTCCTGCTGAAATACGTGGACAGTCGCAATACCTCGGTAGTCTGCTGCATTTAAACTCCTTTTATTGGGGTACCAAGCGTGTCAATGTATGCCAAGCCAATTTCTCGCCCAATTAACTTTATATCGCAACAGAAAACGAAACTCAACAGATCAACCAACCTTTTTCCATGATACTACTGTTCAATTTTTCGAATCCCTAGCGAATTGTGATCCCTACTCTGCCCATTGAAGTAGATGGCCTACGGCATTACAGCATTTTTATACGTCCATTTCAGTTTCAGCTTCTGTTGCCTTTCTATCGGCTTGAACAACTCTAGCCAGTCTCTCCACAATCTTTTTCATCAACAAAGGATTTCCACTCACAAAGTTTCTGTTCATTAATCTTATTTTCTTCTTATCATTTTCTGTAAACCCGAGACTCGAAAATCCTTATAGATAAGCAGATTTTAAAACACTCAGATCAGCCCAACGGTCATGTCACTTTAAACATTATTTAAATTACCTTTTTTCTCATACTAATACATAAAATGAAATTCAGTAGGTCGCTATGACTATTTTTAAATAACATCTATTTATTAAATCGATGTCCCTTCATCGCTTGATTAAAAATTTGCATAAAAGAGTATTTATTCGCTTAACTGTGTTGTAATTAAGTGGTTACTGAGTATATATATATTTGTGTGTATGTGTGTGTGTGTGTGTGTGTGTGTGTGTGTAGCTGGTCAATTGTATTCGAGGATACCCGTCTACTAGGGCGGCTAGCCACACCCTATTTCAGGCGCTTGCTCACGTGAATTTAACACACAAAACACTACGCTGAGCAGACCTTAGTTACAGTTTCTGGGAAAGAGCGTGTTATCTAGCGTGATCAACAATTTGAACAAGGTCAGCACGCTCAGGGCCTCAGACACGATGACTTGTAACTTCGTGCTAGCACAGCTATCTACGGCACCCAACGGTTCTGTCTACCCAATTTTACTCACAAGACTCGGGTCGACCCGTGGCATGGTTTTTAGGAACTTCCCGAAGGTGCCGCACGATGGAATCGACGCCACCAGTCCGATAACATCCTAATCGACCATGGTGAGATTGGAACCTGGGTATCAGGATCAGAATGAGAACTTTCTAATCACTCGACCACGTGCCTATATATATATATATATATATATATATATATATATATATATATATATATATATATTATAATTGGCTATATTTATGTAGAAAGAGTGTTCAGTGTGGTTTATATATATAGACAATAAAGTTAGCGATATCAACATTGTATGGCTACTAAACGATTTGTGATGTAATGTGATATTCAGACCAAGTGTAATTTCTCCTTCAGTGTGTTCTATATATAGATGGTGGTGGGGTAGGGGAAGTTGACATAGTTAATGAAGGAACATTTTACAGTTTTTTTGTTTAATGCTTTTTAGTCTTTTTGTTCATACTGTTATTGTAGATAGTGTAGTAGGAATTTGTTTTCTTGCCTGCATTTGGAAATTACCGTATTTGACGGTATATAAGACACACGAGTGTTTAAGATGCACCCCAATATCAGCAGAGCAGATCAAGGAAAAATTAGGAATTAATAAAATTAGTAATTAATAAAATTAGTAAAATTATTAATAAATGGTACAGCCTAGGCTATATTTATGAGGTATTGTTTTGATTAAACAAGCCATGATTACAATTAAACGAAAAATAATAGGAAAAAACATGAGCCTATAAAAACTTTATTAATCAAAGGTAAGAAAACAAAATAAAAATCAAGCAATTATTACATTTGAGCAAAACAGTAGAGTTACCATTAAAATTTTATTCATCTTCAAATCCATAAAATTCGTCGTTTTCGTTATCAAAACTCTGATACTCATTTTCAATACTACTATCATCGTCGTTAAATAATGCGTCATCTTCCGTTCTACTGAGAGCATTGCTAATGCGACACTTTTTAAAAGATTTCACAACGATTTCTGGTCTAATAATGTCCCAAGCTTGCTTCACCCATTCACAGACTTGTGCAATGTTGGGTCTTTTTATTCTTCTTGTAAGTGTAAGGTTCTGATCAGGCATTGCCATGCCATTGCTCCTTCCCCTTTTGCTTGAATGGTCTATTCAAAGACACATCCAGAGGTTGCAACCAGGAATAACCACTCTGTCTTCAATTCTGCCATTTTCTTTTTAATGGATTCAGTCCTATGCGATCGGAACTGATCCCAAATCAAAAAAGAGGGCTTTCGTAATAGTCCACCATCACGTCTTTCCCATACAACTCATAGCCATAACTGAAGACCAGCTTCGTCCATCCAGCCTTTTCGATGAGCATGAATATGCACACCTTTTTGATATTTTATCTTTCGGTTTAGTTTTTCTCTTAAAAATAGGCAGTTTGGTGTCATCAGTGCAACATGCTAGAATGACCGTATTGTGACGTCACGTGGCTGCCCCAGGCTCTGATGTCCTGGTCACGGCGTCGATTGTGACGTCGTCCCCCGGTCGCAGCGTCGACTGTGTCGTTCTATCCTGATCTACCACGGCGCCAGTTGTGACGTCCCTAACAGCACCAATTGTGACGTCTTCGCCGCGGCGTCAGCTGTTCGCTCCTCGCTGCTCCAAACGTGACGTTCTAACCCTTTATGGTCCGGGTAGGAATCTGGTTAGATTGATACCAGCCTCGCCGTTCCCCAACCTGTTTCCAACGCCTGGTTACCAGGGTAACTGCACTGATCTCCAGTCTGCCTACCCACGTTGTGAATTGATCTTAAACAGACGAGATCAAACAGGGTTGGGGCCAATGCAAGCTGAGTTCAACGGGGGTGATAACACACAATTATGTATAAAAGAAAATAAAATGAAAACTCACAAAGTCCAAAGTATCAAAGAAAAAGGTAACAAACTTTTATGTCTAATTGCTCGGTACATAGGACTATGTCTACTTCCCGACACGTTCTGTGGATTGTGGCACGACGCTTTCACTAGGCAACTTTAAGGCTTCAAGTTGTCTGCTCTCTAAGAAATTTGTGTTTCGGTGTCTTTGGACGAAAGTCGAAAAACTTATTTCTGTGGTCTGATTCTAAGTCGCTCTTCAAACTACTTGTTCTTGGTTGAAGAAGAGTCCAAAAGTGTGCGTGAATCTTGGTCAGCTATCTTGACGCGGTTTCAACACTGGGCGCTCATCTCTGCTTGTCGTCCAAGGCTCAAAACTTCTCGCCAGGGTCCTCGGCTGACTCAAACTTCTTCTCTCCAGCTTGGGTCGAACGAACTTCTTCACGAACTGGCCTCTCCTGCCCGCTAAGGGGTGAACGAACCTGGCCCGCCGTCCGCGGCTCAACTCATTTCTGTCAGTTGGGGTTTCGCTTTTATTGACGCCGTCAAAACTGGGGTGAGTCTGTCGGCGCCAGGGGTTCTTCGATAATTCTAAATACGTATCCACCCTTCTTATTTCTGGTTAGGGATTTTTCATTCTTTTCCATTTTCGGTAACTCTCCTCTCACTCCCACTCCCTTACTGTGCCTCTGAAGGGCGTGTACCAACTTCCCCACTTCTTCGTATCGGTTCCTCACACTTACACTTCTGATAGAGGCGTCGACTGATTTTCTTCGTGCGTCACGTGACCGCTCTTGGCCAATAAGGTCCTGGTCGGGGATCTTTCCTCCTCCTTCGTGTGTCATGTGATCTATTTGGCCATTGACGTCTTGGTCGGGTATCTTTCCTCCTCCTTCGTGTGTCATGTGATCTATTTGGCCAATGACGTCTTAGTCGGGCGTGAACAATCCGTGGCTTTGTTTTGGGAAAGAAATACCTTGCTTAAAAAACAAAATATTAATTAAATCGCCCTTATCATGATCGACCGAGACGACACTCGGCTTTTTAACACGTGGTATTTGTCAAGCAGTTTATCGCTAATTGATATGATCTAAGAAAGGAATTTCCTAGGGTTAGCTGGCGTTTTCTGAAGCGAAATAAAATATTTCATTTTCCTTTCGCTCGATGGTCTGATAACAAAAATCTTTATTATCGCAGGGCAAGCATTTATTCTGTCAAAAGAAAGAAAAATTTTGCCAGTGACAACATCTTGTGTGGGATTTTTTAATTCTGAAGACTGTCTGTGTTTTCGCATTCATGGTTTGTCTTCATATCCTTAGATACACTTCCCCACCCACTTAGACCTTTACTATCATTCCATTCATTTTCCTTCGGTTCATGTGTCTGATAACAAAATTTTATTTTTCGTGGACACGCGGAAATCGGTCAAATGCTTGTTCGTAGGTGACCTACATATTTTCGACATCTTGCTACCTGTCAATTATAGCCGTGTCTGTGTATGTGTTTGCCTATGACCCGTTTTCGTATTATTTTTTCTTTCTTTCTTCTTCGTTTTCTCTTTCTTTCTCCCAGATCGCTTGAATGTAAAGAAAGAGTTATTCTTAAAACCTAAAATATTTTTCGGCCTTAAATAATTATTAAATGGTTGATAAACCGTAAAAAAACAAATCATATATCTATGAATATTTCTTTCAAATCGTCAGGTATGCATAGTGCCACAGTATAATGGATCTTCTCAGAGTTTGTGGTTTTTATTGTAATAGTCTTGGATCCCTTAATACTCACAGTTTTGTTTGATGGAACATCAAACGTTAGTGGGACTTCATCTATATTTCCTATCTGGCCTAGTTCAAAAGGATTTCTTTTTCGAGCATGTATAACAAATTTATGAAGCTTTACTATTTTTCATCATAGTCAGCTGGCATTCTTTTTGCAATTGATGTTTTTGTGCACATTAACAAACCTTCCCGTTTCATAAAATGATAAGACCATCCTTCTGTTCCTATAAAGTTTTGAATCTCCTTTTCATTCGCTAATCTTCTAGCCTCGTTCCTTATCATTTTCGTAGTAACGATTCTGTCTGTACTCCTCTCATGTACAACCCACATTTTAATTTCCTCTTCAATTTCAGGCCAGTGTGGGGCTAGGTGGTAAAGGTTACAGTTTCCTTTCTTCACTGCCCATAGGTTATTTTCCTGCAACCGCCATTAACTTATCATTTTTGCTGTAGGCGGTATGCCAACATATTTTGCAGCTGCTCTATTTCCATGCTCTTTAGCATAGTTTATTACGTGAAACTTGTACGCATTAGTGTAGCTTAACCTCTTTCCCGCAGTTATCATATCTAAAGGAATGAAATCATGTCTGAAGGAGTGAAATTCAGTCAAAAATTTTCCTTTATATTATCTGTACAACCTGCGTCTTGTAAACGTCTTAGTGGAATAATTATGATATAAACATTCTGACTGTATGTGCCGCACGCTGAGATCGCCACCTCCAGATCGATAATATCAGGAAGTCTACTTCGTGACAAATCAACCATGGTTAGATTCGAACCCGAGTCTCATGGTCAGAAAGCGACCGTTCTAACCACTGATACCACAGAACAAATATACTGACTTGAAAAGGCAGAAACATTTTCCTTATATTTTCCTTTGGGATCCTTACAGCCAAAACGTCTTCAGAAGGAAACTTGGTGTAATATACAAGCGAATAAAATGCTTTGTTTGCTTAAACAGGTCTGGTTTTTGAATTTTAATGTAAATCTCTTCGAGAATCTTTAGTGAGCGAACCTGGTCCTGTGCAGAATAGTAAAAAATCCTCATCATAATTATCAGCAGAATCAGAGTTATCAAATAGGCACGGACATTCCTGAGTCATGTACCAACTGGAGTTGTCTTGGAAGAGGGACTGAGATTAACTGCTTTTACGTATTCAGCATTATACTGACATTCAAATTTATACGCAATAGAACTATTTTGTAAGTAGGACAGATCAACTTTGGCGAAAGAGGGTAACACCGAATCTTTATATTACTTAACAACCCAGTCACACACACACACATATATATATATATATATGTGTGTGTGTGTATGACAATAAGGCCAAAACCCAGCATGAAACAGTGAAACAGTCTGTCGCCACTGGGTGTTGACTATTTCTGTGTTTTATCTATGTAATTATGTTTCTAGTTTTCCCATCTTTCTTCTAATTCCATTAACAGTGTCAATAGCCCTTCAACCAGATATAGAAATTCCGTTTCCATTAACGTCGAATAATGTTGTATATTGCATTTCATAATCACCTAAATTAATTATGTCACAATCATTTCTCATTGGTCATTCTCTCTCTCACATCTCTCTCTCTCTCTCTCTCTCTCTCTATATATATATATATATATATATATATATATATATATATATATATATATATATATATTTCTCTTTGATGTGTGTGTGTGTGTGTGTGTACGTGTCCGTGTTACTCCCAGTTGGTTTACTTCTCTGTCTTTCTATTTATCTGATTCTTTTTTCACATCCGTCAACCCCAGATAATTAATATACACGAGATGGATGGTGAAATGAAAGGTCCCTGTCCCGAGACAACAACAAATTTTGGCCAAATGACAAGATAGAGATTGTTTTCCCTGTCTTGCTCCAGCCGAGAAATTTACAGCAGCTATATCACTTATTGTTTTATCTAAGCATATTCCAAATGACAGTTTTCTATTTTAGATATCTATCTATCTATCTATCTCGTTCTTGTTCATCTATATCTATTTATCTATCTGTCTCATTCTATCTACACTCCGTTTCACATTATTAACGGGGGGACATTTTTCCTTTTGTCCAAAAACTACCAGTCGGAATTTATCGAAATTTTCACAGTATAATAGGAATAGCTATATGCGCATGTTGTATAAAAACTGCGCATTAGACAACAAACAGTGGCCATTTGCAATATTAACATGATATAGAAGTGTTCAAGACTATAAACGAATGTCTATTAGAACCCATTTAAACACACACACAAACTTACCAGATTCTATCCGAAACACACTAGCAGAAAATACAAATATAATAACCGCATCCAGAAAGTTAAAAAAACAGATTAAAAATAATGGAAGCCGAAACAATAAAATAGAAAAGTCAACACTCAATGATATTAACAACGAACACGTCTACGGCGTGCTGTGTTCGGGAAATAAAACATCCCTATAACTCTAGAAACATACACACAGTTAAAAAGTAAAAATAAAATCATCCGTGATAATGGCTAAAAGTATAAGCGAAAGTGCTTGGAATAAAAGAACATTTGGACAGTTTCTATAGACTCTTTGGGCAGAAAAGTAAAAACTTGTTCGAACACAAGAAAAATTAAACAAAAAGCTTTATCGCAGTACCGTGTCTGTCGTCGTTAATGAAATATATATATATATATATATATATATATATATATATATATATATATATAGGCTGTATATAAACATTCAAACACCTTTTCGAACACAATATATAGGTATGTAGTATGTAGGTATCACCTAAGCACTAAACAACAGAGTCTCCCTTTACAAAAACAACATTAAACTAGCAAACAACAGGAAATTCTTTGTATCACAACACATCCACTTATGCAACGAAGGTGAATTTCAAGTTATACCAATATAACAAACAGGCAAATAATGTTACCTACAAATACAAGAAAAAAAAGGTTTCATAAAAAAATTTAAATCAGCACTAAAAAAAGCATACCCCCCCATACATATAATCACACAACACACATACATACTGGCCAAACACACTAGTCGGACCACATACACAGAAATGCAAGAAAACAAATAGAAATATTTAATTATTTAAGATTTAAAATAAACATAAAAATCAACCTAAAAGTAGTAAATTTTCTAGACATAAAATTTAATTTAAATAATAGTGCATACAAACCATATAGGAATACAAATAATGATTCCATATATATAAACAAGAATTCAAATAATCCTCCTAATATATTTAAAAATATACCAATTGTTAATCATTATTATCTATTAACAAAAGAATTGCAACCAAATCTAGCAATATAAAAATATTTAATGAAAAAATGAATCAGAATTACGAAAAAGCGGTTATTCGTCTAAATTAGAATCCATAACGAAAAAGAATGCACACCAAAACAAAAGAAAAAGAAACATAATTTGATTTAATCAGCCTTATAATAATATAATAAAAACAAAAATAGGAGAATATACTTTAAATTAATTGAAAAACACTTCCACATCAAAAATCATTAAGAAAAATACAATAAAAATCAGAGTTTTATGAATAATATGGAGAATACATTTTTTTAAATAAAAACAATAGCAATTGTAATAATACACATCCGCAAAATAGCAATAATAATTGTAATTGACGAAATAATAATAACTGCCCACTTAATGATAAATGTTTAAGTAATAATATAACATATAAAGCAGCTGTATCAAATAATACTGACACGGAAGAAAAAAATTAGAAAGGAGCAACCGAAACCACTTTTAAAGAAAGTTTTAATAATCATATTATGTCATTTAAAATACGTAAATAGCACAACATTATCAAAATATATATGGAGTCAAAAAATATAATATATCTTCTATAGTTAAATGGGAAATTGTACAAAATCTACCCCTCTTTATAATATTACCAGTAAGAATTGTAGCCTGTGCTTAGAAGAAAAATCATCAATATTAACGTCTAATAATCAAATGAAATTAAATCAAATTAAATTATTAAAGAATGAGATAATAGGTCGATGTATTAACAAATATTTACTTTGTTACTTTAAGAATATAACATAATAAATCAAATCAAATATTAATTAATAATATAAATACAACATAAAATATTATAATTTAATTAATAATACAATTTAACAAATATTACAATTTAATTAATAATATAACATAACAACTCCTATATAAAACATAAAAAATAAAAGTAAGAATTTAATTTTGAAGAAAGTTTCAATTTCGAAGAAAAAATTTACAACTCTAAGAAAAATCTAGAGCTGAAAAAATAAAAGACGTAAGTAAAGCAAAATTTGATGAACGTTAAATTCATGAATAGGCTCGAATATAAAAACGGAGTAAAAAAAACGGATGGAAAAGGAGCAGAACAAATTGAAAAAGTTGGAAATATCATTGAAAACCAAAACCCCATGAAGAATGGAAATTTACTATGAAATTTCGAAACCGGAGGATATATCAGAAAATTCATATTTAAAAATTAGATAATCTTTATATATATATATATATATATATATATATATATATATATATAAAAAAAAATTATGTAATGTTTAAATATGAATATATAAACCATTTATTTTACATTCAACATCATCACACCGGAGGTGTTGAAACAAAATGGTTATTTTTGTAGTGATTTTATAATATATTTATGTTATAATTTTTTTAAATAAATAATTATACATATATATATATATATATATATATATATATATATATATATATATATATATAATGAATGGCTTAATTCCGACAATTATTTAATATGTTTTCTGTTTATACGTTATTTTTATAGCTAAATAATAGTAAATGTTTTATAATAAACAGTATTAACAACATTTATCGGCCTGAATGAAATTTCTCGGACATTCAGGCCAGTAAATGTTGTTAATAACTTTTTTATAAACAGAGCATTTACTTAGATATTTGTATCTATAAAAATAACGTAAAAACAGAAATATATTAAATAATTGTCGGGCCCTGAATTCAAAACCTGTGACGGGTTGTTTGGGGACCTTGTGGCACGCTGTGCACCAGGTCTGTGTATTCGGCTCTTCAAAAAGTGTCGTTGGTTCTGCTTAAAACAAACACACCTAAAATCAAAATATATGTGCCGTTCGTCTGGCTATCGGTTTCTAGGTGCCTGAAAATGATTCGACGTAAAAAGGTCCCCGGTAGGCGCGAGTCAGCAGCCCGCGTCTATCAACGACGGGAGAGTCTACGATATATATATATATATATTATTTTATATGAATATTTATATTCATCTACATATTGTTTATATGTATATAGATTAAATATGAATTTATATATATATATATATATATATATATATAGTAAAGCTGTTAATTAGTAAATTAGTTAAATAAATTATTTAATTAGTAAAGCTGTCTACATACACGTGTGTGTCTGTGTTAGTGTGTGTGTGTGTGTGTGTGTGTGTGTGTGTGTGTGTGTTATTTCAATTGTTCAATTGTTCCCCACAGTTTAAATTTTTTTCCCTTATTCAGTCACAGACATTTTTATATCGATCTCACCCGAGTTGTTTGGATCGATTCTGTTCGTATCTCTCAATCACAATGTTTTCCTATTATTATACAAAGTTCAACGCCCTCCAACAGAAATTAATCGCCCTAATCAATTTTTTTCCCAAACTCTGCAACTCGCCAATTCCTGCCAATACTTCACCGGATATTCTTTACAAACTTAGAATAATAGCGTCAATTACTTTCGATGTGTATTTCATATATATATATATATATATATATATATTAATTAAGGAAACGTAAAGAAACCAGTACCAAATCATGACTTAGTGTTTTCCGCAACGCTATCGTCAAGCGTTCGTCTTGCTTAATGGTCGTGTTGCAATAAATACTGAACTAGTGATTTGGACCTGGTTTCATTGTGATTCGTTCATTAGTGGTACTGCTTCGCCTTGGTCTATTTGTTAAAGGCATTAAACTCTTCGGTTTACTTTCCTAGTTAGGGAACAGTCTTTTCCTTTCGTTGATTTTTTTTCGTTTTGTTTTAATTATTTGTTCTTGTTTGCTTTTTTTTTCCTTTTGTTTCAATTATTTTTCATTTCGTAGGATTCGACTACATGTTGGTGGATTGTATTTAGAAGTTTTACAGACATCTTGATCTGACATATATATATATATATATATATATATATATATATATATATATATTATATATATTTAGACATGTTTGATTAAATAAATTACAAACATTATGTGTTTATTTTTATCATAATCCTTTCATATTCACGAATATTTTTCCGTATATTACAATTAAAGATTTCTAAGGATTATGATAAAAATAAGCAGACATAAAGTTTGTAATTTATTCAGTCAGAGATGCCTAAAAGAGAATTTGCTGCCTAAATACACTATATATATATATATATATATATATATATATATATATATATAGATAGATAGATAGATAGATAGATAGATGTGATAAAATATTATTTTACGGTTTTGCTATATTTATTTTTAATATATATATATATGCTAATATATATGGTATATTTATATATATATCATATATATATATATATATATGTGTGTGTGTGTGTGTGTGTGTGTGTGACATAAGTCAATTTTTTAAATAAAAAACTAAAAAAAAAGTCAAGGGTATATGGTATATATATGAATATAGCATATATATATATATATATATATATATATATATATATATATATATATATATATATATATATATATATATATATATATATACTATATATATATATATATGATATATTTATATATATATACCATATATATATATATATATATATATATGATATAAGTCAATTTTTTTGGTCAGTCAACAAAAAAACAGCCAAGGGTAACATTAAAACAGGTAAAGACTATATGTCCATATCGATATTATTATGCACTGCCATGAATCATTATTGTATCATAACGATAAGTTATGGATAAAGAAAGGAGATCATTGACCCATGTAACCATGCTCTATATACAGAGGATGGTTTGATTATAGTTGCTAAATATACCCCCAGAAATGGTGACTTAATCCAGAAAAAGCTGCACCAGATGTTCAGCAAATTCGGATTTATCAGCAACTGTATTAGTTTTAGACTATCTAACAATTCTTCGAGTGTTAGCATTTTTATTCATCATAAAAAAGAGAATGAAAAGCCTTTGGAAATTAATGGGCACAAAACCAGATTGACATTTTTTCCTCCTAGTAAGCAAAATAAAAGGAAGATTAGGAATAGGAATATTTTATGGTTTAATCTTTCATATAATATAGCCGTTAAAACCAACATAGGCAAAATATTTTATAGTTATTAAAATAGAGTTCCCCCCTCTCTACAACATATTGAATAAGATTTTCCATAGGAATTACGTTAAACTAAGTTATAGCTGTATGCTGAATATGGCTAGTTTAATTTATAAATCAAAAACCAAATCATAACCAAATCTGACATTAACGCCCCTTAAATGTAACTGTAGGAATAAAGACACCTGACCACTCAATGGCAAATGTCAACAAGAATGTGTCGTCTATAAAGCGGAAATTAGTAGAAATAATTCAACCATCAATAATCAGAACAATAAAGTGTCCATAGGACCTACTGATGGCATTTTTTAAAAGCGCTACTATAATCATATAAGTAACTTTGACAATGAGAAGTATAGGTATAATACTAACTTATTTCAATACGTTTGGAGTATTAAACAAGAAGATAGAACGAATCCCATTCTAAAATGGAAAATACTAAAAATGGTGTAAATATAAAGCTGGCAATAAGTTCTGAATATTATCTGTGTATATTTCTGAGATGAGGTATTATGTACACTATTTACATTATTTGAATTATTGTCCTCATCTTTGTCATTTCGGCCTTTCAGTATATTTCTGAGATGAGGTATTATGTACACTATTTACATTATTCGGACTATTGTCCTCATCTTTGTCGCCATATCTATTACAACGTTTCGGCCTTTCAGTATCTGTCTATATTTCTGAGATGTGGTATTATGTATTATTTTTTATTATTCGGACTATTGTCTCATTTTTGTCATATACTTATTACAACGTTTCGGCCGTTGTGCACTCCGGCCTTCTTCAGATGGTTGGAATGCCGAACTGAACCTCCTGAAGAATGCCGGACCGTACAACAGCCGAAACGTTGTAATAAATATGGCGACAAAGATGAGGACAATAGTCCGAATAATGTAAATAGTGTCAGAATATTATGTGTGGAAGAGAAGTTAGCAATAGCTACCTTCAACAAATCAAAAGTTTTCTTAAACCAGAGGTCAAAAATATAATGAATAGATGCAGACATAGGAAAGCCTGGTTATTAGAATAGAGGTTTTTGTTTTGTTTGTTTGTTTTTTTATTCGTGTGTTTTATATATTTTTAATCTTATGCTAATATTAGGTCTTAGCAATAATTTTATCAATAAATTTGTTGTTCGTTTATTCCCCCTTAGCCAGTTCACCCTAATGATCCCATCTGGTGAAACCTAGGTAGGTAGTACCGGGCTCATTAGGATTTATTTATTTTAATTTTGCTCTGCATAGCGTATTAAACACTCTTCATTTTAACTTATTACTCGCTGTTTTTTTTTCTTTGTTCCAGAGATTCAAGGAACTGGACGATTTCTTTCACCCTCTTCGGAGGATTCTGGTGCTTTTTTTCTTTCTTTTTTTCTTTCTTTTTTTTTTTCCATTTTTCCTCGGATGCAGGTTTTTTCATCCACCGAGTTTAAATAGATTTACATTATATATATATATATATATATATATATATATATATATATATATGTGTGTGTGTGTGTGTGTGTGTGTGTGTATATATATATATATATATATTTAGGCAGGAATTTTTCATTAATGCATGTTTCATTAAATATAGACAAGTTTTGTCTATTTATTTTAAGTTCCTTTCATATTGTCTGATAAGCTTAATAGCATTATCGTTGAAAGATGAATGGAAATCAAAATAAATTATGAAATCTCCACAAATATTCTTAAATGCCTATAATTTATAACAGAAGCCATTGGTTTATACCAATACTTAATACTTCTCGTTTTTCACACTCGAGTGGTCATGTGTGATGTCACGAGCTGCGACGCAATTTTCGCTTCCACGTCTCGTATATACGAGTTTGTCGTTACTTTGAAATTTTCAAGCAACAAGGGCGGACTATCATTGTTGTTTCGTCCGTGTGTTGTTTGATTTAATGGAATTGTCATCTTTAATAATGGCTTATGTAAGCCGAAAGCTTAGATTGGATTTAAACATGTATCAATATGGTGTTTTCCTTTCGTCTTTCAATGATAATGTTATAAAGCTCATCAGACAATATGAAATGAACTTACTTAAAATATATAGACAAAAGTTGTCTATATTATTTAATGAAACATGCATTAATATCTGTATATATATATATATATATATATATATATATATATATATGCATAAATTCCCAAGAGGATACAATCCAGGTAGAACTCAATGCTCAAGACAGATTAAGAAAATAATAAAAAAGGCTCAAACACTAATATTCCATGATTATGATTTATTACATTGGAATCGTAATCACGATCCAATTCATCAGACCTACAAATTCAAAAACATTGTATAGCGACAAATGAGACGCTAAAAACAACAGAAACATTATACGATTATGACTGTATATGAGACAAGTGGAAATTAACACGTATTAATCATGTAAAAAATTTGCAATAATTAAAATAATAATTTATAATAATTAAAATAGTAATTTGTAATTATTAAAATAATAATTTGTAATAATTAAAATAATAATTTGGAGTAGCTAAAATTATAATTTGAAATAACTAAATAATAATTTGGAATAATTAAAATAATGTAATAGGTTGAACTAGAAATAATTTTCGATTTGGAACAGAATAGTAATAAAGAAAGCATCATCTTATCACAAATTTAAAAACTAAATCCACTAATGTACGTTAGTTTTAGCACAGTATTGGCAGCGTACACAGTGGATTAAAGGCAAATGCTGTTCTCTCCCATGAAGACGGAAGGGCCACACGGACAGAAGAATAAGAGGATAAACTTTGGTACTCAATTGATCTGTTCTAATCCACCCACCATATCCACCTGAGCTTCTACCAACCGATTATTAACGTTTTCAATCGCTTCAAACTTCCTAGATGAGAAAAAGCTTTTCTCTAATGAAAACCAAATTCTCAAGAGTTTGTTAAAACTTTTCCACGTGGAAATCTGCAGAATTTTATTCCAAAGTAATCGAAGAGTTGCCTAACAAATGCTTTATTTATTTATTTTTTTAGTTGTTTTTGAAGAATAGTTCCGAAGAATAAAGTTTATAAACAAAAAATGGAAATTTTTCAATTTTTCTACTACGAGGGAATCTCAACATGAATCAAGATTCCAATAACTAAAATTACTAATTAGTCAACAAGAGAGAGTAGAATAAAATGGGACGAAATGTAAAATGTTTGTAGAAATGGAAGCTGACCTCCCGCAAATGGGACAATCTACAATGCAATTATTTTATTTCAAACTCCTTTTATTTAATGGCTAAATCATAGATTAATACAGAAAATAATAAATTTAAAGAAAACAAAATTAATATTAAAAAAAAATCTTTTTTATTTTTATGTGCCGTGACCCTTCAGGATGTAGGCGATCATGGCTCTCCACTTCTCCCTATCCTTTGTAGCTCTCAGTAAGTTTCGATCCTCTGCTACATCCCCCAGACCACGTTCTGTCATTCACCTGCTCAAGCTCGCCAGGTATGTCATACGTTGCTTTTCCTTTTCTCTCTTTCCCTCTATTCGACGCGTGAGTATCAGATTCTCCAGGCCCTTCTTCCTCATTATGTCCAAGAAATTTTAGCTGCCTCTTCCTTATGTTACGCATAAGCTTCTTCCTTGTTTGCATCCTCTCCAAAACCTCATCGTTGCTCACACGCTCGGTCCATAATATCCTTAGCATCCTTCTGTAGAACCATACCTCCGTTGCCTCGAGTCACTTCTTCATCTTTGAGGAAACCGTCCAACATTCGCTGCCGTAAAAGAGGACAGATGCCACGTAGCAGTTCAGTAATCTTTTGTTTGTTACAAAAGAAATCCTCTTGTTTCGCAATACTCTGCCCAGCTTTTGGGCATGATTTCTTTTCTGTTTTAAAGTTCACATTTTCGTTTTGGTTTTTCTTTGTAAAGTTGTTTTTATTGTGACAGAAAGGACAAGATCAGAATATCTGAAATTTACTAAAATTTCTTGTGCATTCGTTGAAAGATTGAACGTTTATATCACGATTTCTCGATTGAATTATGATGTCAAATCTTCTTATCATTTCCAGATCTTATGATTGTCTCGGCCAGTGTCATCGTCCTTGCAGTCGGCAGTGCCGGACGAATATTCGCCACTTCATCTTTGCGGGGCCTTCGTTTCTTCCAAATTTTACGAATGGTACGCATGGACAGACGTGGTGGTACCTGGAAATTACTTGGGTCTGTCGTCTGGGCACACCGACAGGTATGTATGTCCTATAATAAAAAAAAAAACTTTTGTTACAATAAAATAGGATTTTTTCTAATCACAGAATTTAATGCCATTCGAAGATAACATTTGCATGCATATCAGTCTTAGCAAATATATAAAGCATTTAGCCTTTAAACAACAACTGATTTATCAACTTTCTCGTGATCCCAAAATTTATTTTTTAGATGATGAAATGTTGCGTCTATTGTGAGATTAGGAGTTCAAAGGTCATCGTTTCGCCACAGTTTCGTTTGGCTGGTTTTTAGCTTTAAGTTGTAAACTGACACTCATTGGCTGAAAAGGTGTCGTCACTTTATATGCGAATATACTCAGGGAAACATAAATTATTACACAAGTGCGATTGCCTTATTATAGAGAATCTAGTCGCATTTCTTTAATTCTAAGAAGCATGACATTATTTTAAAAAAAGATTAACATTTGTTCAATCTCGAGAAAAAGTAATTACATAGATGCAATATCAGAGATTACTGCATTATATAGAAATGAATAGCATTGGTTATCTCCTAAAATATGTTACCGTATTTGAAAAGCATTTCATGTTTTCAATTCCAAACTTTTGTATATCATTTAAAAAAAAAAAAACGGCATGGATTCTGATTTCAAGCATTATCAGAAGTTCAATACCAAGATTTGCTACATTCTTGACAAAAAAGTATCAATAGTTCGATTCTAAGAGCTATGTCTTTTAGAAAAGAATAAAAGCTATAAACTTACAGAGCCACAATGGTATTGTTCAGTTCTATATTATGTAGAAAGAAATAGTATGTATTCAATTTAAAGAATCGCTACATTAAGTTCGAATAAGATATAGAATAGAATAACTTGGCATCAGTTTCAAGAATTGGTACATTGCTCGAATAGAATAACACGAATTCAGTTCTAAGAATTGGTACATTGCTCGAATAGAATAACACGAATTCAGTTCTAAGAATTGGTACATTGCTCGAATAGAATAACATGATTTCAGTTCCAAGAATTGGTACATTGCTCGAATAGAATAACATGAATTCAGTTCCAAGAATTGGTACATTGCTCGAATAGAATAACATGAATTCAGTTCCAAGAATTGGTACATTGCTCGAATAGAATAACATGAATTCAGTTCCAAGAATTAGTACAAGAATCTCATGATTTTAATTCCAAGTCTTCTGGAATCTTAAGAAAATAATTTCATGGTTTCGATTCTAAGTATTAGTATCATTATGTCCAAAAGATAAAAAAACTGGTTCAGTTCGAAAAGTCATTAAATGTTCTACGCGATAATTCTTTTAAAAGACAAAAGACGATTGAGTTTTTTATGATTCATTTTCTCATTTTCATGGCCTCATTTTTTTTCTCCTTTAAGCGACGATCTTTATACAAATTTTCAGCGCTTATGAAAAATCTTGAAAATTTCAAAATGTATATTTAACTAAAACATCACAATTAACATGTCAATTTTATTGATCTGATAGGAGTCAACATGTAATATCGATCCAAAGTCATAATGAGAATCTATTAATATATTTTAATATAATGGGAATCTATTAAATATCCCCTTTAGAACCACATGACTATTATAAACACCGTATCTACTCGTGTATCGGGCGACCTTTAAATTTTCACTTTTAATAAATGATTTTATTATATACTGCGTATATCATATGAGATCGAATTACAATAAACTAACCTCTTTTCCTCGATCTCTTTATCCCATCTTCTAGTTAAATAAGTTAAAAAAGTAAAATAGAATGATAAAATTATCGTTAGTAACGCTATTCTCGTTTCGTAAACACGTACAGCCATAAACAACCGAACGAGAAACAGCTAAACATCTTATAAACGTAAACAATGGAAATGATGCATATCCGCTGTTTGTATTTTATAAGACGATACTAATATATGAATATTACATGCAGTATTATTGGATACAGTTAAGTAAAAAATCAAAATCATGTTTATTTTGCACTAAATAGCTATATAGTTTGATCAACGACTAATTATATATCTCATGTATCATGCGACCCTCTTAAAATTAGCTTCAAAATTAGTTTTTCAAAAGTCACATGATACGCTAGTATATAGGGTAAATGAATGTAGTATCAAGTCGCGTTCAGAATCAGAACATTCGCTATGTCGTTATAGCGTCAAACACTGACTTTGCCATGAGTCTATATTTCAAATCAGAGACTTTGATTTGAGTATAAAAGAATTTAATTAAAACAAATTATATGACATTGTCTTGTTGTTATATATGAGTCAGTGTGTTATACAACTTATAATTTCCAAGATAACCTTGAGTAATTGATTAAAGACTATGAGAATATTCTTTGGCATTGATTGACCGTTATAGAGGAGTCAATGTGCCATAAAAGCACATTTCTAATTTCAGTCACTCTTTTTTTAACGTGATGATTATCTTAATCAGAGCTGAGATCTAATCACTTGCGATTGCTAATCAAACTAATTGCCAAACTTAATCAACTAATCTTTGAAAACATCAGGAACCCCCTATCAAGATGAGACAAAAAAATGAAGTTACATTTACACCGAATGTGTGCGTCAGAAACAAAATAAAAATGCTCCAATAAAAAGAACAATATCTACAGAAAACCCCGATTTCCGCCAGCACCAGCCCGATGTATTTATTCACTCTAAGAA
This sequence comes from Acanthosepion pharaonis, assembly GCA_903632075.3. Classification (NCBI taxonomy): domain Eukaryota; kingdom Metazoa; phylum Mollusca; class Cephalopoda; order Sepiida; family Sepiidae; genus Acanthosepion; species Acanthosepion pharaonis. The sequence goes on along the minus strand of CAHIKZ030000395.1, from coordinate 696,429 downwards.
TCAATATATGAACATTAGAACCTATTTACCCTGACAAATATTTGCTTCTTCACTCCGATAAATGGGAGACAAATGATGTTGGCATTTTGAAGATAGCAGCACTGTTTCAAATCCAGTTCTGGTTGATGTTGTATTCATTTCTGAAAAACATCTTGGAATTGAAGTCTTCAGAATTCTATTTCAGAGTTTGTCAAGGTTAACTTTACAAAGGTAATTAAATTTCCTTTAGACACAACATTGCTCTGTCCTGTCGCCAGCCATCTTATTCTTGGGCTCTCAGTGTCGATGGCAGCACTTAGGAAACATTTGCTTAACTTCCTAATACACGGTGTCCATAAAGTTCGTGTGCACATTAAAAAATTTATAACTTTATTTGTATTTGCGATAGAAATAATCTGTAAAAAATGTTATAAAGTTTAATGTACCTAGTTTTAAGTATAGCTAAAACAACTAATGTGATTTCAGGCATTACTGTAAATCAGTTGGCAAATGTTTTCCGTGAACTATAAAATCGTATTACCCATTGTATTGCTAATGATGGAGGACTTGTGGAAACTTAAATAAAATTTCAATAAAACCTTATAAAATATTGATTTACTTCTTTCTAATCTTTTTTACAAATTCTTTCTATCGCAAATACAAATAAAGTTATGATTTTTTAAAGTGCACACGAACTTTATGGACACTCTGTATATGTCAAGCAGCATTTATTTCCGCAAACAAATTTGCCTTGCGACAAAGGTTCGCTAGAATATTATTATTATATGAAATCGCTTCTCAGTAGCGCTCCATAATGTTGATCTTAAGTCAGACTAAATTAAGATTAACGGCAGTTTCGCTGTGTTTTTTCTTGTTTTTTGGGTTTTTTTTTTTTTTTTTTGGCTAGCAAGGTAATCACGCACACTTATCCTTACTTATGCCAACAATTTTGTCTTCCTATAAAACTAGGGTGATATTCGTATACAGTTTAAAATGATTTATTTTAACATGTTGTCCCATATCAATCAGATTCGAAACAGAACTATATGTACAGGATGGGGTTCTGTTGCCATATACTGATATACCGAAATGCATTTCGGGATCGTCGTATCGGTTACATAGTCGCCCATTTTACTCAATGTCAGCCTAATAAAGAATCCGTGTGATATTAGAAAAAAGCAAGATGTTAGTAATGAAAATCAGTAACACAAATCATTTGAATCATCATCAGATAGGCAATGCTAAAGGCGGATATGGCAACGCAAGAGCTGTTCAGACAACATCAAAGACTGGATACTCATGACATTACCGGAACTCCTGAGAGCCACCGTCAACAGATCAGCCTAGAGGAAGTTGTCTGTTCCTTCCGCCCTTCAGCCTCCTCGACGACTGAAGTAGTCGAGAGAATGATGATGATATGATAATTAAAACATAAGAATCGAACAATCGTCTGGGCGTAATGTTTGCAGTGTCAATGCCTTCTAAACTCAAAACTGTTATTAAAAGCAAATACTTCCTCTCAAAATAAGAATTTTTCGATTTGGATTAATATAAATTCCTTAACTAATAAATATTTGCATACCATAATAGAATGCAATGTTTAAACCTTTGAACCCAGCCTTCCTGAATAATTTTAAGCCTTCTGCCTGAGCTCCTGAGTCAAAATTCGCAAATAATTGGTATGTAATAGTTCACGGTAGATATCAAAATAGTTACAAGTGTTTACTCACTGTTCAACCGGTAGCTGAGTTTTAAGTCATTTTTCTCTACCACTGTTCAACTGGTGGCTGGGAATTACGTTATTTTTTCTCTACTACCGGTAAAGCGGTTGTCAAGGTTCAAACGGTTAAATATCTTATCTTACTGATACGAAGTAAAGGCTTCCAAAAACATTGCCAGGTATTGTACATTTATTTTTCATCTAGATGGCGAACAATGAATATTATATTTCCATTCTTGGGTAAGGTTAGAAAAATTGTAAACCAATAGAATTTTTTTTAATTTAGAAATATTTACCATGATAACTAAAAAAAAGAAAGAATTTTTTCTTGGTTTAGGGTATTACTGGTCACTTCTTAAGTTTTTGTACACATTCAACAATTTTTCTCTTAAAGGTTTTTAAACAAAAAACTTTCTTATCAATTTACCAAGAAGAGGTTTTCATCGTTTACTTTCTGTTTTTGCCTTGAGTAGCAAAACAAAAAAAAAACATAAAGAACAAATCTAGAATCGATTGGAAGACGTAATTATAACTTTTTCAAGAATTGAACAAACGGTTTGCGAGTAATTCATAAAGATTTCTTCAAGTTTATGTAACTTGAAGAGTTAGGAAGAGGAGGAGATTGATTTTGCTAGCAATAAAACTCGATGTTTTTATTGAAAAATAAAAGAAAATGGCACGCTTCTATGACGTCATAGAAAAGATAGACAAATTAGTATTTAGTGGTTGATATAGAGATAGATATGGAGGCAAACACTTTTAGAAGGTAAAAATTCACAAACACACACACATACACACACACACACATCAGCCACCCTAATGCAGAGAAAAGAATTCTCAAGAGGACTAGTGATAACTTCTGTTGCAGTAATTTTTCCATTCAGAGTTCACCTTCTCTTAGACAAGTTGCTACCCAAGGCTAGAGAATCCATTTTACCGTGTTATTTAACCCATATAAGGAGGGAATAAATAAATTCATGCTAGGATATGAATTCCTATATTTATTTATGCGAGAGTAAATGCCACGAACTCAGCCGGAATTCCAACAAGACTCTTTGACGATTTCCCCTCCCGAGCCGACATTAAACAAACTCTCATTAATAATGACTTTTCTAATTATATCGTTGATGAACAAATTAGACGAGAAATATTAGCATAAATCAAAAAGAACATAATACTTCCTCAAATAACGCTAAACATATCAACCTATTAATTGTAATCAAATGCATTCTAACCATAAACAAGATGAAAAAAATCTCTTCAGTACTAATATATTCCCCACTGATCCAAGTAAAAAAAATAAAACTAATTATATATTATACTAAATTTAACACGACCAACTTAATCATACGCAATAAGTTTTCTCTGTTAACTAGTGTTTTGGAAAAGACCAACATTGTATATCAGTTTAAATGTCCTTTGGGAGATTTTATCCCTGACAAAAAGTAAGTACATATATTAGTTTGACGACCACAGCCTTATCAAGACGTCTTACACTTCATTTGTCGCATACAAGTTCTATCGCACGTCATTTAGAAACATATTCTTATCAACCTTCACAATACAGGAAAATATTTGTTGACAACACCAATATACTACACCATAAAAATAATAAACAAAAGAAATTTACGTGTGTAGTTGTAATGTTTTAAAATACATTTGACCAACATTTAACGCCATTTTTGCATTTTTACCATTTCTGATAAGCTCCCTTACATCGTGGATGCTTGTTTACAAAAACACCATAGTATAAATTTTAATATAATCATAACATAACGCGTTCACACGTGTCCACAAAAAAATCACAGTTACATTAAATTTGTCATCTGAATTCACCCCTGAGGATGATCTCGGAAGAGATTGAAAGTACTTGGGCGAACAAGAACTACGGCGCCTTCCTTGATGAATTGCAACTTAACAGCAAGAAGATAAATGGAGAATTAGAAAGGATTATTATAAAAATAAACATAATATGTCTATATTATTCAATGAAACATGCTTGAATGAAGAGATTCTGCCTAAATACACACACACATATCCATAGATAGATAGATAGATGCAGTTAGGATATAGAGAGTGTTTCATGCCTCGGTGCAATTTTCAGGCAATTTAGATTGAATAGTATAGCTCGACTGTTAATGACATATTAGGACATTATGGGTAACGAGGTCAGTTATTTCCAGTTTATTATGTTATTCTAACGGTCATTGAATGGACGCGAGCGATTATTTTGAAATTAAACTAACGGGTATTGATTAGAACTAGTTATGGGCTGGAAAGCTGCTATTTTATTCGACAACGAAATTGCTTGGCTGAAGATAGGTACAGAAAGACCCTTCAACGTTACAATGGAAACATTCGATGGAGCCGACACATGTGAGCTAAAAGTCATGCATGAACTAATCAAAATAACTGACAGAAATTCTATAGGCCTGTACAGGGTCTCATAACCCTACAAAAATGTAACAGAGAAAAACGAAAAAGTAATCCCGAAAATCATCAAAACTATAGGAGTTGAGACAAAAAGAGTAGATTTCAAAGATATCCAATTCACCCCCAGAAAAGGCAAATATCAGCCATACAGAAAACCCAATAACAGATGACTTTACATACGCACCTATTCCAAACAATTACCAGTAATAATTCAACAAATCCCACAACCAATTGACGGTTGGTTATTTGACAATTTTTCACACGAACACATCCTTAACGAAGACAAGACTTTATGAAACGGTAACCCTTACATATACACTAAAAGTAACTGAAAGATAAACATAATATGTTTTAACTCACTGTACAAGAAAAACTTCAAAACAAATGTATGTAAATATTCATTAAACTCGATTCTCAAATACTCCCTCCCTTAACCAGTCTCCACAAAATATTCAAAAGATATACAGTATAAGCCATCCATAGTTGTACCGTGAACATGACGCAGATAATAAAAAAAAGATAATAAAAAAGAACCAAAGAAAAATTTTTACTTCGTTGCATAAATTTAAAAACTAATTGTAGAATATCATTCAAAGTAATATATTTTAAAATAGTAATGTTGTAAAAAAACAAATTAAGTACCGAAATAAATAAATAAATGAAATAAGACAGAAACAAACGCAGACCCCAAATATATAAATATCTTATTATAATTTTGCTTACCCACCCCAACCTCGTTAGTTCGCACAACCTGCCAATACCTTTTATAAATAATTGACTCTTCCGTTTTGAAGTGTGAAGAAGAAAAAGAAACTACTTGGTTTCAGTGAGAAAAAGGAAGGAAGTGTTTAATGTCTCCTGCCAATACCTAATAAATAATAGATCGTTTTAATCGCCTGATCGCGTGGAAAGAGGGGAAAAGACACTACTTGGTTTCAGTGAAAAAAATAAAAGAAAGAAAGAAACGCTAAAAGTGTTCCATAGCTGTTACAGTGAAATGGAAAATATTGTCAATTTCAAATCTTTTCATTTGTACCCCCTTACTTCTTAAAATAACGACCAGCATTCATATTTATGATTTCTATTGCAATATTTTGTTAAAGTTGTTAAGCTCAATATATTTAAAGATGCTACAGAGGAATATTTGATTGTCGTACAATCAATCATTTACTTAAGAATTAGAATTTCACGGGTTAAAATAATAATAATATTAATTAGTAGCGAATAATTAATGAATAAATACAAAATACACCAAAGTAATTAATAGTAAAGAAAACTGATTAAAAAAGTTTACAAACAGTTCAATGAAATTGCTATAAGTAACTCACGGACACATCGCACAATGGATAAAGGCACTGGTTAGATCCATTGACAGGACCCAAAGAGTGTGAGTTCAATACCAGGATAAGGTGGTAGAGAACTTGGAGAGGGAAATTAACAGGAGATAACTGACATTCATTAGACATGGCACGTGGAACTAGAACAGTCTACCCCAGTGAGCGAAATAAAGGGTTCAGTACGACATTCCAACCACATGAAGAAGGTCGGATCGTACAACGGGCGAAACGTTGTAATAAAAATGGCGACAAAGATGAGGACAATAGTCCGAATTATGTAAATAGTGTAAGTAACTGTTTTCTAGACAATAATTATTTCAAATCAATATCTGTTAAAATGATTTAAAATAACTGTCCACGCCTAGCGTTAGAATATCGCAATAAAACTAAAATAACAGACCCCATTACCTATAAGGCCACAATGAGTAACACAGATAAATAGCTAAGCTACTATCTAACCTGAAACAGACTTTAGAATTCGATAATGAGCTCTATTTTTACATTGCCTATATTAACATACGATCTATCGCGGATACTGAGCACTTTTAACCTAACAGCTTTCCCAGAGCAATAGTTAAAATGGCGTTGAGCCTGTGGATCAGGACGGATACCATCCTTTTTAGAACATTGTGGATTGATGCTACAGAATCGCAAGCAAAGAATTGCAACAGAAACCAGGTTATTTGGGGGCTTTCAGCAGCCAAAATGGATAGCACATGTAATTCAAAGAGAAAATAATGACATAATCAAGATGTTGACGTTCCACACGACTTCAAACAAAAAGTTAGGTAGGAAACCCCCATCAATACTGGAAAGGGCGATAACAGTAAGTTGAGAAATGTGGTTCCCTGAAAAATAGTTTTAAGAGAAAGCACTTGCTGTTCGGTCAATCAATGTCGAATGTTTCCTTAGAGGGAAACGGATGATTTTTTTGTTTACCATTAAAACTATATTTTACATGCACACACACGCGCGCGCACACATATATATAACATAAAAGGTTAATGGTCAGACTGAGAAGCATATATAAGCAGCTCGGACTGAGGGCTCGGAGAGCCGAGTTCGAATTCCACTTGAATCCATTACATTCACTTACGTGCTAATACCCTTGTGAAAGGCATGAATCCTCTTCTCCCTTCAGCTATAGATAAGTAGGGTTCTATGGCCTTGGATGGCAATTAGTTTAGTAGAAGGACAACTCTGAATTCAAAACATGAGAAAGATTATTTGGGTGCCTTTTGGCACGTAGTGTTCAGATATTCAGCTCTTCAAACAATATATATATATAGAGAGAGAGGGGGGGAGAGAGAGAGTGAGACAGACACGCAGAAACGGAGAGAGGGATGATGAGGAGAGAGCGAAAGAAAGAAAGAAAGACGCTGTATCATTATTGTATGCGTACATATGTTGGCATACGTTCATATATATATACGTTTCTATATGTTCATGACTGGTTACCTGCCTTTGCATGCCTCTGTGTGTGTAATACGTGTTTGTGTAGTACATTTAGATGGACTGTATTATATAAGTGTATACATTGTATAAGATAGCACATATCGGTTTTTGAAAGATGATCTTATAATTTGAAGCCAAGAGACTGAATTTGTTAATAACACTCTTTCCATTCATTCTCGTCTTTTCAATCATACTTTCATTCCTATCTATTTGGCTTTGATTAAAAATGTCCGGACATCACGATTTTATAAGCACCTGAAATAAGTAAGTTGAAGCCTATACGATTCAAGAGGAAATAAGATATCTTTTATTTTAATAATCCAATATCTTCCTTAAAAGAGCTAAAAAGAGAATCCTTTTTTTATTGTAAGCTGATATGTCCTCCCGACAGATGCTTAAAAATGCCGACCCTTTGTATACACTATTTTTTTTAATTTTATTTTTATCGTATATACTATGTTTCTTCATATATATATATATATATATATATATATATATATATATATATATCGGTGATGAAGTTACATTTATAAATCTAGCAAAATCATAAAAAAGGATTGTCAATACTGCAAATAGAACGGAACAATTATAGCAGCCTTTTATGCAAGCTTTTAAGCAACGGCACACCGACGAGCAAATGAAAATATCACGGCAAACTTAGCAACATTTTTATAGGCGATTTTAAAAATAAATATTAAAATAAAGTATTTTTAATAACATAATCGACGAATAGCGAAAAGAATTATTTAAAGAAACTTTTAATACTTATTCATTTATTCAAATACTAATGATATACGATTACTATTTTCATACACACACACAGACACACACACACATATATATATATATGTGTGTGTGTGTGTGTCTGTGTGTCTGTGTGTATTAATTATTAAATGGCTATTTACTAAAAGATCTCAGTCTGATGAAATGAATATATAGATATTCACGAAATAAATGATAATCGAAATGAAATTTTAAGGTTTTCTTCTTGATTATTATTATTATTATTATTATTATTATTATTATTATTATTATTATTCTCTGAAGTTCGCATTGAGCCCTTTCTGGATTAATATCCTCCTTGAATTATCCCTACTAGTCACAAATTAGTAATATATATATATATATATATATATATATATATATATATTATGATGATATTGGTAATCAGTGTGAAATTTCTTAACGGATATAGATCCAGGAAGAGCTCTATGCCAGAGACAGAGTGATAATTAATATTATTTAAAAAAAAGCAATGAGATCATATTTATTTCATTGAGGTCGTAATTGACCTCAACTCTTCAGATCTCGTAATAAAAAAAGTATTGTATTACGAGATCTCAAGAGTTGGGGTCAATTTTACGACCTCAATGAAATAAACATGATCTCATGGTTTTTTAAGGGTTCGTACTTTTATATATATATATATATATATATATATATATATATATATATATGCCGTGACAATAAAATTCGTCATAATGTGCAGTGGCACGTCGGTTGAGAATCACTGAACTATATGAATAAATAATTATAGGAATAATTACGTAATAAAAATTGTGATCGGAGATTCATAGTTAACCTTAATCTAGGCCAGCATTTTTCAATCGGTGCGCCCGTAAATGTAACCAAGTGCGCCCCAAATTAACAGAAGACTAATTTAAGAATTAGTTTTATATTTAAAAACACATTATTTTACTAAGCTAAAGTAGACTTTCATGTCTAAATCAATTTTTTTCTTTATCATTTGATATTTTAAACTGGCTGCTAAATTTAAAATTTCAAGACAAATTTTTCCTTATTAAAGATTAAAGTGCGCCACAAAGTTTTCGTTATTCTACAAGGGCGTCCTCAAGAAAAACAATGATCCCGATTACCACTTCATATCTTATTCATCTTATTTACATTCAGACTTTTGCCTTCATCTTTCTTCATCAGGGCTATTAATGACTGCTTGCGAATACCAGGTGCTGCAAGCTTGGATGTGCGGGTGGTGTAATGGACAACGACTCAAAATTGGAAATCAGAAAGCCGAGTTCCAATTCAATTCGGGTTTGTTATATTCACTTACGCGCAAATACCCTCGGGAATGTTATGAATTCACCTCTTTCACCCCAGCCATGGGTTAATTAGTATGACTTGTAAGAGTACATCATTATTAGCTAAATTAACTTATAATTTCAAAATATTGTCTGGCTTAATATAACTTGCAAAAGGTTGATAATCCGTAAAAAACAAATCTTAAGGTGCTTCTCGGGTCGCCTTCAAGGAATTTCCTAATGAACACTACGAGGGTAGATCGGTCTCATGCCTTGGCACATGTGCCCCATATTGTTCTTATTTTAGTACTACTCGGCCTGTTTCCACTGAATATAAATCAGAAATAGCCGGCCCAGAGATTGAGCAAATTGAGTGACCAAATTCACAAAATGCTAGGCTATTAAAAATAGACCTAAAGGACTCGAGCGATAGTTGTAGAACTTTCTTTATTAAATCGAAAACTTTCAACGTCTTACTGAAAGGAAGGACATTTCGCCATTTCTTTGGTATTAACGAATCAATAGCCTCACAACATTCGCACCTGAGAACAATTATTAAGTAACTTATATGAACAGATTATATCAGCAATTTTCGATTACTTAATTTTGGACAGCCGTTAACTGGAAATAGCTAGAATCACGAAAAGTGAAACCGCGAATATTGGAGATCAATATATATATATATATATATATATATATATATATATATATATATATATATATATGGGTGCGATGGATAAATTGTCGTCTAAATTACGCTAAAATGAAAATAACACTGACATCTCATTTTAACAGATATATTTACCAAAATTACGCACAAATATCTTGAAATACTAAAGATTAAATTAATTCAATAAAACGGCCATCCACGACCTCCAAACAACTTCGGAATCTCCTGCAACTCTTCTGGACTGTTTCCTTATTTAAGTTGCTGAATGCTGCCATAATCCTTGCCTTCAGTTCATCTTTTGTGTTACAAGGAGTTTTATTGGTCTCTCTCTCTCAACTGTGCACCACACATAATAATCATGGGGGTTGCAGTCTAGGGAGTTAGGTGGTCAGATGTAAGACGTGATGTGATCGAAGAAATTGTTTGACAGCCATGACTGGGTTCTCCTGCTTGTGTGGCATGGTACAGAGTCCTGTTGCCAGACATAGGGTCACTTAGCAGCAACCCTCTTGACCTAGGGCAGTACTATCTCCTTAATGCACTTGATGTAGGCCTCCGCGTTGAAGCCTCACCAACAAATTCGGGGGTTATTTTCTTATTAAAACAATCAGAGTGTCTTTTCTGAGCTACCTACCTTCATAATCACCCTTTGATTCATCCAACTCTTTCCGAATCCTGACACAAAAATTGACACCCAAACACTCTGAAATGTCCGTATTGTAGCTTTATATATATATATATATATATATATATATATATATATGTGTGTGTGTGTATATATATATATATAAATGGACGCTGAGGTCAACACTATGGCGATAGTCTGTTTAATGCTTGAACGCAATATTTTTCACCACAAGCAAGGCAATAAAGCCACTAAGAATCAAAACACTGGAAAAATATTATTAAGGAGAAAGAACAATAAAGTACAAGAATTAAGAAGACAGACGATAATGATTAACATTGCATTTAAATTTTGATCGATTAAAATTAGATGAGCGATACTCATGTGCGATAGAAGAAACTGTTAGCATAGAACTTACGGTTGCATCTGGCTCGCTCGAATGATAGACCTTGACGTCAATCTAGTACTGTATTTTAATTCATAAAATCTATGTACCAAAAAGGGAAAGCTCATCAGAACAATTAGAATGAAAGTATTTATAGAAAAGAAAGGGTTGGAAAGGGTTTGAAGCCGAGATGCCAGGTCAGTAATATTGCAGATTTTTCTTTGTATTTTGTCAAGAATCCCTAAATAGATAGCAGAAGCACCAGACCAGATATGACAGTGATATTCAAAGCATAGACGAATTTTGGACTTATAAATGTGTAAGATAGATTCTGACGAGCGAAATTGTTTGTCACGGCACAGTGAACCAACTTTCCTAGCAGCAGACGTAGCAACTGATTCAATGCAATCTTTCGACTTCATGTCAGCTGTTAGCCTAGAAAGACTCGCTGATTCACTCTCCTGAGAAGGTTAGCATCAGTCATGCTGATGGAAGAGAAAAGAGTTCTCTCAGACGATGGAAAGAGAGCATCTTTTTCTTTTCTTTTGGAGGCTTTAAAATTAACAAACACTTTTTTCCCTGTTAACAATAGATTGTAAGTCATTTTTAGATTAGCTTTTATTTGATATTATCGGACCAATCAGACTTACTAGTAAGGCATAAGTAAATGGTTGTGTGATCAGCATAGACACCGAGTTGTGAGCTGATGACATGAAAAAAGACCATGAGGAAAATTAGGAACAACTATCGGTCCAAGTACAGGGACCTGAATTAATGCTAAAAAGATCTAGAAGAGTGGCCTTTCAAGACAACTTTCATTTCACGATTTGATAAGAAACATTCAATCAGTTCAAAATTTCGTTTAGAAACACCATAACATTGTTAAGAAGACCAGCGTGCCAAACCCTATTAAATGCCTTCAAGATATCCAAAGTAACAGTTCGAGCTTCACCATTCTTATCTAAAACTTGATGGATTATTTCAGAAATATTCGTTAATACATCAGGAGTTGATGGGATTTCGTTTTTGACGATTTTAATTGGAGTGTTAGATTGGAAGCTAGGTCTCATGATTTTACCAGTGAAATTGCTCGATGCAATCGTAATTTCTAATAGCTTCTTATCCCTCACTTCTCGATTGTGAAAGTGTCTTTCGGATTCTTGCTTTCATCTCACCCAAGATCTTTAAAAATTTACACCCAACATCAGTCATCGTCATCGGTCTTTTTGAATCCTGATCTTTTCATGTGTCCTTTCAACGTTTTCTTCATTGACCTGCAGTAACCCATTGCACCTTAGTGTCATCATCGTCTTACTTGCAGTGAAATGATTAAAACTTGTCACATATAACACACACACACACACACACACATACACACACACACACACACACACACACATATATATATATATATATATATATATATATATATATATATGGGGAGAGAGACTAACATAAATCCAAATGAATATCTCCTCTCCTGGGTCAATGCCAAGGCTTTTCATAATAGACCCTTGTGCAAATTAATTGAAAGAAAACGAATAATTCCATTATTATTTACTTTTTTCGTATTTTTACAATAAAACATGGCCCAATGCACATGTTACTACTTTGTATGTCCATTCTATCAATTCATTCCTTGCAGATTGACCACAGATTCTCGATTGGATTTAAATCAGGAGAGTTTCCGGGCCAGTCTAGTACTTTGATTTGCTCACTAGTAAAGCTTACGAGTGTTCATGCAGCGTTATAATTTTTGTCTACCTTCTTAGAGTAACGTCCATGCGCAGACAATGGCCGTAGGACAACTAATCAACAGTTGAGACAATAGTGCCTGGGCGTGATAAAAATCCGCTGGAATCACGGATGATGCAATGTATTTCAAAGCCAAATTTCATCATGCAACCCGAAAATAGATTCATATTACTGCACACCACTGCAAATGACCAAATCTGAGGAAAAATAGAAATCAATTAAACCCTGTCACTCAGTAATGTGGATCTAAACATGCCTGTATGGTGAAAGAAAGAATACTAAAATGGATGTTTCAATTAATTTGCACAATGGTATATATATATATATATATATATATATATATAACAAAATTCGGAAAATCTATCTCAAAATAACATATCTCCATATATCCATTGTCGAGACAAACCGTGATTCACCTTAAGCGTTTGAGATTTTGTTATTTTAACTGTATCATCCTACACCTTAGATTTTAACTAATTCCAGTTATTTTCTTGTTTTTAGTTATTAATTTCAAGTATTTTTTATTTATTTTATTTCATTTTTACTTTTATTTTTTGATCTTGTTAAAGGATATTCTTTTTTTGAGAATTTTGGTTCAATGTCGAAACTTAACAAAGTAAATATTTATTAAATTATATATCTACCATTACGTTGGATTCTCACCCGAATTTAATCACACACATTATATATATATATATATATGTGTGTGTGTGTGTGTGTGTGTGTGTGTGTGTGTGTAAGTAAAGTGTCTGTGTGTGATTAGTAAGAAATGATATCATTAAGCTAATTAAAACTTTTGTTCACAGAATGGAAGCGTTATCTTATCAAATATGATCGATTTGCTAAATTCGTTAAGAGCTTTCAAAAGGGACATGAATTTGTATTAAAACTACAAGAGAAGTAAATAAACAATGTCACATTCCATTTTGGTACACAGAAGAAAACATCAACAAAAAGCTCTTGAAACCAAATTAAATTGAGGACCTACCAATGTTTAACACTTTCCCATGAACTAGCCGATAAGAAAGAGATGTTTTCAATTGCTACACACAACAGAACAAATTAAAGATTAACCTGAGACGATGTTGAATTATTAGATGTTATGATGAAATACTTCTTTCCGGACGTGGGCTTTTATGGCTCTCCTCAACTTCTTTTTCTTGTGTGCTTTTATTTACATCTTTGACGATTCTCATTTTCCTTTATCTGCCATCTATTAACTTGAAATCTTTGAGTAGATTACTGGCTTCTTACCAAAATTATTTTGAATTGTGAGTGTTACATTTTCCTCGTTACATTTCCCAGAAAATTCAGCTTTTAATCTTTCTGATTATAACTATCAAATTCCTTTTCGTTCTCATTTTTTTTAAAACATACCCGTTGTTCACGTGTCCTGTCTATGGCATTCTCAGCATTCGTCGGTAGAACCAAATCTCTGTTGCTTCATGATTCTTCTTAATCTTTGAGATTGGTCAGCATTCGATATCATATAGGTGATTAGATATCAGCACTCTTTGTTTTAGCGCTACGGCTATTTTCCTATCACTTGGTCCTTTGATTAGAGTCTAAACGGCATGTGTCTATATTTGGATATATATCTTTGGATCCAGTGACAGGATCTAACTAACGCATTAGTCTACTGTGCCATGTGTCCTTGAGAGTGTGAGTTCAATACCCAGCAGTGGAGAACTTGCAGAGGGGAATTAACAGGAGATAACTGACATCCATTAAACGTGGTACATGGAACTAGAACAGTGAGCGAAATTTAGCAATTCGACATTCCAACCACCTGAAGAAGGTCGGAGCGTACAACGGCTGAAACGTTGTAATAAATATGGCGACAAAGATGAGGACAATAGTCCGAATAATGTAAATAGTGTCTAAACGGCATATTTCTCTCTTCGGACTTCTGTGTCTTATTTCCCCATCGCCTGTGACTACATTACCCAGACAGTTAAATTGATGTTCCTATTTGATATTTGCATCATCAATACATAGATCACACCTTAGTTTTGGGTCGCTTTTACGGACAAGCATAATGTCTGTCTTTTTCCAGTGAATAGTTAGTCTTTTTTTCATGCTTTCCTTTACTAGCTTTCTAGTTTTCCTTCTGAGTCTGCACATTGCTAGCCGCATTTCTTACGTTATGAAGATTATATCTGCCAATAATAAAACCAGGAATGTCTGTTATGATTGTCTGGTTTTTTTCTTTAAATAAATGATACACACCGTTCTCTTTTTTGTTGTTTTTGCGTATCTTATTGTACTCGTGCTCTGTCCGCATGCAACCTGTTTATCCCCAGGAAAGGTTACTGATTCCTGGAATAGTGATTGAATTAGCTATAAAATATATTATCTGTCTATATTTCTGAGATGAGGTATTATGTACATTATTTACATTATTCGGACTATTGCCCTCATCTTCATTTTAACAAGCCACCTCATTCACAAGAACATGGAGTAAGGTAGCTGGTTTAGTCGGCCGACAATAATCCGAATCATGTACATAATAATAATATATTATTCCGAGTTGTTTTTGGATTATTATTCTCTACTTCTGTGCAGTGTTCGTACACTTTTATATCGCTTGCCAAAAACCTTGTGTACTTCAACAGCTACATATTGAAGGCTGTTGCAATATAGTAATGGTAACAATCCATATAATGTAGGCGAGGTTTTCTCACTCAATTCTATAGTATCACTTCAATTTTTCTGTACCCACGATGTGTTGAATGATCTTCTGAAAAAAGAATGGATTGACGAATTTCTCACCTAACTCGTCCGGTTGCATGTAGTAATTGTCACAAGTAGTAACAACAACTTGAATGAAAAAAGTGAAGAGTTACTTGATGACAAATGTAAGTGAGGTTTATTGAAATATAGTTATAGATCATTACTAAAATTTGTGACAATGAAAATTGGATAATAATATTTGCAATTATCTGATACTACATTAAAATGTTTTTAAAAGACAGGAAATGAGCTTTGGTAAGGAGGGGTAAAATTAGCAAAGATCGTATTTAAAGTCGTCAAGCAAGCGTAGCAGTATAGCTTTAGCAGAATCTCGTCAGGGAATAATGGCTTCAGGAATCGGGCTGAGTGTGGTTGACGTCGCTTTGCACTACCACCTCGACGCGCTTTTTAACGGCAACTGGCATGTACACCCGAGATCTAGAGGCTATGTTCGACAAGTCTCCCACTCCACCCGATTCTTCACCCAGCATAGTTTTATAGAAGAGCGAGCCTTATTCAGGTTTCTATGATTGGTGAATAATTTCATAATGACCATTCAATTAGTGTATAGAGAACTGCTTACAAAAATTAATATATAAAAACTAATAATAATAATAATAATAATCTGCACTGGAAAATATGCAAATTATACGGGAAGGAAACTACAAAAATATAGTATAAATATCACCCAGTACCGATAATGTTCTTGCTATCAAAAGACGTCCTGGGTATTGAGTCAGGATGATTTCCTCTAACATCTGTCAGGCGAACTGTTTTTCAACAGATCATCTTACGTTCAGACGAGAAGCACATTCTCCATCAAATCGATTAATTCACTTTTTTCATTACTCTTAAATGTTATATAACTCTTAAAATATTATACGCTTCCAACCTTAGACCACATTTCGAATACCCGTCGACCTTCGAACCTTCTGTATTAGCCATCGTCTTAAAGCTTATTACTAGTGAGTTTTATTTTAATCCCTTTCTGATCTAATCACTTACTAATCTAATCCCTTACTAATCTAATCTAAAACGTAAACAAATGATATAATATATTATGACATAGACTAAGTCCGACAATTATTTGAATATATTTTTTCATGTGTTGTTTTTATAGATACAAATATTTAAGTAAATACTCTGTTTATAAGAAACAGTAATAATAACATTTACCGGCTTGAACGTTTGAGAAATCCCAAAGAAAATATGTGTCCTCCGACAGGAATCGAACCTGTATCCTACAGGATCCTCTCGAACGTTCATATCTGCTCGAAGCGTATCTTAACGTAAGCAAATGACATAATATGTTATGAAATGGACTAAGTCCGACAACTTATCATGGGAAGTTTGTAGTTCAAAAACAGTAATTTAACTTTGCTAACCGGACGCTTCCTCTGTAGCTAAATAGTATAGCACGTCAGGCCATTTGGCGGTTCTGTGTAGGATACAGGTTCGATTCCTGTCGGAGGACAGATATTTTCTTTAGGATTTCTCTGGCGTTCAGGCCAACAAATGTAGTTAATACTGTTTATTATAAACAGAGCATTTACTTAAATATTTGTATCTATACAAATAACAAAAAAAAGCAAAAAATATATTAAAAAGATCTAATCTAAACAAATATTATGGCTTACTATAGCGCAATGGCTGGCAAACCTTTATACGTTCAGTATTTAACAATGTGGATGGTGCTTCAGATTAAACTAAACCTAAATATCTACTTTGGGCTTATCGATTTTCTTACCAGCATGTCTCGTAAAGACGTTCCGTTATCATTGATAGTCCTATTCTAATGCCGTCCTGGGTATGATAATAAACTACGTCCGACAGTAAGGCCCCTGACCCGGGTTGGTAGCATCTGTTAGGGTCCCAGCTATGGGAAAATAGATAAACCCTAATCCTAAATCTCAAATCACTATGGAAGTGCAAGAATAGGTTTAAATAGCAGAAATACTTTGTAAAAATTTATCATCAGCAATAAATCTTTGAAGAAGAAAGCTACTGCCAGCAATACATTATTAACAGCAATACATTTCTGAACAAAATATTACCAGCTATATATTTTTTTAAGAAAACATATTGCCAGAAAGAGATTTCTGAAGAGAAAATATTACCAGAAATAGATGTCTTGAAGGAAAAAATATTACCAGCAATACATTTCTGAAAAAAAATATTACCAGCAATAAAAATTTTGCCCACATTAAATAACCCATTGAAGTTGATATACCGTAAAACAAAGCAAACCTAACCAAACCTACTATCATGTCCTTGTGTCAAACAAATTTAGATTTAGTTAATCATAGCAAACGATGAGGTGAGAGGAGTCGTACGAATAAAGTAAGCTAATCGATTTATCACTTTTATCAAGATTTCCCATGAAGTATTTTTCGTAAACTACATTCTTCACTAATTGCAAATTGTGTTCTGATTCTGATGCTGCTTGCGGCATCGTCTCAGGCTGTCTTTTTCAAATGTTAAAAAGAAATCGACTTTGCTTGCCGGATGTGTTTCAGCTCAGCGGGATGCAGAGTAGGCAAGTTTTCATTTACTTAATACCTCTAAAGCTCTTTGGAATTTGTCAACATAAACCTATATCCATAGACACAAATGCATCCACATAAACACCACTAACATAGACATACATACATGCATAAATACATACATACAAGCATGTATATCCATTTTTCCCATATATATATATATATATATATATATATATATATATATATATATATATATATAGTAGTAGCAGTAGTAAAGTGTTAGGTGTCTTTTAAAGAAAATTTCAACATGAAATCACAACGACATTCTTTCTTGAGAATTATGACTACTTCCACTTAGAACAGAGAAGGCAGGAAAACATTAACAACGAACGCATTGAAAATGGCGAATGAATTGGCCGAATTACCGAATACTCCAAAAGTTCTTTGTGGATATCCATGTTTAAATAGACGCCATGAATTTGAAACAGTTTTAATTAAATATATTTTCGACATTTTGAGATAGATAGATAGATAGATACATAGATAGATATAAACAGACTGAGATAGATAGATAGATAGATAGATAGATAGATAGATAGATAGATAGATAGATAGATGTTTTGCTGAAAAGAGGCAAGCCTGGAGGAGTTTTAGAGCCCGTCAGTATGATAGATAGATAGATAGATAGATAGATAGATAGATAGATAGATAGATAGATAGATAGATTTAGATTAGATGTTTTGCTGAAAACGGGCCAGCCTGGAGGAGTTTTAGAGTCCGTCATTATGTGTATTATATACGTGAGACTGCATTGTTGGTTTTTCCTCTCCAAATTGAAAAATGTACTCGACTCTCTACTTAGGTAGAAAGAGCAAGAAGGATTACACCTGGCTTCTCCGACCCTGCCGTTACTGCATCACCGCTAGAGGGCGTTTGTCTAATCAGTTGTGTTTGTCGTTGGCATTCAGCACTATTTGCACCATGACAATGACAGACATGCGCAATCAACCAGTTTACTGGTTGGTGCATGCTCAAATCAATACCTGAGAATAGGTGCTCAAAAGTCACAAGAAATATACGTTACATTCCTCGCTGAGCAAACATTTATAAATAGAAGCACAAGTAGTCGTAATAATAATAATAATAATAACAACAACAATAATAATAATAATAATAATAATAATAATGGTTGGAAAGGTACCAATAGAATTGAAGGGAAACCTGGAAGCCATTGCCTCAAAGAAATACAAAAAATTGTTCTCACAAGTACAGCCCGCATTTTACGAAGGGCTTTATTTGTGTAAAATATGTGTGTTGTTGGTTGTTTTTTTTGTTTTGATTTTTGTTTTGTTTTTTTGTGTTTTTTTTTTTTACTTTTTTGTCAGTGGAAAGTGTCATGATGCCATTTCTAACCTTAGGTCCCTGGGCGTGACCCGGAAAGAAATGTGTACACGCCAGAAATCAAAGGAAATAAAATAATAATAATAATAATAATAATAATAATAATAAATTGTGATGACCCCAAATAAAGATTCTATAATAAATATCCAGAAAAGAATTGAGCATCTTGTATCAGGTTGCACAGTGTTAGTAGCGACTGAATATAAAACTCAACATGATAGACTTAGCTAATATCTTCATTGGAAAATACGGGACGGAAACTGCAAGAAATTGGTTGGAACATCACCCATACCGGCGGTTACCATAGATAATAGGACCTGTAAGGATTTTATGAGACTTACAATACAGACGGACAGAACAATCAAAGCCACTCGCCAGATATCGTGATCAGAGACCACAAGAACAGAAAATGCCTACTTATTGACATGACAATCTCTGCAGATCGTAATCTATCTTTGAAGATTATTTACATTATTCAGACTATTGTCCTCATTTTTGTCGCCAATATTTATTACAATGTTTTGGCCGTTGTACGCTCCGGCCTTCTTCAGATTATACAAAAGATTATATTCACAAATACAGCTCACAATTTACGAAGGACTTTATCTATTTTAAATGTGTATGATCTTAGTTTTTATTACAATAATGAACAATGGAAAATGTCATGAAGCCATTTTTGACGTTAGGCCTCTAGTTGAGACCGGGAAGGAAATTTGTCTACAACAAAAACCAAAGAAAATAATAATAATAATAATAATAATAATAATAATAATAATAATAATATTTTAAAAATTGAATATACATTGATGGAAATTAAACTTTTGTCGTCATCTTACGAGTTCTGTAAGCCATTAGATTTGAAGGTGTACCACGTGTACTGCAACTGTGGCAGCAATGGCGCGTCTAAGGCAAGATAACTTGACAGAGTCCCCCACCACACCTCTTCAAGCTGGTTTTGAATTAAGCGTTTTAATCTTCCTTGATTGGATGCCTCGCAAAAGTAAATGAGTCCAGTATGACCAGCTGTTTAACCCATAGCTGGGGTTCATACCTTTTTCAAGGATATTAGCGTGAAGGAAAAGAAACGGAGTCGACCAAAATTTGAACGCGGCTCGCAGATTTCACTTTCTGTGCCACGACAACCGTTACACTATTTCAACTCATCTGCAAATATGCAACAGAAACTCTAATAAAAGCAATTTACATTTTTTACTTTTTACTGTGTTTAATTATGTGTAATATCTACGTACAGCACATCAGATATACTCTATTTTACTTATATCAACAATTCCGTTAGACTGTGGTCTATTAGTTGCTTGAGAGCTGAGTTTATGTTGCTATTTAAACTGTAGCTGAAGGTAGGGAGAGATGGACTCATGACTTTCCCAACGGCATTTGCACGTAATATCAAGAACTGCAATTCGAACTCGGCTCTCCTGTTTCTCGTTTCATTGCACCACCTACACATCCTTCTCATCTGGAAAAAGTGACGTCGATAAGTCCTGAATTCTTTTCCGAAAGTTACGAATAATAATGAGAAATTTACAATGACCGAAGTCAAAAGAAATGCACTGGCTGAACAATAAGAGTAAGAAATTAGTCACTTCAGTTCCATAAAATGCATAGACGTAACAGAGTCCTATAAAAAAAAAGGCTCAGATAACACACGTTTTGTCTTTAATTTATTTTCTGAAGACATTTTGATTTTATAAAAATGTAGTAATTCAGTTTAGCGCATTATTTATAGCATAAGATTTGTTTCGTCGTTTTGAAATGTCTAAATTCCCTTGACTTTTAAATTCTCTACAAGATCGTTTCTCTGCGGCTTCATAGTTTCACGTTTTCCCCTAACCTGAGGAAAAACAACTACATTGACTCAATAGCTTCTTCTACCGCAAGGAAAGTTTGTTCTCTGTGTCGCGTCAGAAAGTCTTTCTCGTCTGAGTCCATCTTTCAAATCTACAAATGTACCATTGCATTGAATACTTTTGCCATATATGGTCTGGTATCCCTGCTGTTCATCTCGAGGTCATCGACTAAATACAGAGACGGATATGCAATGTGATAGGTCCTGATCTGGCATCTCGTTTACAGTCATTTTCTCACAGAAGTGATGTGGCTTCCCTCTTTTTATTCTACAAACATTTTCATGGCAACTGCACTGACAAGCTATTTTCACGGGTTCCCAAACTGCATGAATTTAAGGTTGGCATCTCAGTCCCACTCTTTCACTGTCGAAACAGTTAAATGTAAACGCCGCTTCTACTCCAACAGCTTCTTCTCTTGCACTTCCCGACTGTGGAACTCCCTCCCTCTTACTTGCTTCCCTAATAACTATAATCTTCAAATATTCGAGTGTAATGTCAATCGACATCTTCTGAAGATTCTCTAGCTCTTTGTAATCTCTTGTGTGCTAGTGGTACTCCCATCTTACTTGGGGTGAAATGCTTAAAAACTTAGCTGAATACCCCCTTTTAAACACTGGCCATCACCAATAACCTTTTCCCACCTATACGGGTATCACCCATTCAACATGCAACTCTAAACTACTAATTTGAAACTCTAGGGTTTATGAAGTCACTATTTATTGACATCCATCAGATTAAGTCATTTCCTGTGTGATTTGCCTGCAAATACTCATAAACCTGAAAGAACAAAACAAAGACGATGTTTGCATACATAATCCTTGAAAAGAAAAAGAGAGATTCATGCCAATAATGGTAAACTCCAATGTGCAGGAAATACTTCAAAGTGTATCATACCATTAGCTTTATTTAACATTTTTCTGCATATTAATAAGTTAAAATAATTAAAATATCATTTTATAGTTTTGCATGTAATTAAACCAAAGGCAGGCATAGCCAATGGCGTTTTAAAATTATATCCTTTCGTTTTTGACTCATTTGAATTGCACGTTCATGCAACCAGGTGCTTTAGGGTTAATTACCTCCACTGTATCAGATATCTGGAGTAATTTCTAAAAACTTGGATCGAAAGTAAGCGAATGCCAAAATGTTCATAGAATATATCATTTCTAATCTATAAATTTGAATCTATTTACCTTAATCTCAATCTGGTTTCAAATTTATTTTTAATTTGTCGCCGATCAATTCTGAGCATGTGTCTCTGATTAAACATAAACTTGAACGAAAACAACAAATCATACAATTCTTTAACTTGGTGGATTGCTATTCACTAAGTTTCGGTTTGGCACAAGTATGGTGCAAACAGCCAGGATCGAACTTACTATTAATTATTTACAAGCACACCTTTCTGAATGACTTCAATGAGTCGTCGAGAACTCTGTTGCTTTATGTATGGTGGAGCATTTTGTCTAATTTAAATGTTTTTAATATAAAAATCCATGGAAAACCAAACAAAGGGTTTGCCAGTGGCCTCGAATTAAGGCGTGTATTACTAAAACAATTAGACTATTAGACGTATCATATAAATGTATTGTTAATGAATTAATATAGAAAAGAGGAAGAAAATATTGTCGGGGCCATAAGTTAAGGTAATATATATGTATAATGTAAATGTTAATTGATATGAAAATTAGATGAGAATCAGGAAGAAAGCGACTGGCATTAAAGCAAATATTATTGCTAATTATATATAAATGCATTGCTAAGTATTTTATTATAGAAATGAACTTGGCCAGAAACTAAAGAGAGAAAATGAAAAGTTCCAAGAAAAACTATGTTTGCGTGTGGTAGGAGAACCCCGCCTCAATCAAGCCTACACAGAGATTCACGCCTTCACGTAGAAAAGTTTCGGCTCAAAATATCAACAAGGTAACGTGTCCGTATCTTAAATGACGTAAATTTAAGTTTTCATTACAGCCGACAATCAGACTGGCGGAGATTGCTGTAGACAAAAAAATTTTGGGGAATGGAGATAGAGGTCATTATCGTCTTCTTATTAACTTTCACATTCTGATTCTGACCTTGAAAGTAATGATGAAAATGCTAGGATCGCACGCCATTCACATAAATTGTAACCCCCACCCCTGAACATTATTGTAGAAAAAATTTAATTTCCTCTGGTTGCTAAGAAAAATGATGGATAATCACGTATGTCTTCATCCGTTCTATACAACAAATTATAAAAACATGTGCATAGAAAGATTCCAAAAAGTTGAAAAAGGAAATCCTGCAAACAAATCAGAAAAATCGTTTAATTATCTAAAGCACAACCATTATATATACAGTCACACTTCATACATTATTTTGGAGGCTTACTTTAGATAGATAGAAACATGGATATAAACATGTATATAAACATAGATAGATAGATAGATAGATAGATAGATAGATAGATAGATAGATAGATAGATAGATAATGGACAGACTGAGATAGATAGATTGATAGAGAGATAGATGGCTTGAAGAGTTAGCTCAAGCATGAAACAAATTAATACCACTCAGTATTAGCATCAGTTTTCAAACGTCTGATATGCATTCAAGTATATGTCTATATATATATATATATATATATATATATATATATATATATATATATATAACCTGAATGAGTGGACAGAGTAATTGCTGGAACGTCCGTCTAGTGTTCGGGATCCTGAGAATAGCATCAATATATACATATATATATATATATATATATATATATATATATATATATATATACAAGGAGTTTTTATTGGAAAGCGGCCAATATCAGTGCTAATATAGAGCTAACATATATAGTTGGATTGATGTGAGTTTGTATATATATATATATATATATATATATATATATATATATATATAAATGGTGGTACTCGTTTGAAAAAAGCTCGGATAACTTGCAGTAGAACAAATCAGTACCCGAGGAAAAATGGGAAAATAAAAGAAAGAACCAAGAACATTAAAACAAGGCAAAAACTATCGTCAAGTGTTTTAGCTCCAAGTCCGGCTTTACCCTGAAGATCGGTTTAGGTGAAACCTCGGTAGGTTTGCTTGGCTCCTTAGGATTATTTTAGTATATGTATATATATATATATATATATATATATATATATATATATATATATATATATAATTCTTTTCTCCCAAAATAATCGAGATGTTTAATAGTCTCTGTAAGGCGATGGCTCCTTAATTACGCTTCAATTCCATTTATTCTTGATGCCTCAACGCCAATTGCAGGCGTCTTCTGCTCTTTATAATAAACGCTAAAACGTCCTCTTTTGGAAACATTATCAGCTCTCTTTTCGCTTTCTTTATAAATGGTGGTAAATGGCATTTCAGTGATAATTTTAATGTTGGGGAAAAAGAGGAGGCAGGGAGATAAGTTTGGATAAAATGGGTAGCAAGACTAAAATAACAGCGATGTTTTGCTGAAAATAAATCTGAAAAATCCATTCGATACTTCATTAGGAACCAAAATCATACAATGTCGTCTCACCTGCTAAAGAATATCTGTTCACCCACCCGTCACACACACATATACACATAAGCACACACGCATATATACACACAAGGTATTGTGATTAAGCCTTTTATTACTTTTTTTTTGTTATGCTGTGTATGGAAAATAAAAATAAAAGATTCCCATCACGATAGATACACATATATAAAATAAATCTATATATTCAATTTAAAAAAAGAACATGCTTGAAAAATAATAGAATAGCCGAAAGCGCTTGGATATATAGAATATTTGAACAGTGTGTACCGACTTTAGTTCCATAAAAGTAAACACTAAAACGAACACAAGAACGACTGTCGTCTTTAATGAAACTTGTAAAAAGTGGGATTGCTGCCAAATATACAAATATGCAAATCATTACCTTTATAAAGCCCCTCAGAGGACGAAACATTGGCTAAGAATAGTTCCTCCTGTCTCCTTTTATTCATTCAAATATATATATATATATATATATATATATATATAATTCATTCATATAAAACACACATATATATATATATGTTTTCTACCTTTTTAATGTTTTCTACGTTTAAAAAACGGATTGAAAAAGACGCAGAACAAATAGAAAAAATCTGACATATCATTTAAAACCAGAAAGCCCTGAAGAACGGAAATTTCCCAAGAAATTTCGAAGTCGGAGATAACAACAAAAAATTGATATTTAAAAGTTAAGTAATATTTTTATCATATTATATATATATATATATATATATATATATATATATATATATATATATATATATATATATATATATACACAAAAATGTTTTGGTTAAATACCAGCGAAAAGTTATTTTTGGGGAATTTCTATTATTTTTTATATTTCGGAACATTTTTCTGATTTCCGGTGAAAATTTAGACATAAATTGTGCAATGTGCGTAAAATGTTGCCTTTCATAAGCTATTATGAAAGAATGGGTTAAATACCAGGACATTATTGGTCTCTATAGCCATGTTTGGCAACCAGTCTAGTAGAAAGAAAAAAATTCAAAATTCAAAACTGTATGTAGCCCTGGTGAAGCACATATCATGCAGTAATATAAAGACCGTTGAGTTTATAATGAGACTCTGATCTCAACTGCAGGTAATGCCACTATTATTAGTATTAGTATTATTATTAGTATTATTATTATTAGTAGTAGTAGTAGTAGTAGTAGTAGTAGTACAGAAAATTCTCAGAACTTTTTTATGATTGTGAATTTCAGTGAAAGTGATTATATAAGTGAGATGTCTTTTCATTGATTTCAAATTCCAAAAATGTCTCTTCAAATATTAATTTCCGAGGAATATTTTATTCCGAAGACATTGATTTGGTGAAATATTTGCTTTCAGTTCTGATAAACGCGTCTGTGGGTCTTCCCGGTAACGCATCGATCGGACCGATCGATATTCCATATTTGCCTACATGCATAGAATTATACATAAAAAGCTCGCCAGATTAAGGACAAACTAAACTGATACATCGGCACGTGCAAGTGAATCTCTCTCTCTCTCTCTCTCTCTCTCTCTCTCTCTCTCTCCTCTCTCTCCTTCCCACATCCTCTTCTCCCCAGCACATCTCTCTCTTGCTTTCTATCTATCTCTATCTCTTTCCCCTTCCCTCCTCTCGCCACTACATCTCTCGCTCGCATTTTCTCTGTCTCTCTTTCTCGCTAGAAATTCAGAGAGACTTACAGAAAGTTTTTCGACTTAAGTCAGGGTACATTCATGTTTCTTCATTCGAAGACATACATTTTCTCTCATGAGACCTTTTTTGATTATAGTTGCAGGACCAGAGTATGTGGGTATATATATATATATATATATATATATATATATATATATATATATATATATATATATATATATATATACGTTTTTCGTTAAAGACAACTGACAAGGTACTGCGATTAAGCTTTTAACTTAATTCTTCTTGTGTTCGCACAAGTGTTTACTTTTCTGTCCTTAACTTTACCTACGAAAAAAAAATGAAAGACGAAAGGAAATCACCATATTGATACATGTTTAAATCCAATCTAAGCTTTCGGCTTACATAAGCCATTCAATATATCAACCAATACACGTACACACTAGTTAGTCGTTGCTTTGAAATTTTTCATGCAACAAAAACAGGCTATCAGTATTGTTCCGTGTATTGGTTGATATATTGAAAAGTAATTGTCATCTATGTAAGCCGAAAGCTGAGATTGAATTTAAACATGTATCAATATATATATATATATATATATATATATATATAAAGGGCTATGTTTAATCCACATTCTTGAAAATGAACGTGTCAATGAATAAAAATTCTCCCGTGTTTGAAGGTCTATTTCAATTTGCGCCACAAATGTAAGTACAGAGGATTTTTCTAAAATAAAACGAAACACATAAAGATATCCCTACCTTTGGCCCGTATAAGTGGTCAGCGTCTTTTAAAAGGATTAGACCAGGTTGTGCGTTAAACGAAAGAGGCTCTTTAAACTGGAAAAAGTTTTAAAACCTCTTTTCTAGGAAAATATTTTTGTAGATAGATAGATAGATAGATAGATAGATAAGAACAGATTGAGATAGATACATAGATACGAATAGACTTAGATAGATAGATAGATAGATAGATAGATAGATAGATAGATAGATAGATGTTTTGCTGAAAATAGGCAAGCCTGGAGGAGTTTTAGAGCCCGTCAGTATGATAGATAGATAGATAGATAGATAGATAGATAGATAGATAGATAGATAGATAGATAGATAGATGTGAGTGATGAGTGTATGAAAATAAACGAAACGAATTCATCATATACAAATATGCATTTGTAATTTTCTGTATGGTTGTCTAGAGTATCTCTCATCTAAAAGCACACCATTCTCCAAAAGAATTCCTTGCAAGGCACATCTTCTCATCTTAGTAACACATGACTTTATTACTCATTTGAGATGGAAATGGAAAAAAAACGGACTACAAAAACTCACAAAGACCACCGGATTTAACTTATACCTGACGAAGACCTGATTGCTGAAAATTTAAATGTAACATCGATATGTAGTATCGAACTGGACCCTTTATTTCGCTCACTGGGGTAGACTGTCCTAGTTCTACGTGCCATGTTTAATGGATACCAGTTATCAGTTATCTCCTGTTAATTTCCCTCTGAAAGTTTTCCACTGCCTTAACCGGGTATTGAACTCAGACTCTTTGGGTCCTGTCACTGGATCTAACCAACGCCTTTATGGTTTTAATAATTCTAAAATTGCCTTTTCATTGAAAACTAATAAAACAAAAAATATTGAAGAAAGACTGTGCCATGTGTCCTTGAGGACATCTGTGTATAAATTTCTTGGTATTATAAACCTAATGTCTTCAACAACCATTTTTACCAGTGCTCATATTGCAAATTTTTGCTGTTATCATTACATGCTTTTGCCAAAGCTCATATTGCAATTTTTATTGTTATTATCGCTTTTCTCTGGCACTCCTTTTTACTGGTTCCCATATTGCTTGGTCTACCCCATTAAACGAAATAAAGGGTTAAGTTCCATATTCCAACCAACTGAAGAAGGCCGGAGCGTACAACGGCTGAAACGTTGTAATAAATATGGTGACAAAGATGAGGACAATAGTCCGAATAATGTAAATAATGTACATAATACCTCATCTCAAAACTATAGACAGATACGATAAAAGCATTTCAATAACTATAGCGAATAATGAAATAAAAACACCTGTTGTCATCACCTGTTTGTTTAATATTTTTTGTTTTATTAGTTTTCAATGAAAAGATATTTTTAAAATTATTACAACCATAATAAGCCTCTTTTATTTGCTTTAATTAATGAAGAATAATATTTTTGTTGGTTTTAAGAATGTCGTAATTGTTGGTCAAAGATATTCATCAACATTGATGCGATTATGCCAGCTTTAATCATCGTAACTCTAGTCTCATTATTAAAAAAGACAGATTAAAATATTTCACTCTATTTTGCAAACATTTCAAGAGTGTACACCTATTAATTCCAATTCTATTGCAAGCTTAATTATTTTTTGCACTTAAAGCATTTTGTATCAATGGGCAATAAAAAGACATCTAACTTTTCTACAAGCATTTTTATGCCAATTATTCTGATGAACTGTTCGCCTTGATCACCTGAATTTAACAACTAGATTTTCAAGTAGGTTTTACAGTTTTATTGTTAGTCTATCTAATTGCAATCGCCACATCTATTCTGACAGTTTCCTTTCTCGCACTTCGCACCTGTGGAACATCCTTTCGATTTCTTCGTTTAAACGCAGCGTCAACGCCATCATCTGTCTTCTTGAATTCTGTACCGTTTTTTGTCGTTTACTCAATCCACTCCACTAAAATCTTCCCATACTCTTTCATTTTTCTCCCCCTGTAATCCGCTGCGTTCTAGTGGCGTTATCGCGTTGGAGTAAAATGATTTTTTTAAAAAATTAAACTTCGGTTAAGACTTTATAAGACGAGAATATGAATTCTTCATAGATAAGAATATACAAAACATTTTTCAGATCTCTTTTCTTCTGATATTCAAAACAAATATTCCTTCTGTGATATTTGGCATTTTCTAGTAATAAGTATTTTTCTGATAATATTCTAGTACAACACGGCCGGCTCGATCCAGAGTTTTTCCCACGCTGGTCAGTACTAGCGCCGGTCAAGTGAGGGGTTATTTGTTGACTGCTTCGTCCCTTCAGCTGCTCTGCCCACGTTGTGTTCTTTGATCACAGCGTAGTGAAGATAGAATTTTCGTCCGTATTTAAGCGCTGAATCAAGTTGACGAAACCGTGCTATGAAAAATGACAAGCATGCTTCCACCAGTGAAAATACAAATATCATAACAACTAAGAAGGTGCTGGGTTAATTTTCAATTGTTTTTTCTTTTCTTTTTTTTTATAATCGTTAACATAACAAAATTAACTTTCTCTCGTGACACTGTATCTCTTGTTTCTAAACTTGGAACGGGTTGAATATTCACGAGGACATGAATTCTCGGCGTCAGATCTGCTGTTTATTTGTCTCAGCTCCGTCCAACGGCAACTGCTGGCTTCAGTTAAGCGTTCGGTTTATATGCATCTCGCCCAACTCTTACCACCTCTCAAAGCTCATTATGTATTCACCAATTAATTATTTTCTCTAACCTTGGAGAAATGATACCGACTTCAAACAAAACGGTCACCTATTCCAAATGAATAATCTTTGATTTAACATCCCTGCTTACCAATAACTTTTTGTCAACAAATTTTTGTGCGTTTAAAAATGATCTCTATGTCTTCTGTCGTAAAGGAATTTAATTCTGTTTCTCGCCTCCAAAAAGATTGATCTAACATCCTGTTGTTTACATTTTGACTTCACCAAAATTTGTTTCCCTACCGACAAGGACTTTCAAATAACAAGACAGTCAGCCGTAAGAATTTTCTTTGTCGATTTACCAGTACAATCTAAATATTCCCGGTTCAGTCACATGTTTACAAGACGTGGCTATGCGAATTCTTTCAGCGTTACCCAAATTCACTCCCTTGCCGTCAATGACATTCAAATACCAAAACAGTCAACTTTTCAAAACAAAATTATTTATTTTAAATCAGCAAAGATTTTTTCTACTGTTTTACATTCCGATCTTTCGTATTCATAATGTAATTTATTTGCTTTTTCAGTTTATTAGAAAGAAAAAAAGTTTTCTTTCTAATAAACTTCGTGTCATATTTCAGTTCATGTTTTACACCTTAACCTTTTTCTTACGTTTTTCAATCCTTTCAATTCTTCAATTCTACACGGGGGGGGGCTTTTACATGAACGATTTTAATCCTAATTTCATACTATCAGTGAGACTTTATAGTGTTACACTAGTAGATATGAAAATAAAGAGAACAGAAAGAAAGAAAAAAGAGAAAGAAAAGGAAAGAAAGATAAAAACAAATATAGAAAAAAGGAAAGAAGAAAACAGAGAGAAAAGGAAAGAAAGAATGAAATAAAGAGAAAGACAAAAAGAGGAAAATAGAACGAAAATAAAAGAGAGAAGAAAATAGAGAAAAAAGAAAGAAAGAATAAGATACAGAAAAGAAAGAAGAAAATACAGAGAAAAGAAAAGTAAAAACAAAATAGAAAAGGAGAGAAAGAAGAAAATAGAGAAGAAAGAAAAGAAATAACAAAATAGAGGGAAAAGGAGAGGAAGAAATAAGTAATTATCAATCGACGATGATCATCAAATACAACATGCATATAATGTTAAAACATTAAATATAAAAACTGTTGTCAAGAAGTAAACATAGAATAAAATAGAAAATGGTTTTGCTAGATGTTCTGTTAATATTAAATTCAAACGTTCTAAGAAAGGTAACAGTTATTTAATCAATTGGAAGTGGTTGATGAGATTTTGTTTAGCTTTAATGTATGTTTTGACAGCAAAAGAAACGCAACCCAAACTGTGAGCGCCATATTGGCGTCCTCATAATCAAACAAATGCAGAAAAATTATAGTTTGGCATTGGACGTGTAACATTGACATCAGAACAGGTATAAGAATTGTGAACCGTGTCTAAAAATGGCTGTTTTTGTAGTGATTTTATAACATATTTATGTTATAATTTTCGAATAAATCATATATATATATATATATATATATATATATATAGAGAGAGAGAGAGAGAGAGAGATTTTCCAAGCGTAGCTTAGATGAGGCACAAGGCCGAAAGCATGGGGCACCCAGTAGGCATCGAACTCACTACTCAGTCGTAGTTGTTCTAGCGAGACAAGTTCGCTAACCATTACACCGCCTCCAGGGTATATATATATATATATATATATATATATATATATATATATATATATATATATATATATATATATATATATATATATATATTTTTTTAAAAATATGATTCTTTCGCTACATAAGAGTTCTCATATTTCAAAAACGAGAGCCGAAACCATCAATATATTTATTAAAATTAAATTGAATTAAAGTAACAGAATCCTGTGTATGTACACCCTAAGTCAAACCACTCTCCATCTATAATTAAGCACATCAATAGAGAAAAGAATCAGCAGGAACTCCGCTCATAAGGAAATATTCCAACAACACAGTAATTTTTATAACAAAACCCTAAAAAATAGCGGATACAAAAAACGCTAACATAAGTTATAGAAACAACAGCACTAACAGAAAGAAAAACAGGAAAAAGAAAAATCATCTGGTCTACCCCTCCGTTCAACCAAATGGTTAGTACTAAGCTAAGACATAAGTTCCTAGCTTTAATCGAAAAACACTTCCCTACTAAAAGCAGACTTAGCGAGATCTTTAATTAAAAAAATACCTTAAAATTAAGTTACAGTTGCACTGAAAATCTAGAAAGAATCATAAAAAAACATAATAATAAAATCCTGGAAAGACACGCGCGCCAAAACAGTATTAATAAAAATCCTAAACTAAAACCAGACAAAAATAATGAAAAATTATGTGTTTCCAGAAACCCTGAAAACTGCCTGTTGGAAAATAAATGTCTCATAAAATCCGTAGTATACCAATGTACTATCTCATCCATTGAGAGTCCTAACACTGATAGGATATACATTGGGCCAACGAAGAATGAATGTAAAATTAGGTGTAGACAGCATAAAAGCTCCTTCAATAATATTAGAAGTAGAAATCAGACATCTCTATCCAAATATTTTTGGCATTTAAAAGAAATGAATAAAACAGCAAAAGTAAAATTGAAAATAATAAATAGAACAAGAACTTGTAAAACCTGGGATGACCCATGCTCTTTATGCCTGCATGAAAAGCTACACATAATTAAGTTTCTAAATAATGAAAATTTATTAAACCATAGACATGAGTTAACAGTTTTTCGCCGACATCAACAAAATTTCGCATTAAATAATTAGCATAAAAAAATCAAATTTCATAGTGCTAAAAAGATTAACCCAATCATTAACGGGAAAAAACCCTTTATGAAGTCGTCAAAAAAACAAATTGTAGTTCAATGCGACGCATTTATATATGAAATAGCCCGTTGAAAATAAATAAACAAATAAAATAAACAAAATTATCCAGACACTTAACAACATTCTATGGTGCGAAAATCTATCTTTCTCTGAGAATTAACAGACGATACGCGTACATGAATGCCATCATTCGCTTTGAAATAGACACCCCACCCTACCTCAGCTTGACCTCTCCCTGAAGGTGACTGATATGGGGATAAAAATGGTCGCCCCAGCCGTTTCCATAGTAACGAATGAACACGCTTATAACGATACGTAAATTTCAAAATTGGTTATTCCTAAATTTTCGCTTGAGGATGAAACAGGGCTTGCTACTTTAATTCAATTTAATTTTAATAATTATATTGAGGGTTTTGGCTCTCGTTTTTGAAACATGAGAACTCTTATGGAGCGAAGGAATCATATTTTTAACAAAATAATTATAATCTAAGCTCTACTTCTGTATGGAGCACAGTTTTTTAAAAATAAAAACAAAAATACTAAAGAATCCTGGATTATTTACCTAACGTGTTCTTTCCTATTTTTCTACATACCTGCACACACACAAACACACACACACACAACACACACACACACACACACACACACACACACACACACACATATATATATATATATATATATATATAAATATATATATATAAAGCGAGAGAGAGAGGAATTATTACAAATAAAAATTTTGTCACTTAGCTGATTGATGTTACCTCCACCGTCCCGATTTCAGAGTTTTGTAGAATCACTCCATCCACTCGTCAGAGGGTATCAGGGGTATCAGAAATATATATATATCAGTTGTATGGATATTAGTTTGTGACTAATATCCATACTGAATATGTTAGATCTATCAGAGCACTTTCCACTAAGTACTGCAAATATTATATATATATATATATATATATATATATATATATATATATATATATATCATATATCAAATATATGTTTGTGTATGCGTACGCGTTTGAAAGCGTTATACATATGACATTACATGTGAGAAGGGGATATAACTGAGAAGAATTCTCCTGTTACTACAGACTGCAGCATTATTGTAGCCAGTAATCAAAACTCACACGCAGGTTTTCCATTAACAAGACTAATAAAAGAGTCATTTTCTTAAAAGACAACAAAAAACTATTATTTAACCTCGGCAGGAGTCGATTTCACGCACCTCTCTCTCTCTCTCTCTCTCTCTCTATCTCTCTCTCTCTATCCCTCTCACACACACATATACACACACACACACACACACATTCCGCCACGTTCTCTCTCATACCAGAGTATAGAGCATGCGCAGTACAAGAAAACTAAGACCCAACCAATTTACGAAACAAACGCCATCGATAGATATGTTTGTTTTAAAGATCTCAACGCCCGCGCGATGACAATAATTCTTCTGACAACTAATGCTTTCCCAGAACGGGTATTAACTCGAAATACGATTTCACGATTTGTTGCTTGGTAACCATGTCACAGATGGTGCTTCTGTCGTCAGCAGACGATGATTATGGTTTGGGGAAATGTCCGGACATGCGCATTGAATTTTAAACACAATTTGATGGCTTCTCCGACTCAAAGTCCAAAGAAAATGGCGGGAACGGAACAGCAATAGACATTTTATTAAAAGTGTCTAATGCATTTTATCGTTCTCTATTATTTTTAGACGACGGCCAGCTAGGAGAGGTTGGCTGTTATTTTAATTTTGTTTCTTATCCGTTGATTTTAAGCATTTAATTGAAGTACTGATTACTCCATTTGGAACTATCAATTCAGTACAGCTGCAAGGGCGCCTAGCCATGGCGCAATCTAATCTTAGTAATTCTCACTACTCTAGAAAGGGTAAAGCCTCATTAGGTGACCAATATTTGTTTTAACGGTTTCAATCCCAAAACAAGACCCTCTAAGACGCAAAGGGTCACTGGAAGTGGAAGACAATGAGAAGACTTTAATAAGCGATAAAATAACCAAATATTATTTAAAGCAGAGTACATGTCTATATTTCTGAGATGAGGTATTATGTATATTACTTACATTATTCGAACTATTGTCCTCATCTTTGTCGCCATATTCATTACAACTTTTTGGCCTTCTTCAGATAGTTGGAATATCGAGCTTAACCCTTTATTTCGCTCACTGGGGTAGACTGTTGTAGTTCCACGTGCCATGTTTAATGGATGTTTGTTATCAGTTGTCTCCTGTTAATTTCCCTTTGAAAGTTCTCCACTGCCTTAACCGGGTATTGAACTCGCACTCTTTGGGTCCTGTCACTGGATCTAACCAACGCCTTTATCGACTGTGCCATGTGTCCTTCTGGGTATTATAAAACTAATGTCTTCAACAACCATTTTTACCAGTGCTCGTTAAGTTCGACATTCTAACCACCTGAAGAAGGCTGAAGCGTACAACGGTCGAAACGTTGTAATAAATATGGCGACAAAGATGAGGACAATAGTCCGAATAATGTAAATAAAGCAGAGTACATATTCAGTCAGTTATGTGCCATGCGTGATACACGCTTAGGCGATCATGTATCGAAAGATACATGACTGACGAGGCAGATGTTTTCCCGAAGTAGGTTGCCATTTCTTTCTGCGCCATCCAAGTCCGGTCTGTCCTGCTATTTACCCATAGCTAGGAGGAGAAGAGGATTCATACCTTTCCCAAGGGTATTAACACGTAAGTGAATGTAATGGATTTGACTGGAATCCGAGCCGCTATCTATTACTGCACCTTGCCTTCCGAGCACATATTAGTAGAATTAAAACTGACAGTATACCACTGATGCATAGATTATGCATAACAAAGCAAAGTAGCCAAAAAGGAAATTGTTATTCAGTAAGTTTTGCGAAGTGTAATTCAAATCTATAGACTAAAACAAATAGTAAGAATCTTGAAAGCTCCACGGCTATCTTGTCTCTAGACGAATATTTTTCTTCATCCTTTCGTTGTTAACAAATCGTGTAGTGAATGTTCGTGCTGAACAGATATGATTTTAAACCATTTCAACTTAATGATTAATACATCTTGCAGATTTATACTTGATCTGACGTTCCTGTTTTATATCTCGAGATTCAATCAATAAAATACAAAGAACAATCTGTTATATAATCAGTCCTGACCTGGCATCTCAACTTTAGTCACTTTCCCATCGCCGTGATTTGGCTTCCTTCTGTCTTTTCTATAAATATTTTCATGTCAATTGTTCTGATGAACTTTCTTCCTTGGTGCCTAGACTGCATAAATAGAATACTACTACTAGATTGGCAAGTACGTCTCACCGTTTTACTATTGAACTCTCCAGACTTAATCGTAAATTATAGTTTGTTTGTTTTTTTTCCCGTACTTCCCAGATGTGGAATTTGTTATCCGGCTTCTTGCTTCTTTTTCACCTAAACTTTTCAAATGTTTAAATGCAAAGCGAATCGCCATCTTCTACATTCGTTAATTTAACCGAAAAGTTATTTATTACTTTCAAAAAGTTTGTTGAATGAAGGCAGTATCTATCTGCGCAGTTAGAATGATAGTCAGTTCATTCTGCGCATATGTATACAAATGACAGGTAATTTTATGAAAGTCCCAAATTTCGAAATCTCAAATTAACAACTGATTTGCCAATTTAAAGTTATGAAATTAATCCTACGCTTGGTTTGAATGATAAAGATATATGTTTAATAACTTCAGAACTTTCAAAATATATAACATCCCAAAGATTATCAGCAGGTATATCAGTCCCGATCTTTCACCACAGACTGGAGGTAACAGATATGCAGTTCTACAGAAGGATGCTGAGAATACCTTGGACGGAACATGTGAACAACGAGGATGTTCTAAGGAAAATGGAACGAAAAAGGACAATTATACTTTGAATCAGAAAGAAACGTTTGAAATATTTAGGACAAATAATGATGGAAGGAGAATTTGCCTCTCACGGGGCATGTTGAAGGCAAGAAGGACGGAGTGTGAACAGAGAGTAACCCTTAGTTAATAAGCTTGTCTAAATGGATGTCATATTTATTCAAGATCCTAGAATGTCTTATAACGACAGGTTAAGAACTTTATCTCACCGATCTGTGACACGTACCAAAAGAAAAGTTATTTTGAAATACCTGTTTTCGCTGACCTATGAAACATTACATACGTTGAAGGAGCGATGAAATAAGGGAAAGCAGAAGACATCAGGGTCCTAAACCATGTGGCAAAATACCAATCTTTAGGGCTCGCTAAATGATATCCACAGAGAAAATCGAATAAAATAGACAACAGAATATATGAAAATTGATTTTCCGTCATTTTTGTTTTTTACCAAGGAATGACTACGAGACTCGATGGGAGAAACGGTTGTAACAAAAGCTGGGTGGCTACTGACTGAAAACACCCTCAGAAGGGGTGTGATTGTAGGTAATAAAATGGTTGGGCCTTAGAGAGTTTTAGATGGTATTAAGATGAGAGCTTAGACGTATGTGAGTTTTGCCGCCATTGGCGGTACCACATTAGAGTAAAATATTATTTTCATACACAATAATATTCGATTACTTTCCTTGCAGAAAATAAATATCTGAATAAATGAATATTTAAAAATACTTGTTTAATTAAGTACCTGGTTTGTTCGCCTGAAAATTTATGGAACGTTCTGAACTTGGAGACAACATTGATGGATGTCAATGTAAAATTATAACGCTGTTCAAAATGCTATGCAGTGCATTTGCTATGAATAAATAGAACAGCAGGCTAATTCAATTGATGATCGTAATCTATATCGAGTTTCGGAATATGAAATATATATTTCAGATTAATATTACTCTTTGTTGTCATTTGATTGACACTGT
Organism: Acanthosepion pharaonis; assembly: GCA_903632075.3. Taxonomy (NCBI): domain Eukaryota; kingdom Metazoa; phylum Mollusca; class Cephalopoda; order Sepiida; family Sepiidae; genus Acanthosepion; species Acanthosepion pharaonis. Next base: position 659,153 of record CAHIKZ030000395.1, on the reverse strand, counting down.
TTTTAAAATTTACTTCAAAACATTTGCCTTATTAAGCTTTGTACTGCTTTGGTAATTATAATTTTTAATTACAGCATAATATTGCCTCGGGCTTCAGTAACCTGGTTAATAATGTGAAACCTAGAAAATTCAGAAAAAAAATCAATAAACACATGCTATATCGTAAAGGTGATATGAAGTCGACAACAATTACAACTTAGAGTGTAAAATTATTCTAGATAGATAGATAGATAGATAGATAGATAGATAGATAGATAGATAGATAGATAGATAGATATGAACAGAAACTGATAGATAGATACATAGAGAGAGATATGAACAGAATCTGATAGATAGATAGATAGATAGATAGATAGATAGATAGATAGATAGATAGAAACAGAAACTGGTAGATAGATACATAGAGAGAGATATGAACAGAATCTGATAGATAGATAGATAGATAGATAGATAGATAGATAGATAGATAGATAGATAGATAGATAGATATGAACAGAAACTGATAGATAGATACATAAAGAGAGATAGAGAGATATGAACAGAATCTGATAGATAGATAGATAGATAGATAGATAGATAGATAGATAGATAGATATTAAAATCTATCAGTTTATCTGTTAATCTATAACATTCTCTGTCAGATTGTCTGCATTGCAAGCATTTCGAAGTTACCGACCAATCAACAAGCATCTTCTATTTTGGGTGGCAGCCATTTCTATGCGTTATAATTACACAAAGGAAAATTATAAAATGCAAACCAGGCAGAAAACAAATGAAGTGGGGGGGAAGAGGGGGAGAAAAAAGAATAAATGCGGAAAGACATGTTGACCTTCACTGAAAATAACGGGACGAAATATTATGTGAACAGGAAAAGAAAACATAGATAGATAGATAGATAGATAGATAGATAGATAGATAGATAGATAGATAGATAGTGAAAAGAATGAAATAGATAGATAGATAGATAGATAGATAGACAGATAGATAGATGAATAGATAGATAATAATGAAAAGAATAGATAGATAGATAGATAGATAGATAGATAGATAGATAGATAGATAGATAGAAAGATGAAATAGATAATGATAATAGATAGATAGATAGATAGATAGATAGATAGATAGTGAAAAGAATGAAATAGATAGATAGATAGATAGATAGATAGATAGATAGATAGATAGATAGATAGATAGTGAAAAGAATGAGATAGATAGATAGATAGATAGATAGATAGATAGATAGATAGATAGATAGATAGATTATTTGTGTATCGAAGTGTCCGTTATTGCGCGTCTTTTGTCTTTCAATAACAAATTATCACGCCATAACAGATTTAGTCATATTTATTTCTCACCAAAGCATGAAGCAAATCAATTTAGCCGCGTATTTTCTTTGCTTTTTATTTCTCTTTTATTCTCTTTACTCGATACACCTTTGCAACGTTTCTTTTCTGGATCTTTTTTATTATCTTCCTACACAATCCAATATTACTGGCTTTTTCTTTTCTGGTTGACCATTATTTTCATTTAAGCTCCATAATGTCAACGTCCTTCTTAATTGTCGTTTCCTTTTTAATTAGTATTTCCTTTTCTTCACAATGTTTCGTTTTTGCACGTTGTTTCGCTTACCTTTGTTTCTTTTATTTCCATTTTTTCTCATACTGTTTCTTTCTTTATGTATGACATATTTTTGTAAAGATCCTAGCAGGACATTTAAGGAGTGACTGTATCCTGGTTCCATGAATAGTTTTCTTTTCGGAATATGTCAGTTTTTTTCTGAATTTTCATCTTATTGAATTTTGAAACGTGGAGGATCATGGGAAATCGTTTTTAGTGGGCGACAGAGGCGCGCTTTTACCTTCACTTTTCGTAATATTGACATTTTCGATTATTGAAATTCTATTCACAATCAAACTAAATCAATACACTCTACTATTTACACACACAAAGGTACATATATATATACATATATACATAAAAATATATACATAATATCCTACGTTGATTGTACAACTCGAGTTTCATGTTATTTATCCATTTGATTATATATATATATATATATATATATATATATATATATATATATATATATATATATATTTAACCGAGTATTAGTATTTTAATATATATATATATATATATATATATATATATATACTTATTTGGGTTTAAAAATGTAAAATTCTTTGTGTAAGTGTATACACGTAGAACGATAAAGTTATCTATGTAATACTTAAACTCTAATTTTGTCTGTGTGCACCCGAGATACAGCTTAAATCATGCATAATAATACCCCAAGCATTTTAGGAGCATATTGCATCTCGAACTCCAGCCGAGTGCAATGTCAAATTTCATTAAAATGGGGTTCTTGAGCTAGGGCCATTTTTTCTGTTTTTAATAGTAAATTTAATATCTATTTTCAATAAATTGAATAAATTGATATATATATAACACAACATAAATGTATACAATTCACCGCCCTACATTAGAACATTTGATGGTAAATAAATAAACAGCTTCATTGCTGTTTTGTAACCATTACATGTTTTGCAATAAATGTGACGATGGATCAAGTATGTATCATAAAAAATATAAGTATTATTAATTTATTACTGCTTTTGATATAAGTAATATTGTATAATGTATGTAATAAGAATTATTATAAAAACTTGTATTGCAAATACAAATTAAAATGTGTAATTAATAATAAAATTGATAATATTGTTACTTCATCATTTTTTATCGTGAATTGCTTTCAAAAGGAACCCAACTGGTGTATGGACGTAGTCTATTTGATATTTAAAACGTTTAATACTGTAAAAGGTCAAAGGAAGAGTAAATGGAAGTGGGGAAGTAACGGTGTTACACCAATCTTCCACATGCAATGACCTTGCTATGAAAATCATCATTCAAATTTTAATTTGGCTCGAAAGATGGCAGATGACAATTAAATCAACCACCAAACGGACATTTAAGTATATTACTGATACAGTTTATTGATGGATATATTTTTTTATTATTATAAACGCTACACATCTACACAATTTATATCCACATGTGCTCTGACCCTCATACTAAGCACTCATCAATGTAAACGAATTATAAATAATATAACGAGATACACATGCACGTTTTTATATATATATATATATATATATATATATATATATATATATATATATATATATATATATATATATATATTACTGCCATGAACAAACAAATATTACTTTTATTATTACCACTCGTGATAATAAAAAGTCAAAATGAAAAACGGACTAGCTAACCGGTTTCGTACCTCATTCAACAGAGCCAAATCGAGGTAAATAGAATAAATTATATAATTAAAAAAAAATGGACAAAGTTTGTTGGGGAGAAGAATAAAAAAAATATTTAAATGGTAATTAGTTGGAGGCCTAATATAAAAGTCCTTCTGTTTACAAAGAGAAGGCTTTAATAATAGAATATAGATGGCCTCCAACACTTTTAGGTGGTAATTTGAGTGGGACTTGCTAAGGATGGTAAAAACGTCCGCATATTGGTCAAAATGTCCGAGGGATTGTACTTCCGGTTTCGGATTTTCGCTGGAATGTGTTGTTTTATTCTAGGATCTAGCCTTCGCGTCGTTCTCCCTTTGTAGTGCAAACCGCAACTCCATTTAAAAGAATAAATTAATGAATTCTTATGATGTGGAGGGAGAACATCCTTACGCATAGACGGAAGGACAGGCTTGGCAGAGAAAACAACACTAGTCTTACCGGCAAAGTAACAATGTCGAACTGCGGTAGAAACCTGCTTTTCAAACCTACCACTGATTCTAACTAACCAAGGAAGGAGTAGTTACACAGGACAGCTTTTTACTATAGCAGGTTTCACTTTGTTAAATTCAGCAATTTTGTTCTTAATAATTTCTTGAACAATGCCTAATGGGTAGGCATTGTTGCAGAGAGTAGAAGTAATAAACCTAAGTTCATCCAACTTGATGTCCGAACAGATCATGAGACCCCTCATATATATATATATATATATATATATATATATATATATAGTTTATGCAAAACTAGGTAATCCGAATGGGTAGACCCAAGGAGGATGATATCAGGAGAGTTCAATGTAAATTCAAAGCAGATATGTTTGAATAAAAACAGACCACTTTAAGGTTCCATGTAATAAGTTATTTCACCACAACCCCTTTAACAGGGCTCTCCAGACTTTACTTCCAAAGGTTGAAATGAAAAATGAAAAGAAATTCAAACATTTTTGACGGACCGCATCAAGCATATGTAAAATTAAGGAAGTGAGGAAGTGAGGTGGGAAAGAAGATAAGATATGAGTGAGTTAGATGTACCATTTCAATTCCTTATTCTTAACCCCACTCTGTGTCGGCTAGACGTCGCTTAAACTTAACGCGTGTTATCTCTAGATATAGATGGGTAAGGGGTGAGGGACATTAAAGACCGACATTAAAGGAAGAAGCTACATTCCACGAGGGCAGGTATATATATATATATATATATATATATATATATATATATATATATATATATATATATATATATATATATATATATATATAAATAACGTATTCAAGCATGTTTGGTCGAATAATCTAGACATATTATGTCTATCTATTTATTTTTATTTTAATCCTCTCAAGTTCGCGGTTTAATTTCTTAGTGTTATTATAAAACCAATCAAGAAAAAAGCCGTAATTATCCATATAGTTTTTCTTTTTTTCCCCAAGTACTTTCAATCTCCTCCAAGATCATCTTTATGAATGAAGCAATGAATGTTCTACGTAATCTGTTTACAAAGAGAAGGCTTTAATGATAGAATATAGATGGCCTCCAACACTTTTAGGCGGTAATTTGAGTGGGACCTGCTAAGGATGGTAGTTCAAATTTTTTTACCGCTATGTAAGGGAGGTAACATAATTGCAATTATTAAAAATTGTAATTACGTGTTTTAAAACATTCTGTTACAATTGTAGTTTTAGCAATTACAATGTTTATATTTTAAAACTTTGTTGTTATAAACATTTTAGAACTTTATACTCATAATTTATTGCTGTAATTATTTTATATAGACATGCTTGAATTAAGATATGCTGCCTAAATATACGTATATATAAATCTGTATATGAAGACTGGACGCTGCTGATCAAACGTCTATTCGACACCTGGTCCGTCTATAAATTAATCTAAATATTTGTACACATAGAAAAATGTACCTTCCAAAAATAAAACCAAAAGTAATAGTCATCGTTATTTACTGTGTTTCTTGCTCCATCTTCGTTGCCAACGTCCCCTTTCTTCGGTTTATCTTAGACAAATAGTCAACAATTTGGTCAATTGATTTGCGTCATGAATTTTCCTTCTGTGTCATTCTCGCAGATAACGACCCAATATATAGCAAACAAATTCTGTTTCCATCCGTTGACCTCACTTTTCTTAAAAGATAAACCTCTATTTCTAGCTTCGTCAGAGGCTGAAATTTTAGTTTGGTCTTTCAAGTTCACACGTTATGTATGGATCTATATCTATTATATGATAAAAATATTGTATATTTGTTCAATTTCAATTGCTCTATGTAACTTTTCCCGCTCATTGTTGATTTTTTTCCGTTTCTTCATTGAGTTTTCCTTCGCCATTTTGTATTCAATCCAAGTCAGATGCTTTTTATATACCGTTTTCTTTGTGACTGATTTAAAGAATAAGAAACGACCATTTTTGAAAAAGCGCGGCATGAAATATGTTTATGCGATAAAAGCATACAGAAAAGGGGTATTTATTTATATCTTAATGGTTAATTATAATTCAAGACATAAATAGATAGATAGATAGATAGATAGATAGATAGATAGATAGATAGATAGACTCTGGCAGATAGATAGATATAAACAAATTTAGATAAATACAGATATTATATGGATACATGTCGTTTAAATATGCAAAATTAAAAGTAACACTGACATCTCATTTTAACTGATATATTTATCAAAATTACCCACAAATACCTTGAAATACTAAAGAGTAAATTTATTCAATAAAATCGACATTGGCTTCAATCACAGCCTCCAGACGACTTCGGAATCTCCTGTAACTCTTTTGAACGGTCTACTTGTTTTAGTTGGTGAATGCTGCGATAACTGCGCCTCACACATAATAATCAAGGGGGTTTGCAGTCTGCGGAGTTAGATGGCCAAATGTACATTTATATCTGCAGGCAGTTCTTATAATCTTATTTTCTTTCACCTAATATATAATAAGGCATATATCGACTTATATGATAAAAATATATATTTTTATAGATGTTTGTGGGTTTGGAATTTTCGTTTTTTATATATTAGATAATGTTATTTTTAAACATATATATCTATTCTTTGTTTCTCTGTTCTATTTGACCATTTTTATCTATGTATATTTGCCCGTATAAGTTACATCTTAATACGTAGTTAGCATTCGTTTAATAACACTTTAAGTCTTGAAACGTTAATTGTTTTATGACCCTTCGCGCAAAACTCTTCACTGCCAATTCAAGAAAGACATTCGGATTACTAACACAAAAACAGAGAATGTCTCATATCGAGAATATTTAACATTGAAAAACATAAGGAAAAAATTAATTATTTTTACCTGAAGACGGTCGCGAGACCAGAAACACGTGTAGTAATATTATGGAAAATAAAGCATAATATTTTTTTCTAAAACAATCCACATTACAACCAAAAACGTTTGCGCCACCTCTCTTCTCTTCTTTTTAATATACACACTTTTCTCTCGTTGGAACCACTATGATGACCTCATTCTTTTATATATATATATATATATATATATATATATATATGTGTATGTGTGTGTGTGTGTGTGTGTGTGTGTATGTGTGTGCGTGTGCGTGTGTATTTGTGTATGTATATATATATATATATATGTGTGTGTATATATATATATATATATATATATGGATGTATGTGTATATGTATAGATAGATAGGTACTTTGTATATTTGTTTAGATGAGTATGTGCATGTATATGTATGGATGTGTGTAAGGTTTTATGTGTATATGTTTATGTGCACATATGTGTATGTCTATGTGCATATGTGTGTATGTGTATATATATGCATGAGTGTATGTGTATGGATATATATATATATATGTGTGTGTGTGTGTGTTTGTGTGTGGGGGGGTGCGTGCACGTATATGTATGTATGTGTGAGTAAATATGTTGTTGTGTATGTGTGCATCTACATATGTGTTTTGGGGCATATAAATAGTAGGTCCTTACTAGATTAAATATCCGTTAATTTTTATATGTTTATGTTAAATTTGTAACCTGTAGGTGATATTACTTGCTTTGTCAAATTTTCTTGATTAGACATCGATTCTCTGATAAATGCCCTTCGTTTTTAGCTTCCCCCCACCCTCTCTCATCTTCTGGATTTTAATTTTAGATCATATCGTTTTTTAATGTGTGTAGTGTCATTACAAATGTATCCACACGTTTCCGGTGTCTGTTTTTTTTTATTTTAATTTAGGTCAGCTAATCGGTAGCGAATTATGCATCGAAAAATAATTCCTATTTATCTGTATCTCACTCATTTAAACCGTTATTTAACTCCTCTCTTTAAAACTTCTCTCTGTTAATTTTTAATCCCCACTTTATCCTTTAGGCCTTTCTGTTCTTCTTTCTTCTGTTACACCCTCTCTCTAGAGCTTTTATACATTTCCCTCTTACACTTGTTTCCCACTGCCACATATACACTTTCACTAAAATTTAATTTTTTATACCCGGAGTTATATTTTCCGTTTGAATTTGCAGGTTTGATGAATTGGATCGTGATTACGATTCCAATGTAATAAATTATAACCATGGAATATTAATGTTTGAGAATTTTTTATTAAATATATATATATATATATATATATATATATATATATATATAAAAATGAGATCTCACAGGGTATGTAGTTTGTCGATTATCTTGTTAAATTATTTTTCATCTCTCATAATAAATGACATTGTCTAATGTATTACGTTTTAGCCAATTTATATCCGAACCCCGAATATGAAGTCTGAGTGTCGTCTATGATTCTAAATCTGCGGGTCATGACCGCTTATGTATGATTGCTTCTTAACTTTCGTTTTTATCTCTTACTTTGAATTTAGCGTTGGTCATTCTGATTGGTTGATCTGAATAGAAACAAAACTAACCCTGCTGTTATCTCTTTTCTTTCTTACTCTTTTTTTCTTATTCTTCCTTTTCTCGAGAAAAGAGCGTGTATCTTGTGTTTTTCTTTCTTACATATTTTCTTCCTTTTTGCGTGAAAAGAGGGTTTATGCTGTTTTTAGAATTGCCTACTCACCAGTTATTTACTGACACCTGATGAAATGTGGTAATACTCATCGAAACATGATTGCATCTGCGTAGCGTTTTTTGATGTAATATTTTAAAATAAAGTATATAGATATTACTTAATTATATATATATATATATATATATATATATATATATATATATATATATATATATATTATGCATATACATAATTAAGCAATTCATCGGGCCTAGAAGACGCCAAAACAGAATATACTGGACGGTCGTTTCGAACTATATTTGGGGCTCATCAGCACCGAGAGTTGAAACCCGGACAGTTACGATATGAGGCAAACGTTGTACCAACTGTACAACTGGTCCTCGGCAACGAAGAGGTAGCGAATTAAACTCGATATAGCGCCGCTCGATCACATGGTGGAACTCCTTCAAGTTTCTCCTTACCCATAGGACTGTGCCCCCACGAGCCACGACCATGATGATTGCATCTAGCATATATATATATATATATATATATATATATATATATATATATATATATTATGCATGTTTCATTAAATAATATAGACAAGTTTTGTCTATTTATTTTAAGTAAGTTCCTTTCATATTGTCTGATAATCTTAATAACATTATCATTGGAATCTCCACAAATATTATTAAATGCCTATAATTGATAACACAAGCCATTCGTTAATACCAATGGCTTCCCATACTTAATACTTCTCGTTTTCACTCTCGCATGGTCATGTGTGACGTCACGAGCTGCGATGCGATTTTCGCGTCCGTGTCTCGTATACACGAGTTAGTCGTTGCTTTGAAATTTTTCATGCAACAAAAGCAGACTATCATTATAGTTTCGCCCGTGTATTAGTTGATATATTGAAAAGTAATTCTCATCTTTGATAATGGCTTATGCAAGCCGAAAGCTTACATAGGATTAATATGATACGACGAATATGGTGATTTCCTTTATATATATATATATATATATATATATATATATATATATATATATATATTGATTCTATTGACTGTTTTTGTTTAAGTTTGTGAATTGATTCAGTTATGACTACATTAAACGAATAACGGGCGATAACTAAAGAGTATAGAATAGAATGCAACATAGGACGAGAAATTCTGATGAATTACTGGTGTAAACTCCTTGGAATTGCGTTCACCCCCATTCCATAAACCTATGATTAATCTCAAGGCACAGATGTTTTGACGAGATAAAAAGCTCAGTCCGATGTTGAATCACAAATTAATAACAGGCATTTTTCCTTGAGAAACACAAAATTCACGTATCTTTTGCCTGACTTCTCAATCCGAAATAAATATTTCTTTGTCTTATACATTTCAGATAATAGCTAACGATTTTGGCTTCGTAAGCGCGTCTGAATTACGACTTTTGATCAATAAAGGCAGAATTGAATCAAAAGATGAAAAAGAAGGCCGGCCTCAGAAAATATCATCAGGCTATTTTTCTTTCTTTCCCTTTGCTGAATCCTCGCTTCTGCTGTCTGTGATCTCGCAACAGGATTACGCTTTCCTTTCTTCCAAACTTGATGACGTCCATCATTGACCTTTGTAAATAACATATGTCTAACCCCCGTACCTCTCCTTTCCTTTTCTGTTCAGCTGGAGTTAATTCTTCTATAGAGTATCTACACACTTGGATCTTTTAGTAGTACTTGCATTATTTGCATTATTCGGACTGTTATCCTCATATTCATTAGCATATTCACGACGTTTCGGCCGTTGTACCCTCCGGCCGTCTTCAGGTGATTGGAATTGTTCTTCAATATGTGTCTATGTCTCTTAGATGAGGTATTATGATTACTTGCATTCTTTACATTATTCAGACTGTTATCCTCATCTTCATTGCCATATTCACAAGGACACATGGCCCAGTGGATAAAGACGTTGGTTAGATCCAATGACAAGCTTCTAGCGATATATATAATAGCTGTCTATATCTCTGAGATGAGGTGTTATGATTACTTGCATTATTTACATTATTTGGGCTGTTATCCTCATCTTCATTGAAATCTTTAAAACATATTTCGTCCCCCGGGGTATATTATTCTAGTTCCACGTGCCATAGAAGAGGCATGGCACGTGGAACTAGAACAATCTAGCTCAGTGGACTGAATAAAGGGTTCAACGTGGTTGATTTAGTGCTTAGTTTTCTACGGTTTATTTAAAAGCCAGAAAATACATTTAGATTGTTAGAATTTGGCCCGGAGATAATAATTGTTTAGTGGTACAAAACTTATTAATTAACCCCTAGCTGGGGGAAGAAATGAATGCTTACCTTTTCCCAAGGTTATTTGCGCGTAACTGAATATAACGAGCTTAATGGGGACTTGAACTCGGCTCCCGATTAACAATTCTGAGCCATTATCTATTACACCACCCTCACATCCAAGCACCTGGTATTCCTAAGCGGTCACCTATCTAGGTACTGACCAGTCTCGACGTTGCTTCACTTCGATGATTGTATGGGAACCTGTATTTCAACGTATAAACTCTTCTGTCTTCGGCATAGATTTTTGTTTGTTTTCATTATATTCTGCAATTCTATGTTCGGAGAGAACACAAGGATTTCATATGTGACTAAATAATGGTTAGGTTGAATATGTTCCTGACTTAATATTTACTAAGCTTAACTTGGCACACGATTAAAGAGTGTAGAGAAACCGTATTATCATTTATCAAAATGGAAAAAAAAACATGGCGGCTTTGAAAATTAGTATTTAAAATCCTACCTTTTATTTTAATTTATACAACGACCAGCCACACTCTCGGTCACGTGGTAGGTCAAAAGTCTCACATAATAATTTATTACTACTAAATAACACTAATACATTTCTTTACATACCAGCAGAATCATTTATCAATCTTTGGGTAGGATTATAACTTGTAATGATACAGGTAATTTGTGTGTGTTCAGGATCATGTAGGCACACTATAGATGGATAGATAACAAGAACATAAATATGACTACACTAACTCTCATACAATTACAGAATCTTCTTGTGATGTAATGGTTAACAAGCTACAATTGTAGGTTATTTATTCTGAGTTCAATCATCAATTACTTTTTTTACCAAAACTAATCTAAGCTTAGTAAATAAAATCTTTAATGTCATCCCTTGAATCCAATGACAAAAGGTGAAGGTCTTATGAAAAGGTGAAGGTCTTATGACCAGAGACAGAATGAGCACTTTGGATATTGGGAATCTGGTTTCATGTCACTTCGATCAAACAAATATGAAATTGGTTTACGACATTTTTTTCTTTACATCAAATAAATTTTAGAAATTCTTCGGATAAAAACAATAGAACATAAATTGGATATTAAATCTTGCCAAATTGTATCCTGGAACAGTATGAGTTGTGGGAACTTATTTCCTTGAGTGTTGTTTTAAATTAAGAGGAGGATTCATCTAAATTAATTCACAAATTATTCTGACTAATATCCTCATCTTTGCGGAAGAATTAAAAACGCATCTTTTGAAACATTGTAATAAAAATCAGTCAAGATGAGGATACGGGTTCGGGCTTATGGAAGGAGGACTTCAGAGAATACATTTATAATTTATAAAAGCGGAGGTGAAATGTAATGTTGAAAACAATAAGGATGAGGATACTCGCCTGAAGATGAAGCCATCTCGGAATTTTAGACAAAACACAGAAGACCAAATAACACGACTCACCAAAGAAACATACTGATAAAAATTAACAAGATGATTCATCCAAATTAGTCCTGGAATTTCGAAATTTATGTTAAAAGAATTTTGCCTCCGAAATGCTTACATTTTTATTTCGTGTTATACTTTTGTTTCTTATTTCGATGTAAAAAATAAACATTTGTGTTCAATTTTCTTTTGTTTTCTTTGCAGGAGCTCATCACAACATTATACATTGGGTTCTTAGGTCTTATTATCTCATCGTTTCTTGTGTTTTTGGTGGAGAAAGACGCCAAAGATACCAAATTTAAAACGTACGCTGACGCTCTTTGGTGGGGTGTGGTAAGTATAACGCTTAACTATTCATTTAATTGTCTAGCTCCTCTTAAAATAACGACTGTAACAGCTGGCTTCCTCTGTCCTATTATAAAAGTTCGTTAAGGAAAAAATGTTTATTGAAATACTGACTTCACCGACTTCTGTTTACGATTCTGTCATGCAAATGACGAAACATTTTCATTTTCTGTATTTTTATTCAAACAAATTTTTTTGTAAAGAAAAAAGTAATTTGTTACCTTCAATAGCCTGTCCGAATCCATAAGCAATGATTTTATCACAATCACGAATCCCGTGGTCCATTAGGGTCGTAGGAGCATCACGCGCACTTCAGCCGCAGAAGAAGTGGTGTGTCTTAGGCAAGATAGCCTGATAGAGCCCAACCCTCTCTAGGTTGCTTCTCCTTTTCCTATACTGTCGTCCACCTAAGGCTATAGGACCCAATCTAATCCGCTATTTACCTATAGCTGGGGGGAGAAGAGTTGGATTCATGCCTTGCCTAAGGGTATTAGCACGAAAAGTGATTGTAATTAACTCGACTGGAATTCGAACTCGGTTTTCTGACTCCTCAGTCCGAACCGCTAACCATTACCCGACGATCTTTTATCCACACACGCTAAACATTCCAAAAGATAATCGCTCCAAAATATAAAATTTGTGAATCGTTTGTAAAGAAAACATTACAAGAAAAATCCCCCAAATAATCAAAAGGATCTAAAGAGTTGTTAGCTTTTCATTGTCAAAACTTCTGACACATGTTAGTCGTTTAACATACGAAAAATGAGATCAAAAACTCCATATACAACAGTTCATGCAATAGCTATAGAAATAGCAGAAGACTTGTATACTGGAAACTCTTTATCCCAGATGAGATCACAAGATCAGCCATAGCATCGCATGTGTAGAAGGGCAAGTGTGAATGGAATTTAAAACAGATACAATAGAGGTAAATAGAATTTAAAATCTGGAAGGAATTTAAAACAGAAACAGAATAACAATGGCTGAAATATAGTATTGACATTATCAAAGACGTAGAAGTTCAGAAAGAAATTCCCAAACATATTTCTTTTATTTCGACCCATAGCAGAAAGGTAAGTTTAAAATTCGTTTTTCTTTCCAAAATTGACACCCCATGGCTAAAGCGCTCACTCTACCCTGGTAGAGCTGTATTTTCCCAAGCTAACAAAAACTGTCGGTCTTTGGCAGGACCCCCACTCAATTTTTCATGAAAAACTAGGCTACCTTCGCTTGGATCACTGCTCTCCACAACTTCTTATCCTTAGGTTTGTCTTTTCGCTATCTCTTCCACTCGTTGTTTCGCCATTCAATTATCCAATCTTTTTAGCCAGCCTACTCTCTGCTTTCCTCCATCCCTCTCGCCTTCAATACACCCATCGAGTGTCAAATTCTCCTAACCCTCTTTCCTCATTATGTCTCCAAGAATTTCCAACTCTCCCCTTCAGATTCTAATTATAAGCCTCCTTTTAGTTTCCATTTTCTTTTAAAATTTTCTCGTTATTCATATGTTGAGTTTATGATATTCTCTTTATCATATCTGTGGCCTCGAGTCTCTTCTTCATATTTAAGGAGATTGTCCATCATTCATTTTCGTCGAGGAGGACTTCGTTTCTGTGAATCTATGAAATGAAAATGAATGTATAAGGAAACCAAATGTACATTTTCAATTTATATGAATACCAGAAAAAGAGAAAAAGGAAAATGTTTTGCAATTAAAGCCTAAATTATCAGTAAACAAAGGGGGTCCGTTTAGAAGTAAATCTCTTAATAAAACATGACGGAACCCTGACTTTGTCCGATCGTAGCTTTTAGTAATTTTGTTTTACGGCATATCAACACCTCAATGGGTTACTTAATGCCGACAAGATTTTTAAGATAGGTTCGTATGAATAGAATATGTATTTTTTGCAAGAAATAACTTTGTAGATCAGTTTTCATTGAGTCATTTTTTAAAGAGGGTTTTTGTCGAATGTATTGCTAATATTTATTTATTTATTTTGTCAAAAAATAAATTGTTGGTAATATTCTGCTTTTTAAATGTATTCCTGGTATTTTTTTTCAAAAATGTATTTTTACTATAAAAATCTATTTTTATATTCCATTGTGTGCTTTTGACCGCCGTTTGGGGTTAACTATTTTCTCATAGCTTGGATCCTAACAGGTGCTTCCACCCCGGGTCAGGGTGGAACTATGAATAGCAGTAATTAAGAGGTTAATTAAGAGTAATTAAGATTCCACGCGCCTCAAAACCTCCTGATCAGATGCCTTGCTGTTGGATGTAGTTTATCGTCATACCCAGGAAAGAAAAGTAAAAGTAAACAAGGAATATAAAAGTTCCATGTGACTTCTAAAGTTCACCAGGTGCAACATAACCGTATAGATACAGAAGAAAATATCGGTTGAAAGGCTGTCTCAAAAGACGGTACTGAAGAATTCTAACCAAATCGCCAAGCAGGCAGAATTTCTTTTCAATCCCGTTGGGACGAACACTTTTCAGCATTCCGCGTAAAATTAACAAAGACGAAGGCAAAATGAACAAAGACGACGGCAAAATCACTTTCGGTGTCATTTTTAGTCATTATTCCCTAAATTCAGCCGATACATCCTACGTCCTTCTTCAGGTGTCAGTGACCTTCTTTTTTTTTTTTTTTTTTTTTTTTTTTGCTTTTTTTTTCCATTGGCAGTTTCATACGAATATCTGAATAAAAAGGACCTCAGTGGAGTGTATGCTCCCACGAGAGACAGGCTAAAGTGGCTCTGTGTTAATAGGCATCCCTTGAAATCTAATTACTCATCCAACATAGCGACGCATTAGTGGGTCATTTCAAATCACTACACTAGAGAGGCTTACGTGAAATTCATCTCTCGACACTTGCCCTTCATATTATGTAGTCAGAGTACGAGGTCAAAGGTAAAAATAATTGAATCAAGATTTATTTTTCTAATGTCCCTTCAGGACGTGGGTAGTCATTCCACAACTTCCTATATTCCCCCCCCCGCCATCTTTCTACACTCTATTCTTCTATCCATTTACACAAGCTTGTTAGGCAGGTGACTCGTCGTTTCTAGTATTCCGTCCTGCCTACAAAATGTCCCGTCAGACTCACTAAATACAGCCTGTAAAATCAGCTTGTAAATCATAGCTCTATAGTAGGCGCACGTGGATATTCGCAAGACGAGTCTCTTCTCCAAAAGAATAATTGTTGAAAAGATTAATGATGATCGATCTCAGTAAAAATTGCCTCAGGTTCAGCTACTGTGTCCTAAGAGGCTCGACAGGTGTCCTACTACGAATGCTCCAACAACAGGTGCACATACTTAAGTCATCTTTATAAAAAAAAAAGAAAGAGAAGTGAGACTCTCAGGTATATTTAAAAATCCCTTAACCATTACCAATCCTGGTTTTCAGTTATATTCACCGCAAGAGTCTTTATCAGGAGGAACCTAATTAGAATTACGGACAGGATAAAAGGAATTTCTTGAACTGGTTTTTTTTTCTATTATAAATCTTACAATTCCAATGCAAAACATAATTCTAACAAAATTGACGTGAAGTGATTCAGATTCCCGCCAAAAGCATTTGCAAAGGAATTACATTTGATTTGTCATCAACGTGGGCCTAGGATTTACTTAGAACGATCAACCATAGGAAAATAGGGCAATTTTTTTCCTTCTCAGATTATCGAATTGAGATGTTTTTTGTTCTCAATATGGTGGATAATTTTTATTTGTCTTTCTGCATATTGACGATTTTGCTTTATATATATATATATATATATATATATATATATATATATATATATATATATATATATATATATATATATATATATATATATATATATGACCAAAATTCATATTAAAAAAATATATATATATATATATATATAGTCTGACCAAAATTCATGAAAAATAAAAAATAAAACTATCATAATTAACCCCAAAAGTTGGGGGAAGAAATGAGGAATTCATATTTACCCCAAATTTATTTGCACGTGAGTGAATATAACGAACCCAACGGCTATTGAAACTCGGCTCTCTGATTGACAATTCCGGGGCATTATCCATTACACCACCCGCACATCCAAGCTTACAATACCTGTTATTCCTAATTGGTTACCCATATAGTTACTGACCAGACTCGAGATTGCTTAACTTCAGTGAATGTTCGGAAACCGGTGTTTCTACGTGATATGGCCGTAATACGCAGATAGGTACATAGATGTGCACCATAGCTTGGTAACAACTTCGTTGCTGAGATTTACATACTTTTGGTCTTGTGGCAAGCTAGACAAAGCTTAGCCAATAATTATGTATATATATATATATATATATATATATATATATATATATATATATATATATATATATATATATAAAAGTGAGCATTAAAGTCAACACTGAGAGGCGACAGGCCTGCCAATTGCGTCTAGCATGAAATAGCTTGTCGCCTCTGAGTATTGACTTCAATTTTCACTTTTATATTTATATTTATATACGCCCTATCTCTGATATTGAGCACTTTATCCCCTAAATATAGCACACCTTAAAACTATATATATATATATAGAGAGAGAGAGAGAGTAAAGGTAAAAATTTGATTGGTATCTAATCCAAGTGAATCCTAGTAATATAAAATTTTAAAACTGATTTTTTAAAAAGCTCAATGTATTTATTATTACAGAGCAAATAATTAATAAACAATATAATCCCAAATTACCTCATATGGAAAAAAGCCTATTTCGGTAGACGAAAATATCGGGCGTTTGTCTTATCAACCCCGGTGTGGACTGAGTTCGTGTCAGAAATAGAAATTTTAGTGTTAAAGCTAAAAAAAAAAAAAAAGGAAAAAAACAGTCGAAAAACTAATACAGAATTTATCCATTTCAATGTTTCAGTCAGACAAATGGCACAAGACGAATTATATATATTTTAGAACTCGACGTATACATATGGCGTCAAAAGAATATTGTCTACCATACTGTCAACACACAGCTCTTCATAATGACTGAATTAATTGAAAGTACTTCATCAAAGCTGAAAGAAATATGATCTTTGGAAATTTTATTCACAATTCTATCCCGATATACATACTAAGCGAGGGGTCGGCAACCTACGGCACGCGTGGCACACGTGGCACACCAAGCAATATCCAATGACACGCAGCCGCAATTGACATCACGAAGTCTGAACCAATAACTACTACAACGCAAAAAAGATATTTAGCTGTTTCAATTTTAATATATACTAATGTATGTATACTATATATTACTATACAAAATTTATCGTAAAACAGGTATATTGACCTTGACTTGTATAAAAATACGTATGCTGTTGGCACACTAAATGATTTTAAAACCCTAAGTCAACACATAGTTGCCGACCCTTGTACTAAATGATGGATCATTTTGAAGACATCTTGTAGATCACACTTAAATTTTCATATTTCTAGTATCATTAGATAACTTTGAAGAAACTTTTATGCAATGTTACTAAATCCGTCATTCATTTTCAGAATTCTTTTTTGTACATCTTCTAGTAATTCAATATCCTGTTCATGGTGCAGTCGCCATGCTTGCATAGCATAATCTTGACGGCGCAAA
Organism: Acanthosepion pharaonis; assembly: GCA_903632075.3. Lineage (NCBI taxonomy): Eukaryota > Metazoa > Mollusca > Cephalopoda > Sepiida > Sepiidae > Acanthosepion > Acanthosepion pharaonis. Next base: position 641,170 of record CAHIKZ030000395.1, on the reverse strand, counting down.
CTAGACATTTATAAAGTGGCTAATTGTGTCCAGATCAGTTCTTAACAACCCCTGTATTTTGTTGGCAGTTTTGACACACTTAGCAACATGGTATTTTGACTGAAAAGACTTGTGTAATATAATATGAAGATCTTTCTATGAGTCTACACTTCCGCCTTCAACTTTTCACCCATAAAATAGTCATATTTCATATTACCATATACGCAACGTGTAGACACTTGCATTAGTCAGCATTAAATAACGTCTGCTAGTTTCCTGTCCACTTGTAAATCATCTTGCAATGTGAAAACATCTTTAATTTTCTAGACTTCCAGAAGTATTTTGTATCATCAGCAAACCTTAACAAAGTTCCAACAATGTTGTCATCAATGTTATTTATAAATAAGATGAAGGGTTTTTTTCTGCTTTAATCAATGACTCATTTTTTCTAGATGTCCTCCATCTTTCTAGATGTCCTCCATCTTATCATATCTGATACTTTTTATCAACTGTATCCTTTATATCTTTTAAAATCTCTACAGAGTTATCTTCCAGTTTCCGCTTCCAAGTTCCAAATCACAATTATTAATATGCATCTGTTTTATTCCTAAAATCACAAAGCAACAACAAACCTTGTTCTTTCAACACCAGTGGATCGTGAGTTATTGAAACCATTTCTCACTTCCCCCCCCCAACACCTTCTCTCTCTCTCTCTCTCTCTCTCTCTCTCTCTCTCTCTCTCTCATTAAATATCTTTCTCATTGTTTTTTCTTATTTCACAAGCGAGACAAGAGAAACAAAAAAATGTGATAATAATCGTCAGACGAAGTCACTGACCTGATATTTATCAACAAAGTAATATTTAGGTGTTTTTTTCGGACCATTAAACTAAGTAGAAGCGAATAGTCTTTGTATAATCGATCATTGTCCTGATTGGTATAACAATTTAGTTTCTCGTATTCTTCCTAATTTAGTATGGTACAAGGCCCAAAACTTGATAAATAATGGGGATAGATAGACTGTGTTGCGAACATCTTACAGAGACAAAGGGATAGCCTTGAATGATTTTCATTCAAAATCTTGGTGTTCATTAATGTCGATACGAAATACGACAATTAAGCTTGATTTATTATTTATTATTATTATTTCCTTGTATTTCTCTTGTATACACATTTCTTTCCGGGTCCCAAAAAGTGACCAAAGATCAGACATGGCTTCATGACATTTTCACTGATCAAAAATGAAAGAAAAAACTAAGATCACACAGATTTTACAGAGACAAAACTCTTCGTAATGTGTAAGCTGTACTTGTGAGTACATTTTTTTTATATTTCTTTAGGGCATGTGCTACCAGGAATCACTTCAATGAGTTTCTCGGAACCCATTCAAATCAAACCTAGGGCTCCAAATATCACTGGCATCACTGATGTCTTCATGATACACATTTTTGAGATTTCCACTTCAAGATCCTTGTATTTTTTAGAGATTTTAGAATATCTTCAAAGATACATTACAATCTGCAGTAACTGGCATATCAATAAGAAATCACATTCTGTTTTTTGAAGTCTTTGATCACAATGTCTGTTTGATTAACTTTCATTGTTCTATCTGAGTGTGCATTTGTAAAATCCCATAAAATTGTCTTATCCTTGTAACCGGTTCAGGGTGAGGCTCATACAGATTTCTTGTAGTTTCCTTCCCGTAAAAGTTGCAGATTTTCCAGTGCAGATATTGGCCCACTCTGTTGTGCCGTGTTTTATATTCAGTCGGTGCCAATACCGCGCAACCTGATACAAAATGGTTAATTGTTTCTGGATATGTATCAAAAGATCTGCATTTCGGGTTAACACAATTTTTCAGTATGTGTACTAGAAAATTTCTAGTTAGCAAGCATTGGCCCTTATTATTATTATTATTGATGATGATGATGATGATGATGATGTTGTTGTTGTTTTTTACAGTGCCAAGTAACACAGATTTGTGAAGTGATAGTAGATTTTATCACGTTTTTCAGTAGCAGAGACTCCAGTGCCTTCATGATAACTGGGATAATAGTGGGTCTGAACCTTCGACATTCTATTTTATTAATCATGTCAATTTCTGTGACGTTGATATTACAATCACCATATTATTATTATTATTATTATTATTATTATTATTATTATTATTGTTATTATTATTATTATTGTTTTTGTTGTTGTTGTCGTGGCTACTTTACTCATTCATTGCATTTTTTATCATTTGAATTGATCCAAGTAATCCAGTAATCAACGGTGCGACTGTTCCAATTATATTCTTCCATTTAATTACGTCTAAATCAGAATTCTGAGGCAGATAGATAGATAGATAGATAGATAGATAGATAGATAGATAGATAGATAGATAGATAGATAGATATGAACAGCCTGAGATAGGTAGATATGAACAGATTGAGATAGATAGATAGATAGATAGATAGATAGATAGATAGATAGAAACTACCAGAAAAGGTGAAACGAGATTGCGATAAAAAGAAAAGGGAGGCAGGTAAGTGTATCTTCCTCCCTTTTTCTCTTTCTCTTTGTCGATGTCTTTCTATTTTTCTATTACTCTCTCTCTCTCTCTCTCTCTCTCTCTCTCTCTCTCTCTCCTCATTATCTCTGTCTTCTTATCTCTCTCTTCTTGTATCAATATGTCTCTGCCAATGTCTTTTCCTCTTTATCTTTTTTTTCTGCCTGCCTTTCAATCTCTTTGTATGAATCTTCCCCGTTTTCCTTCAACCTTGACTCTTCCTCTCTCTCTCTACCTATCTAACTTTATAGAGTTCTTTCTTTCTCTCACTCTCTGCCAATCTCCTGAGAGAAATTGACAGAAAAATTAAGAGATAAAAATTGAGAGAGAGGATGGGGGGGGGGAGAGAGGTGGACACATAGATCGATAAAAAAAAAGAAATTAACAGAGAGAAATAGAAAGATTGATAGAGAGAGGAGGAGAAACAGAGAAACTGACACGAAAGGGGGCGAGAAATCTGAATGGGTTTCAAGGGGCAATTTGTCTTGATTGGGAAATTATTTCACCCTGTTGACTCTTCTTAGAGAAAAATATTTTCTTTCGGAAAATCTCCTTCCCCACCCAGACCAAAATCACTTTGAAGGAATAAAATGAATTAATAGCTGAACAACCTACTTTGCAGTTTTGGTGGCACACATAATCGTTTTTAATTTAGTCTCATTGGCCGAAAGTAACAACGTCTATTGGTGTTGATATTGTTGTTGTGGTTGTGGTTGTTAGAGAAAAAGAACAAAAAGAAATCGAAGAGAGGTAAAGGAAGAATAGAAAAGCGGGAATGAAAAAGAAATGACAAAGTAAAAGAAGTTAAAAATAAAGAAGGAGAAAAAAAACAAAAGACGAAGAAAAATGAAAAAGAGGAAAAAAGAATAAAACGAAAAAAGAAAAAAAGAATAATTCAAAGAAGAAAAGGAAATCATTTCAAAAAATATATTCATTTTTCTTTCTTTTTTATTAATAAAGTTTTGAGTTATTGAGAATGTCGAATAACGCTTTCAAATTCTAGCGCATTGGATCATTTTGCTATGCAGGGAAACACGCAGAAACTTTTATCCAAAATGATTCCCAGACAGACAAACCAATAAACACGGGCATCGGTTACATTTATTGTTTCTTATAAATTACAATCTGGCTTTATATTTATTTATCAATGACATATTCCGTTGTTATACTCATATGGAACATTTTTCAACACCACTAACGAACTTGCCTCGTGTTACCATGAAAACAAGAATAATAGTAGTAGTAATAGTATTAGAGGCTATTCTCTCTCACTTTAAACCTGAATGGTCCAGATGAAGAAGGTGAAAAAGATTGAGAACTACGCTGAGGTGGGGGTCGATGCTGATATATTCCAAGAAAGTGGAGAAGCAGAGTATTAGCAATTCCTGAAAATTTTGTGACATTGGTTGTTCTAGGACTTGAGAATTATGCCAAGAATTCTCATGAATTGCTTCTGGAAGCTTCATGAAGAGTGGATGGAAATCTAGAAAAGGGATATATTGTGCCAGTGATCGTATGAAAGAAACAGTGTCCGGAGAAGCAGGTTGATAAGTTAAAAGAAGAGAAGCTATTTGGTCAGACTTTTCAGTAGACGGTTACAAATTCTGGACCTGAATGGAGACTTTGGGCAGTACCCCAACATTTGATCGATGGACATGACGGATTAGATAAATGTGCCACAAAGATTAGTGAACTGAAACAAAAAGCCTATAGGTACCTCGGAATTAGCGAAGGAGATAGACTGCAGCTTGCTCAAATGAAGGAGAAGGTAAGAAGGAAGCACTATGGCTCCCCTGTGGTGTAAATTCACCATCCTTAACTGGACCATAAGTGACATTAAGCGAATGGACGCCAAAACGAGACAGCTTCTTACTTGCCACCGCATGCATCATTCCAAGGTTGATTTTGATTGTATGTACCCAGATCCGAAGGAGACAGAGGATTATTTCAACTAGAACTGTCATACAAATCTACAAAATTTGGCCTTCAAAGATACCTGGAAACTACAGAAGACTGGATGATGATCTATGTCAAAGAACATGAAAGTAGTAAACAACAGTAATAAAGGGAGCCAACAGGTTTAAAATGAAGTTTCAAGTGAGAGAAGAAATACAATTAAAGCATAATACACTGAATGAAACTGCCAAGTACGCAAAAAAAGAAAGCAAAAGCAGTTGCAACCGACCAAATACAGAAACGATGGCAAGATAAACCGCTTCACAGTTAATACTCTGCCCGTACCAAACAAACTGATGTAGACAAACCTCGTACCTACCAGTGGCTACGTAGTGCAAGGATTAAAAGCGGAAACTGAAGGGTTTATTCTTGCTGCACATTACCAATTCTTGCTGACTAGAAATTACGAAGCACACAAAATGAAAAACTGTATTAGTCCAAAATTCAGATTCTGTGATAATTAGCCAGAAACAATTGACCATTTTTTATCAGGTTGATCGGTATTAGCGCCCACTGAATATATAACACGGTACGGCAGAGTGTGCACTTGAAAAACTGCAACTCCTAGGCAAAGGAAACTTCAAGAAATTAGTATGAACACCATCCAGATCCGGTTACAGTGATGACACCTGTAACAATTTTATGGGATTTTACAATACACCCAAACAGAACAATCTAAGCTAATCGCCCTGACATCGTGATTAGAGAGCGCAAAGATAAAATGTGTTTACTTATTGACATGGCAGTCCCTGCAGAATGTAATGTATCTTTGAAGATCTTCAAAAAACTATCAAAATACTTCAAAAAGCTTGAAATCGAAATCTCAAAAACGAGGATATTAACAATTCAAATTGTAGTTGGAGCCCTCGGATTGATTGAAAAACAATTCCAATAGACTCATTGAAGGAATCTTTGGTAGCCCATGAATTAAAGAAATACAAAAAATCGTACACACAAGTACAACACACACCTTATGAAGGGTTTTAACTATGAATTTTTTTTTCTAAACTGCTCAGTGGAAAATATCATGATGTCATTTCTGACTTTAGATTTCTGTTTGGGACACAGAAAGAAATGATTATACACCAGATACCAAAGGAAATAAAACAATGATAATAATAAAGTGCCTAGTACAATAATATTAATATTATTTGTACTTGATACAAAAATGGTACAATAGTGATAATGATAGTAATAATATAGTAATAATAAATAAATGCTGCAACCATAAAACTTATAAAAGTCTTTTAGTCAGAAATATGCAATATTTAGTGGAATTTTTCAAAACAAACAGATACGAAATTGTCACATAGGCCAGACATATTGACGGAAAATACAATGGAAAAAAGAAGCGTTAATGATGAATCCATTGTGTCCTTTCGATAGAATCCATTGTGTCTTTTCGAAAGAAGGATCGAACAAAAGGAAGAGGAGAAAGGAATCAACTATCATCCATTGAAGTTTGAAACCTCAAAGCTTTAGAAGTCGAAGATCACAATCCCGCCAGTTGTCATTGGTGCGTTTGTTACGATGATCGACAGAATAGAGAAACGGATTTGGAAAACAGGCATTGGTTGCTCTGTTGAACAGTTGTCGTTACATTATTTAATCTACGGGTATAAATTGTTCCCCTTCCGATGACCATGTCCAGGGAAAACTCGTCTAGTTCTTAGAAATGGCAAGAATAGCACAGACTTAGAGTCAGAAGAAAGTTACACGATACCCCTAATGCTGATGGTTGGGGTTCGTTTTCCATGCACACAGGAATAATAATAATAATAATAATAATAATAATAATAATAATAATAATAATAATAAAACTATCAAAATACAATGACCTTGAAATCGAACTCTCAAAAATGTGGCCCGTGACGATATAAAAAATTCCAGTTTTAGTTGGAGCCCTCGGCTTAATTGGAAAATATTCCAATAGATTCATTGAAGGAATCCCTGCTAGCTCATGCGTTAAAGAAATACAAAAAATTGTACTCACAAGTACAGCCCAGGAATTGAACTCACAATTACTGTCAATAAATTTACGAACCAAAGATTTAACCCATTAGACTATTTTCCCGAAGATTAAATAAAGGGTTCGAATCGAAATTACCTAAGGATTACCTGGATGGATAAGCTGCTAGTGAAGGCCGGAGAGCACTACAGCCTAAACGTTGTGATGATAACAATATGAAGACAATAGTCAGAAATTCAGACAAAAATTATATAGTTTTTTAGTCCTTTTGGTTATGTTAATGAGTTTTTCTTACTAAGACAAGGAAGTTAATTACATCGATAAATATGCAAGATAATTTATGCAGAAAATATAAACAGTTCAATTTCGAATGGGCTTAACTATCGACATCAGTTTTTGACGTTACGTGTAAAGAAGTGTTTTGCTATAAAAACGTTCTTTCGACTAAACACAGTTGAGCAAATTCTGAGACTGGCCAGTACTTGTCAGGTCCGTCTGGAGAAATGACTAAAAGCAACCATTAGTATCGTTTGAATTTTAGTTTGCTGTAAAATAAGATAAAGGCGTGAAAATAAAACAAAATTATCTTGAAAACGATAAAGAACAGCCTTAAGAAAAGTCAGGCTACAATCATGGCGTCCGTAACACTTGCAAAGAAAAGCTCGCGTATAAAATCTAGATTAACGTAAACGGTTTCCTATCTGTTCTTGATCAAACATAAAAGCAAGCAAAACGAAAGCGAATAAATTTCTTTGTGTTTCACTAAAGAAACACATTTAAATTCTTCTTAGTTTTCATATTTAAGCGAAAGTTCGACAAAACACGCAACAGAAATTAATTTTCTTTCATTACGCGGTTTTATCTAAATTTGTTTATCATTTACATGCGTTTTATAAAAGCAAAACAATGTAAAATATAATCGAAGCGTAATTCTAGTAGTAATCTCGAATACAATGTCAAAAGAAAGAAAAGTGTACAGGTAAAGTATTCTAATTAAACATGACAGTTTTGTTAAGTTAAGACTCAAAACGGTCGTACATGGAAGGCGAAGAATATGCGAGTTTTATTTCTATCCGAATTTCTAATGAAACTCGAAGCATCTGTTGCCTCTATAGATAGTCAAGATATGATTAGATAGAGCCTCGCTGACGATTACGATCAACTTTTATCTTCACAGACAGCTCTAAATTTATAGCCTTGTACCTTACTAATTTCGGCTTAAATGATACATACAATTGTAAGAAATAAACATATATATATATATATGTGTGTGTGTGTAAATATATATATATATATATATATATATATATATATATATATATATATAATCATCCACAGACTAACTGTTTCGCAGCTCCTCAGTGTGTCTAGACGTCCAATTGTTTCAAACCGGGATCGAAACCAAATTCGTTTGACATTAGTCAGATGTCTTACCTCTAGCCCATCGACGCACGGCAGGAATGAAAGGAATTTTAACGTTTTTATCTATACGAAATGAAGAAAAAATATTTCTTAATATCTCTGAGTTGACAAAAACATTGTTTTCAATTTCAATCGTTATAAGTCTACCGATTGAATAGAATTTTATTATAAACAATTGTCTTGCAAATGGAATTTTTAAAGCATTCTGAATGTAAAAAATAAAGAAAAAAGTGTGCAAGACAATAAGAAACACTACCTGCCCACCCACCCCAAAAAAGTGAAGTTTTGTTGAAATCGGTTGAAAAATATAGGAAATCCGTTCCCATATATAAACGAGCACACACACACACAAACAACCTAGGTTTTATAATAAGTATAACTCAATATGAGTTGTCCCCCTTTCATTCTCGCGATGCTTCTTAATCTTGTTTTCAAATTGATTTTGTGCAAAAACAATTGTTTTTCCCATTTTTGGCGCTGTCAGAACCACCGCAAGGTAATTTTACGTAGTCTTGTGAAGTTTTGTTGAAATCGGTTGAAAAATGTAGGAAATCCGATCCAATATATAAACGTACAGACACACACACACACACACACACACACACAACCTTGATTTTATAAGAATGATTTTGTGGTGACACATCTTTGAACAGCCATCACTGTTTTTGTAAACAGTGAAATTAATGTTTACCAGCTGTGAGATCAAAAGCCTCACTAATGAGAAGAGACCTCACGACGAGTACGGAACCTACCTTCCTGTCGAAACGCATATTTTCATCGGTAAGATCAAAATGCGCATATTTGAACTTTGACCCATTCAGAGCTCACCACTTCGTTGAAACGATGCCTATTAACAAGTTAAAAATATCTTTCTCTATATTTTTATTTTAATTCTATCGGTCTTTTTTCACTAGTGTTATCTATTTTACAACTAAAAACTTTTCTTCTTCTTCAAATACGAATGTCTTCCAAAATATTGTAGGGTTCACCCACGAGAAGTTGGAGAAACAATGCAGAGTTTCACTAGTTTTGAATATGCATTGCAACCCCATCACGGCGCCCCCCCCCCCCCGGTCCTCCAAGAATTCCTCCACAGTATATATGATCTCATCATTGTTTCCAAAATAGCGACCACGCAGGTGGGTTTTGAGTTTAGGAACAAGAAGTCAGATTGAGTCTACTGAGTAAAGTGGATAGGTTAGCAATTACCCCAGTTGGCTACGTCAGCTACTGCAACTTGAGCAGTGGGTTAGGGTGCATTATCCTGGAGCAAGAGCACACCTATCCCTCAGCTTCCCTCTGTTTCGTCTTAATACTGTCCATTAAATTTTTCCCTTTGCTAGGAAATCATGCTTACACCTTCCGAATCCCCAAAACAAAAGCCATCACCTTGCCAATAGACGCTGCCTGCTTGGGATTCTTCGAGGGTGGGTAACCAGAGTGTTTCCACAGAATCTTTGATTAAGGTTCGAAGTGGTGAACCCAGGTTCCATCTTGAGTTACTAATCTGCGGTGGAAATTCTCAGGGTCAGTATGGCCCTCACCTGCACAGAAATTAAGACAGAAATCTGAATTAGTTTTTCTAGTTTTATAAGAAGTCGTGGTGTATTGCCACAGTAAAAATGTCTAGTTATCTCTCTTGTTTCTGGGTGAAGCTTAGAAGTTTATTTATGTTTATTTATGTCGTCTGCTTATTTCTTTCCTTTTAACCGCCGAACTTTTCTTTGCTTTCTTCCTCCTTCTTTATTTCGCTTGTAGATAGTTTGTAATATTTCCGAAAACTTAATTCACTTCTTGGCACTACTTAAATAGAGTGGTCCATTTGTAATAAAATAGTGAACTTTTTTTTTTTTGGGGGGGGTTTGGCACATTAAAATTCATTAGATTATCTGGTATTCATTAGATTATCTGGTATTCGCGAACATTTGCTGGTTTTATCACTACATTTCGACACTATTGATACCTTCCTCAATAATGAAGCTCTCTGATGAAGCATTATCAATATTTCATATTATTGCTACGTTATGATAATATTTTACCCCATTGGCTCTTCGGCCTCCCACAATATTATCTGAATTTATGAGATGGAGTTTTCTTCTTCTCCCATGAATGGATCAAACTGATTTTATACTTTTTACTGTTCCCATCAGGACATTTCATGTGGTTCGTTTTCCGTCACACCTGCTTATACTGAAATAGCTTTCAATACAACCGCTAATTTCGATTACATTTTTCATTATCTATAACTTCCATCCAATGAAATTTATTCCCGCATCCAAATGGTAATTTTAATGGTGAGATTAACCATTTCCTTACACGTAACATTCGATATTCATTGACCGAACAGATAATGTTATTGTCGGCTTAAATTTATAAAATGTTTCTCAAAACAGCTTTTCAGGAAAATCAGTTTCTCAAATCCACTGTTTTTGATCATTCTAATATTTATGGGGTTTCCTTCCTAGCCTTTATCTTAAGGTTGTGTGGAGGATCAATATCTTGATTCTGTCAGTATTTTCTCTTCGAGTCGCATTCATTTGCTATGCATTTTAGTTGTTACTGCTGTTGAATGTCTTCAAGTGATTTGATCTTTGTTATTTGTTAAAGTTTTTTTGGTTGTGATTCTGTAGCGCCAGAACTACCGTCCTCTCTAAGATTCCCATATTGTTCATTTGCTTGAAGCCATTTTTAATCCTTGATATGATAGAGCGACTCTATGTAGCTGATAGGTTAGACATTTATGAAGATATTGAACAAGTGTATATATTTAAGAACATGACATGATATACATTAACCCAAGCATTTTATTCTATTTCACGTCGATAGATATTTTTTTCGCCCAGTTTATTTTTCGCGCCCATTTACCTTGAATGATCGTCAATATTAATTTTTTTTCACATCGCTTCCAGAATAATTAAACTTACACTTCAGTTTCGTTTGCTTGTTTTATCAATAATAACACGAGTAGGATGACGGGCATCAGTACGGACTCCAGGGACTGACAAGTTTTCTGTTTGTTTTCTATCAGGTTTAGTTTGATTACTCCCCTTGCTGGATAAACCAATCATGTATTTTGTCCAGTAAAAGGACGTTCTGAAAGTCATTACTCGAAATATTAGCAACTGTTTGTGGTCGGGTTTGAAACCAGGTCTCTAGCGTGTTACATTCAAGCTACAATTATCTTGTTTTACATTAAATGTTTTCCTTTTGTATGAAATTAATTACAAGGCTCTGATTGTGTGTGTTTAGGAATTCGGATGACTTTAAAGCTATGACGCATTTAACAACATTATATACACTGTTCGAATAATAAGAAAAGATTTTATTACGCAAGTCAATTTATTTTTAATCATTTCACCCCAGGCAAGAGAATAAATCTACTAAGATGCAAGCGGTTACTGAATGTGAGAGAATATGAGAAAAATAAAAATAAATATTATTAAGGAGAGAGAACAATAAAAGAAGAGGAATTAAAAAAAAAAACAGACGATAACGATTGATATTGGATTTAGATTTTTGAAGATCAAACTTGACTGAGAAAGAGGAAGCTTCAAGCGAGAAGTCAAATAGAAGAAACTGCTAGATTATAATTTACTGTTATATCGAGATATTCCAGCTGTAAGATGATAAGACCTTGACACCAATCTATTCGTACGCTTAAAGACAAAAGCTCAGAAAATTACCATGAAAATATATAGAGAAAAGACATAGGGAGACTACGTTATAATCTTGGGAAAGTGACTGAAGCCGTATTTTCAGGTCAGGACCATTAATATTGCAAACTTTTCTTTGTATTTTATCAAGAATCTCTAAAAACATAGGTTTACCCAATAAAATTTGTATTAACCAACCAAAACATTTAGAAAATACATATATATATATATATATATATATATATAGATCATACATAAATATATTTATACATGGAAATATTTAGCATATATATATATATATATATATATATATATATATATATATATATATATATATATATATATATATATATATAATAAATATTAATATTCCATGGTTATAATTTATTACATTGGAATTGTAAATTATGACCATGGAATATTAGTGATTGAGCCTTTATATTATATTCTTACTCTGTCCTGGACTGAGTTCTACCTGGATTCTATCCTCTTGGGAATTTATATATATATATATATATATATTGACCACTAATATTATCAATCTCTCTCTCTCTCTCTCTCTCTCTCTATATATATATATATATATATATATATATATATATATATATATATATATATACCATGTAAATGACAGCTAATTGCATTTTTTATAATTACTTATTTGGTGATATGAGATTTCATTATTCAATACGATGGTTTTTCAGCTTATTGTAAATAAATATATATAATAGTATAGATAAAAAAATCAGATCAGATCAGATTTCACCTAAAGGGATTCTTATGGTGAACTGGCTGAGAGTTTGAGGGCAAGACGCCCTATTCCTGCAGTTACATTTAGGGGAGGGTAGTTTATTCATGAATGCGTAGTTTACAAAGTAGAAGTAACCAGAAATAAACCTAGAATTAGTTGTGAGAACAAAAACGTTATTGGTTCTAATCAAAGAATTTTAAAAAAAATGATACTAAAATCACATAAGCAGTTTCAATCCTGAAATTTATAGACCAGCCTATGTAACCATATATGGAATATAAAATAGAAGACGGAATCGATCCGATTTTAAAATGTTTATTTGTTTTGTTTTGTTTTACAGTATATCAATCTCAATTTAATGCCGACAAAATTTTTATTGCTGGTAATATGTTTTTCTTCAAAAATCTATTTCTGGAAATATTTTTCCTTGAAGAAATATATAGCTGGTCATATTTTTTTCAAAGAATGTATAGCTGCTTGTAATGTTGGTATTTTTTTTTATTATTTTAAAGTATCGCTGGTAATAATTTTTCCTTAAAAATTATTGCTAGTAATAATTTTTTTATTACAAAGTATTTCTGATATTAAAACCTATTTTTACACAAGTTTGGGTGTTAACTATTTGCCCATAGCTGTTACCCCTAAAAGGTGCTACCACCCCGGGTCAGCGTGGACCTGGGAACACCAGCAATTAAAAAAAGGTAGTTCCACGCTCCTCAAAACCTCTTGATCAGAGGCTTTGCTGCTGGACGTAGTTTATCGTCTTACCCAGGACGCGATTTTAAAATGGGAAATGATAAAGAAATGCTGTAGATATAAAGCCGGTAATAGGTATTGCCTCCTATACATGGAGGAGAAACTAGCCATAGATACTTTTAGTAAACCAGATATGTTACAGATCAGAAATTCTTAACGAGTGTAAACATAAGAAAAGCATGGTTACTGGAATAAAAGAATAGTAATTAATTTTTTTAACGTCGTATGGTTTTAAAGTAATTTTAGTTTTTAGTGTTTGTTTTTACCAATAAATATGTCGCTTTGCCTCATCCTCTTCAGCCAGTTCGCCCTGAAGATCCTTCTAGATGAAACTTTGATAGATAGTTCCTCTCTCACTAGGATTTTTTATACTCTGCTCTATTTAGTGTATTGAATAGATTTACGTCTTTTCTTATACTACTCGATTGCTTTTTTTTCTTTTCATTGCAGTATTGGGCGATTTTTTCGACCATCTTTCAGTCTTTTCTTTTTTTCCCAAATTTTTCCCCAGATACCAGTTTGTTTAAATATATTTGTATTTGAAAATTGTACTATCCGCGTTTTTTTTATATATAACAGTCGAGTATAGGTATTAAAATAAACATAATAATAGTGATATTTCTTTTAATTTCGAAAACAGCAATATTGCCATGTGTCATAAGAAAGATACGAGTAGAACCCCAAACGAGAAACAAGATTTTGTAAAGTTATCCAGTGATGTGAACATAAATAAATGCCAAGAACATGAAAAAAGATCACGGATGAATGAAAAAAGAAGTCGGAAACATTAGTAATATGGCTTGAAAAATATCACGAAAAGATAGCTGAAAAAAATAACAAGAGTAATAAGTGAACAAATGAATTAATAAGAAAAAGTATTTGAAGAAGCTTCTCTTGCTAATGGAAACCAAATGAAAAATACTGGCTAAAGAATCAACAAACAACTATACGACCGAATTTTTGTAAACATCACAAAGCGAATAATTAGATAAAAACTGATTTCTCAGCATTATAGTTTAATGATGAATAGAGAGCTACATTGGATGAACATGAAAAAATATCTATCGATCTGATAGAAGACAAACAGAAAACTTGCCAGGAGTCCGCACTGATGCCAGCCATCTTTGTCGTGTTATTACTGATAAGACAGGCAAATGAGACTGAAGTGTAAGTAATTATTCTGGAAGCGATGTTCCAACGGTCATCGATGACGAAGAGGGAGCGAATCAGACTCCATATAGCGCCGTTCGATCACATATTCCGTGGTGGAACTCATCCGGGTTTCTCTTTTACCTATAGGACTGTGCCCCCATAAGCCACAACTACTTTCACCAAGTCGCTCCATCCAGAGCATTAGAAGCCGGTTTAAGCAAGGATATACAAGTGATAGAAATTAGGAGGATTTGAGATAATTATAATTAATTCATTGAGTCTTGAAGAAACATCGACAGGATGCAGAAAGCACTGGACGGCCGTTTCGTCCTATATTTGGGACTCATCAGCAGTGCGCATCCAATAACGAGAATTGAAACCCGGACAGTTACGTTATCAGTTAGTATGACATTTGCCTGATAACGTAACTGTCCGGGTTTCAATTCAAAGAGTGGATATGCACTGCTGAAGAGTCCCAAATATAGGACGAAACGGCCTTCCTTTCTGCATTCTGTTGAGGTTTCTTCTAGACTCGATGAATTACTTAACTGTAATATATATATATATATATATATATATATATATATATATATATATATATATATAAGCTATGATAGAGGATATATGTAATTATATTGATGTTTTAAGTCTTGTCTAAATTGTTGATTCCTCCAAACCAAGTTACTAGATCCAATTATACCATTATTTTTTTTTCTAGACAGAATTGAATTAATTCGTTCTTACTAGTGATTCCATTTCCGTTTTTATGTATCCTTTGCGCCGCCATAGCGGCGTCATTTCGCCAGTAAATATTTTTTTTTCGCGGTTAATTATTCATATATTCTTGTTTTTAATAAGTTTCTTTCTCTTACAGATTACATTGTGTACCGTCGGCTATGGAGATGCTGTTCCCCAGACTTGGTCGGGGAAACTTATAGCTGCCTTTTGCGCAATTCTTGGCATTTCATTCTTCGCCCTGCCTGCAGTGAGTACTCACTTTCACAAACCAATTTCAGTTTTCGGTTTTAAATATTTCATTTGATGGTTTTAATATTTTCTTTTTTAATGATATTTTTATATTATTTTGCTTTTCTGTTTTTGTTGTTGTTGTTTTTTTAATGAATGTTTCAATTTCTAATAATGTTTACATCGTTTTATTTATAAGTCTTGTATGCCTTGTACCGAAGAACAGCCTAGACGTAACACGAATTTGAATTAAATAAGTTTGCCCTTTTTTAATCAAAAGTGAGAATATTTTACTTGGGAATTATTAAATTGCCGGACAGTTTGGCACTACAAATGTCCAGTTAGGAAGAATGTTAGACAACCTATCGAATTTCATTCCCCGAGCAGAGAGTCACAACAAAAAAAAGCTACATGCAACCTACATCGTTCTGCTGAAGAGGCAGTGAATCGCAGAAGCCGTCTTGCTGTGGTAGCCATCTTGTTTCACTTGCAAACATTTGCAATTTTATTTTTATATACAACTTATACTTATGGATCAGCACTTCGCAGAACTTAATAAATTACGTGTCCATATCTCTGAGGTGAGGTATTAGGATTACTTGCATTATTATTCTAATCTTCATTGTCATATTCACAACGTTTCGGCCGTTGTACGTTCCGGCCTTCTCCAGATGGTTGGATGCAGTGACTAAACCCAAATTGTTGTGAGTTCAATACCAGACAACAGCAGTAGTGAACCAAAAACTTGCAGTGTTGAGTTAAAGGGAAATAACTGACACATCCGGACGAGGCGTGGCGAGTGGAACTAGAAAATATACCCCGGTGGGCGAAATAAAGGTTTTTGGCTCGAAATTCCAATCATTCTTGGATACGAAATACAGCCGATGACGTCGACGGCATGCTATTTTTTTTCATCTTTCTTGACATTTCATAAGATAATTATAGTCCAACACCAAAATGTTTTGAAAATTTACATTCGAATTTAATAAATTATAACCACTTAAAACACACCAGTGTCTGGAGAGAAGGGAGCTATTTTGTCAAACACGGCAAAGGTGCTACAAAACAAAAACCTTAACCTTAGAAGTCGTGTCATGTCAGATGTCAACTTTCAAACGTATGTCATCCATGCCGTCCAACTCGTTCGGAAATGTCAAAAGTATCATCGGTATATAATCAGTTTCTCAGATCAATGATTAAAAATCGCTTCAAGTGAATGAATCATTTAAATCCGAGCGAAGATGATCGTTCATTAGGCCCTACAAACCCGCTATAAAATCACAACGAACTTTGGAAAATAACAAAATCCTCGCCTTTTGAATTCTTCCAACAGCAGTAACAAATAAAATGGATATTCGTTAGAAAAGAGAATAGTGATATAATCAAAATGTTAACTTCCCACCACGACCTCAAAAACAAGATTTAGAAAAGAATTCTCATCTCAGGGCTTGAAAGTGGGAATAAGTGTGAACTTAAATCTTTCTTGAAAAAGTTTTTTAAAAATAAAAATGCACCCATTTTAAATTACGGAGAGAGAGAGAGAGAGAGAGATCAGCAGATAGAGATATAGGGAAGTGTAATAGGGTGTGAGAGAGAGAGAGTGATAGTGTGGGTGAGAGATTAGGAGATAGAGGAGGAGAATGATGAATCGATCAAAGGAAAAAGGCGACACAAAAATACAAAAAAATATCACGACAAAAAAGTTTGAGGGTTGGAGGATTTTTACCAAAGGTTGACCAATGCAAGGCCCAAGAGCCACTCAAGTTTGAAGATTATTTTGTGTGGTGCGAGATATGATAGATATCTATTGATCTCAACATTGAAGAGGTTATGATTTCAGAGAGCCTCCACTCAGGAGTCTGTTCCACAAAATATCTTTTTAATTCTTAGTGGAACATCCTTATTGCCAATGAAATATACGGGAGCAATGAGGGTGATTATACCATGTGGATGTAGCATGACGGGTTTTGGGTGTATGGACTGAGCTGATGGCATCAATAAAGGAGATATTCTAAACAGTTACCATGGAGTGGCGGAACTACATTTTGGGTGCACTGAAACTTGAACAGATATGGGGGGGGCTTGGCAGCCAGTAACAGTAGATTTGAGAATCCAGCTGCCAGAATGTCACATATGAATGGATTCTGACGAGCTCAATTAGTCCATACATCTGAGGAGACTCGGGAGTTGCAGGCATCCAAAGATAATTCTGAAATGTTACCAATTAGAAGGGAATTTTTAGACTATATGAAATTGGTATTAAAGCATATTCTAAGGCCAACATTAGTTACATCTACCTATTGGTTTATGATTCTGTTGTGGTAAACCCTGCTACAGTAGAATGAACTCTTCCTCCTCTCATAAATACTAAATGCGAGGCTTCCTTGGGTAGTCGTTGGGCAGCCGGGACGCAATGTAACCTGATCGTTCGAATGGACACTTCTATCTGCTTGTTACTAACACTCTTGCTTTGCATATATCTGTTATTTCAGTACACTTATTCAACGTACCTTTCGTCTTCCGTGTCTTTCTTTTCTGGCCCATAACCAAACTACAACAGATTCTATCACTAAAATGTCCTTATTTTAATAACAAATATTTACAAAAAGAACGCTATTGATTTTGTTGAAACATTCAGTCATTAAAAATTAGGGCTCTTCGGTTGATCAGTTTCATAGTAGATCCTGCATTGGTCAGGGTAGCAGTGACGGAATAGTGATAGGCTTACTATGTTACGCCTACGGGAAAAGAGCCAATGAACCGGAGAATATCACACTCCGTAAAGGAGTTTACACGATTTTGAATTCTGTTATGGTTAGAAAATGTGGATTGTGCAACTCTAGCAGACATATGACAGCAATATTCCTTTAGGGATGCAAAAAGAAAAGGTGCATCAGAGAGATATTCAGACTTATAAAGAAAGAGTAATGGCGCTAATAGAGAGAAAATGAGGAGGTGGATAGAACACAGAGTAGTGATAAAAATGAAAGGACACGGCACATAAAAAGAAAAGAATTTATACTGCTTATGGAAATAATTTATACGGCTTAGTGAGATAATTTATACAGCTTATGAAAATTGCTTCACAACGAATGAAATTCAGTAAAAAACGAAAAAAATTACAAAACACCTCAACTCCCTTCCTCTTACTTACTTTGCTAATAACTATAATCTTCAAATATTCAAATGTAATGTCAATCGACATCTTCTGATGTCTTGATCTTGATTGCGGTAATTATTCTTCTCCTCGAACAACCCTCTTTACTCATTCTCTGTAACCCCTCGCGTGTAATTGGCACTCTTGGCTTGCTTGGAGGGAAATGCATTTAAAAAATGCACTAGTTGAAATGGAAACGTACAGAAAGTGTTTCTGTCCAAATGTCTAGGACTCGCTGTTCTACGTCCGAGGAGCTGAATCACCCACATTTCCCCCCGTGTCCAATTTGTGATGAGAACGTTCCACTCAGATTGCCGATCTTTGAGATCTACTACTTTTTGAAACTCTTTAATAAACACTACAATCTTAACCCCTCAACTCAAGGGTCAATCGTTATTCCGAATCTTCACTTCCCATCACCTCCTCTTGCATTCATTTCTCATACCTCATTCAGTAATTTTCTGCCATGAGGGGCTCTTTAGCCTTGTATTGGGTGAACTTTTGTATAAAAATCAAACACGAGTAAGGATAGTAACCCGAGAAAATTATTCTACGATAAGGAAAGTGTCTTTCTCATAGGAAGTTTATCTATTTTGTTTTGAATGCACTTCCGAATAAACTTGGACATTTTACATTATTTTTTGCGTTTCACTAATTAATGAAATACGAACATTGAAATCAATTTTTTTCTTTTTCAAAAAATGTGTTCCAGTTCAGCTGACAGAATCAATCAACCTTTTGTCCTCAAATCGATGAACTTGTAAACTAAGTAATCCACTCATAAATTGCTCTGATAAATCGTTTTATTTGTCTATTTGTCGACATAATGAATCGAATGAGGCGATAATGGCGTGATGAAAACCTCGAGAGACAAGAAACAATTGACATCTTTATCAGTGGCTCAAACAGTGTGAAATATTTGATTAGACTCAGATATTTATGACCCAATTGAACGATGCAGACGATAAAAAAGGTCTTTATATTTTTGGTCTCTTTCATTTGATTTTGCGCTTGTAATTCATAAAGAAGATTGCAATGATTTCCCCACATGTCAATAATATTTTAATTATTGGTGTAACTCTTTAAGGATCCCTGTTACAAAAGTGTAAATTAAGCAATTTTAAATTTGACCTAAGCCAGTTACAAGATCATGATTTGCTTTTGGGTGCATCTTCATTTGTAGGAATTTTGAAGACCATACTTTTTCCATGTTTTTTTAATGTTATTTCAATTCAAAATGCGGACGATTATGGTTCTCCACAATTTCCTTTTATTTAATATGTATAAATTCTCATGGATTCTTGGGAAAGATAATGAAATGATTTTCTGATACCTTCTACATGTTTTGGAATTCAATTTTAATACTCTTAGATGGATGACACTTTGCTATTTAACCCGTACATGGGGAGAGTAGAGAAGAGACAGAAGTATGAATTAAAGTGAAGATAACGCAACATAAAAAAAAACTTCAATTTAAACTCGACTCAACGATTTCATTTCCCGTGCCAATAACTGTTACTCGTGGATTAATTAAGAGATAACAATTAGTGGGATAACAATTATTTTCTTTCTAAAAACTTATGAAATGTTGATTTTGAGGTTTGAATGAAAACTAAAATTTTAAGTGAAATAAAACAATTGGAGATACTAATCTTAATGATTAATCACATCTTTTGTTTATATTTCTGAGATGAGATATTGTAACTATTTACACAATTTATATTGTTCAGATTATTGTCCTCATCTCCAGTGGACACCTCCTTCTTTCTTGTAATCGGCACCTTCACACAATTTAAGGATGGAGTTCTCTTCATTGCCCACTGCTACAAATAGCCATATTGACTTATCCAATGTGTTCCATATTGTTACGATCTTGCTAAAAGCAATAAAAGAATTGGCTGGACTCAAGTTGCAATAAAAGACGCAGAAGACAGTCGCAATTGAAGAAATGTTTTACATAAAATTCATCGAAACTATCTTCAGAAACGGCAACATACAGATTGATTATTCTAGGTTCGGTTCGAAATTCAAAGAAATATCACTTGAAGAAGGCCAGAGCGTACAACGACCAAAACATTGGGAATATGACAATAAAGATGAGGACAACAGTTCGAATAATGTAAATAGTGTAAATAATCACACCTTATCAGCAATTCATTTCGACCCTATTTTCCTAAATAATTCGTTGTCCATATCCGCTTCTTGGTTTCATTAGTTCTTTTTTAGTTAATGTTGGGTTTTTTTCTGTATGGTAGATCAACAAGGACACATTTAAAAGGATTAAATTTGCTACAAATGTAGAGAGTACTTCTTTATCGAGTACTTCACCTCCAAGCATACCTGACGCTAGTTGAAGATTCAATGAGGATCACCTGACGCTAGTTGAAGATTCAATGGTGCAATACCCAATGAGGATCACGTTTTTAAAATTGCAGATTCAAAATCGCAGGATAGTGAAAATATCTGTCTATATTTCTGAGATGAGGTATTATGTACATTATTTACATTATTCGGACTATTGTCCTTATCTTTGTCGCCATATTTATTACAACGTTTCGGCCGTTGTACGCTCCGACTTTCTTCAGGTGGTTGGAATGTCGAACTGAACCCTTTATTTCGCTCACTGGAGTAGAGGAGAACATGCCTAACGACTGTGTGTACGCCATCCCGTGCAAAAGACAATCATTGGAAAATTCGTAAATTTAAGGAATCAGCACATATGCTAGGTCAGAAAAATCTTTTGAGCCGACCAAGCATAGAAATGAATACAATATGGGAACCAGTAATAAGGAGTGCCAGAGAAAAGCGATAATAACAACAAAAATTGCAATATGAGCTCTGGTAAAAACATGCAGTGATAACAGCAAAAATTGCAATATGAGCATTGGTAAAAAATGTTTGCTGAAGACATTAGGTTTATAATACCCAGAAATTCCTAAGCAGATGTCTTCAAGGACACATGGCATAGTGGATAAAGTTGTTAGTTAGATCCAGTAACAGGACCCAACAATAATGAGTCCAATACCTAGTTAAGGCGGTAGAGAACTTAAACAGGCGACAAAGATAAGGACAGTAGTCCGAATAATGTAAATATTGAAAAAATTTAATACATGACATCGATCTGTAAGGATCGAGCTCTTTTTTTTTTGCTAAAATTAGATGGTTAATTATTACTTTAGGGCGAATTACCTGACAGTTAATAATAAGCTTTGCTTTGTAAAAGAAAACAAATTTGGCCCGGAAGATGAAGTTGTTAAGTTGTTACTCTGGGGTGAAGCGCCAATCGCATTCCATTTCATACTTATGTTCGGAGGTAAAACATTTTTATCTTTAATATCTTTGCTGGAGTTTTCCTTCCGATAACAAAGTAATTGTTCTGTTTCACTCGCTGCTAATGATTGATCACTTCAGCCAGATTTCAGACAAATGGATAATTAACCTTTTGCCGCTCCACACACATCGTCATCCATCAATCGAGTTCTACAAATTGTGCCTTTTGCCACTTTTGCATAGCAGGTTTGCTTCAGGTAAAAAAAAAAAAGAAATTTTGAAGTTTCTCCCTTTTAACAAAGTTTCAGGTCGTGAAATATGCCAAAAATAAGTTATGAACAAGTTCCAAAATTCCAAAGAGGCACAGAAAAGGTCAAGTTGAATTATATCAGCCGCGTCTTGTTTTGTGTATGACATAAATTATTTTATTGAAATGGAAAGTAACACCGATCTTTCATGAGTAGGAAAGAAAATATTCAAAAAAGAGAAAATGAGATATAAATGTATGTGAGTTAATATAATATTGTCTTAATAATTTAACTCCAGGCAAGGCAATAAAGCCACAAAGATGTATGAGGTTGCTGTGTGTGAGAGGAAAAAAAGAAAAAAACATTATTAAGGAGAAGGAGAATAAAAGAACAGAATTAAGACAGAAGATAACGATTGAAATTGCATTTAAACATTTTAACATCAAAGTCGTCTAAAAAGTAAGAAACTGAAAGAGATTTCCACAAGCAAGAAGTTCGAGAGAAGAAACTATTGGCATATAACTTACGGTTACATCCAGCCATTTCAACTGCAAAATGATGAGACCTTGCCATCAATCTAGTGCTGCGCTTAAACTCATAAAGTCATAAGATAGAGGCAAATTCATCACAATAATTACCATGAAAATATTTATAGAAAATACACAGGAAAACTACGTTACGCCGGTGGGAAAGCGACTGAAGCCGAGATGCCAGGACAGGACAAACAACATTACAGATTCTACTTTGCATTTTATCAAACATCTCTAAATACATGATAGAAGCTCCATACTTGGTTTGGCAGCAATATTCAAAGCATGGACGAATGGCAGACTTATTCATATGTAAAATTCTAGTGAGAAAAATTGTCTAGCGCGACACAGTGAACCAATATTCCTAGCAGCATATATAGCAATTGATTCAGTATAATCTTTCCACTTGATGTCCGCGGAAATGTTCGCCTTAGAAGGCGCAATGATTCGTTCTCCTGAAGATTAGCATCAGCCATTCTAATGGAACACAAAAAGACTTCTTTCAGACTTTCAGACTAACAGAGACATCAAAATTAACAAACCATTCCTTGCCCCATGTAGACTTTTTCTTCATTACCTGGCGATTTTACTGTGGCTTGATATATTACGTTGTTTTGTAAACAATTACCGTTTAAGGGACATTAATTCTTTATTCTGCAGTTACACGTGAGTTTGATTTGTTCGGGTGGTTTGTTGATAGTTTTCCTGCTGTGTTTTTTTTTATTATTTGTGGCATGTACTCAGTACAACCGTAGCTGAATTATACTGTGTTTTTGTTGAATATTTTGTGTAGAGTGCTTGATTCCAGGAAGTGTTTGTGTAAGAGATTGAAGAATAGTTTCCTACGTTTGTTTTTACGTTTTTGCTGTACGGTGGGTTGAACCATATGATATTTCTCTTCCTGTTGCCCTTTTTGTGATCTGTGGTGAGTATGTGAGTGTTTCCGGGAATCCAATATCTTTTAGTACTGTTTCGTACTCTTACTTAGCTTCGTTAAATATGGTTTCATTGGAAGAATTGTCTGAAAGCCTGGGATTAATTGATCTGCTTGGCGGTTGATTGGAAGATGTATTATATACTGTGTTTTATCATTGGGTTTTCTGTATGAGTTATATATGCCTCTTCTTAGGTTGAAGGCAACATCTAGAAAAAAAAAAATATATATATATATATATATATATATATATATATATATATATATATATATATATAGTTAAATTCCCAGATCACTTCTGTGGACAAGACAAATTGGTATAAAATGACAATTGGAAAAAAAAAAATTTTAGATTTTTCCGACGCGTTTCGTCTTCCGAGTTTTTCAAAGCAAAATGAAATCGAAATGTCTTTTGTTGTTATAGTTACATTTAAAAAAAATCCAAATGTAAAAAGATAGAAGCTTCTGTCTAAGCCTTTTTCTGGTTAATGTAAATTTCCATTATGCTAAGAGATTTTTTCCATGTCGACAAAACAGTTAAATTCCTAGATCTATTCTGTCGACAAGACAAATTGGTATAAAATGACAACTGGAAAAAATCTTAGATTTTGCCGACGTTTTTGGTCTTCCGACTTTTTCAAGTATATATGCATATTGTGAAATGGACTAAGTCCGACGTTCTACACCATTTACCTACAAATGCTTCCTCTGTCGCTAAATGTTATGTGGCTATACAGGTTCGAGTCCTCTCGGAGGACACATATTTCTATGAAATTTCTCGGGCATTCAGACCGATAAATGTTGTTAATACTGTTTATTATAAACAGAGCATTTACTTATTTGTATCTATAAAATGAGCGTATAAACAGAAAAAAAATATATATATAATGATCGACCATCTACCCTATTTGTATATCATATGCAATAATACTTATTTACATTTAATATAACAGTGTTGTGCATTTAGGCTAAGTACATGTATTGTTAGTCTCTGTATAAACATTATCCTACCAGAAATTTTTACTTCGCATTTAAGAAGATATTTTTGATCATTTGAGAGCAAAGTTAAAATCTTATCTGCCTTCAAATGCAGTAATGCTTTTATATTTAATATAGATTTAGCAAATGCAAAAAAGAAATTCAAATATATATATATAAAAATTGTTTGCGAAGAGTTTTCGCCATTTTATATCATTAACTTTACTAATATATTTTTTGTATGAATGATTCATTGTAATATAAATTGAACTGCACTACATATTTGATTTAAAAGAAATGATCCAACGTGAAAATTTTCGGGATAACAACTAAGACATTACTCTATTTATTGAATAATTTAGTTCATGCCACATTGACTGATAAACTCCTACAACAAAACATGTAAAAAACGTACTCTTAAATTCTCAAAAAATTCAACCTTAGCGTTGCGACTGCACGCTCCAAGTTTTTATCCGTTAACAATAACACATTTCTAAAAGAAAAAACATATTTCGATTCGCATTTAATCTTTCGTCTCTGATACTACGTGGATTTACTAAAAACAAAATAATTTCCATACCTGAGGATGACTGTGTGTACAGTTGAAAGTACTAGCAGATTAAAAAAAGATGTTATACAGTTTGTAGTTACTAAAAACAAGAATCATAACATTCATCGAGTGGTTCGTAGGTTAATGCAACTTTAAAAAATTTTGTTTGCGAAAAAGTTTTTCGCCATTTTATATCATTAACTTTACTAATCTATTTATTGTATGAATGATTCATTGTAATATATATATGTATATAGATAGATAGATAGATAGATAGATAGATAGATAGATCTTATTGCCGTATACCGTTTAATTACGAACGAATTTCAACACAGAAGTGATTAAAAACTTAGCTACGATAAGACATTAAAACAAGGTGAGTATTTTACGTATTTTTACGCGTGTCATGATCACAACTTACAAAAAATAAATAAATGCAACAACAAACACTACATCGGCATCAGGTGTGAGAAACTGGAGAGGGAGTGTACATCATCGATGATGTCTCTGTGAGTGGGAGAAGGAAAAGTCGGTAAGCTGTCAGTCGCTACCAACGATGACGTGTTTTGATTAAATGTTACAATGCATAGGTACATTATCTGTATATAAACAAAACGCGGATTCTGTTTACAGTTAAATGTAATGAAAACTGAAAACAGTCAGCATTTTATCTGTAACGCTGAAACACAATAATCATGCTACGGGTAGCCATGTTGTTTTCTGAAATTTTCCATTTGTGGTAAGTCATGCCAGCACTTCTAAAGCATATGGGATTTTCGAGGTTTAGAGATTTTGAAAATCTGGATAAACGATATACATCCTGCATATATATATATATATATATATATATATATATATATATATATATATATAAAGTGAACATAGAAGTCAACACTTAGAGGCGACAGTCTGTTTCATGCTATATGCAATCGTCAGGCCACATATGCTGTTATTTTTCTCGGCTATTTATATATATACGGGTTAGTGGTGCATTGTGGGTATTCTATTAAAACTGTTAAATAAGTGATATAAACAAATTTTTACTACGTTAATAAATAAATAAATAAATAAAAATAAGAAATAAAAACGAGCAATATAATTTGACCCAAATAAATAAACAAACGACTTCCGGTAAAATAACCGCCATAATAGAATACCCACAATGCACCACTAACCCGTATATATATAAATAGCCGAGAAAAATAACAGCATATGTGGCCTGACGATTGCATATAGCATGAAACAGACTGTCGCCTCTAAGTGTTGACTTCTATGTTCACTTTATATTTACACACGCTCTATCTCTGATATTGAGCACTTTATTCCATAAATATAGCACACCTTAAGACTATATATATATATATATATATATATATCACGCATAGCCAATGGTCAACCCTATCTGAGAACCGTGCTGTCTCACCACCAACCATATTGTCTCCTTTGAAAATACCAGCAGGGACACTTTTGGGAACAAGAGGCAGAAGAGGAATTGCTGCAATTCTATGACATCGAGCCCAGGTCGGATTCTCAGCTGCAACTACTTCTACCGTGTATGCCTGTCCTACATTGACTGCAGTGTCAAATGTGCCTGCAAGCGACGTATACAGACTACCTCTTGATCCTCGTTTTGCGAAGCTAGGCCATGATAAGTATATTCAAATCAAGAAAAGTTATTTTCGCAATACGAATTACTTTCAGGGAATTTTTAATTTAAAAACCTATCGCCGGGAATACATTGTTCTGCTTCCAATGTCAATGTCTATGTAATTATTGTTTTGTTTCGCTTTTGTTTTTAAATATTGGTCAATTATTACTGTTTCCACTGAGACTCACTCTATTCTACCCGGTCCAGGAATTGAAATCACAATTACTATGTCAACGAATTCACGCCCCGATGACTGCAATTAATGTAAATAATGAGAATTCATTATCCCTTTAATTCAGACAATTTACCCAATCACTAAGTTTAATTTAAGTGCCAGTCGCTTTGTCCTTCAAACACTGGGCTCTTTCTAGAACAGTGTAAAATATTTTACAGATTTTGACTTTCTTAATTCATGAACATATATATATATATATGTGTGTGTGTGTGTGTGTGTGTGTGTGTGAAATGGACTAAGTCAGAGAATTATTTTAATATATTTCATTGTTATACATTATTTATATAGACACATATATTTAAGTAAATTCTTAAAGTCTTTAATATTTAAGAAAATTCGTCATTTGTTGACGTTAAAATACGATTCGAACAGATATGAACGTTCGAGGAAAATCATGGGAAATTGTAGTTAAAAAGCACTAAAATGGACCTTGCTAATCAGACGCTCCTTCGTAGTACGTCAGGTTATATGACGGTTCTGTGTAAGATACAGGTTTGATTCTTGTCTGAAGACACATATTTCTATGAAATTCCTCGTACATTCACGCCAGTAAATGTCGTTTATACTGTTTATTATAAACAGAACATTTACTTAAATATTTTTGTGTATATAAATAACGTATAACAATCATATATATATATAGGTGTGTGTGTATGTATGTATAAATAATATGTATATATGTATGCATATATATATATATATATATATATATATATATATATTTATATTCACACTCGCTCTATCTCTGATATTGAGCACTTTATCCCATAAATATAGCACACCTTAAGAGTATATTTCTTCATATATATATATATATATATATATATATATATATATATGTAGTGTGAAAGTTTTCAGTCCGCTCCACTACCAAAATCTAATCAAATATCAGAATTATTTCTTGAAATCCCGCCTTAGTTGAGCTGAAAAATTTTCGCCTCCGCCTCCTATCGTTTATTTGAGACGAAGTTTAAGAAATAAAAACAAATCAAATATATCTTATATTTGTAACAATTTTTCGTTTATTTGGGCCAAGTCGTTTAGTTTGACTTAACTTTCATCACTAGAGGGGCGTTATCCGCTGAGTACTTTTTTCATGGCCTATGTTGTGCAATTTCTTCATGGAGTCAGTATTCTGGAAAAGCACTTAGCATAGATTTTTAAATATTCAAAGACTTTATTAGTCTGCAGTTATAACCATAGCTCACTTGTAAACTTTCACAAAGCTTTACTTTGCTTTATCCTCATGTACAGCAGCGACTGACCTGCCACAGGGTTTTCTATCTCACGAGGATTATCCTTATCTCCTATGTCCCAGTTCAACCTTCCTGTAAACAGTCTCGAACAGCCTGTTATTAATTGTCGTATATTATACTACAAAAAATCCAAGAAGTTCTATGACTGTTATTTTTTTTTCTATATGTTATAAAGGGGCAGTCACTTTGAAATAGAATTATAGTTACGAAAAAAATGTAATTGCATATTTTTCCCTTGACTTCTACACAATTTATGTTTAAATTAAAATTAAAAATTAATAAACGAGGAATTCTAGTTAATAATTTTAAATATGTCATGCCAAGTTCATTGTACCGAATATTTTCAACACTGTCACGGAACTCTCTCTTCAGCTGCCCACTTTTGCACTGATGATAAAGCTGGAGCATCATCTCCGAATGTTGCAATCATGTCAGCACAAATCTCCTTTCGGAGTTGATCCCTATTTCTTCAGATACCACATTTTGTCCCTTTCGCTACGAGTTACTTTTGAAGTATTCTTTGAAATGGCAGGTGTGAGTTTACCTGGAAATAAACAATGCATTTATTAATAATAGGAGTTGAAATTAATGCACACAAGAATTCATATCACTCCTTCATAGTCAGCCTATGAAGTTCTCAGACCACCCTCGTAGATTAAGGATTAGTATTAGTTTAAAGAAAGGATTAGATGAAATTACTTAGTAATTAAGTAAAGACTTCATCTCACTGAAAGGTTGATTCGTGTTAGTCTGATTATATGGCGAGAATTAACGTCTAGAATAACGTTCCATATTCATGATATCACAGGAATATTTAGTGCATGTTACCAATATTCTTTGTCTGTTGTAAGTGTGTTGTCTGAAGAAAAAAATTCTATGCCGATGCAATATACAATTCAAAAAACGTAAGCAGTTAATACAACTTTAATTTTAATTGAAACGGAATTTTTTCATCTTTAACGAGATCTGTTTGGAGAATCGAAAATAAATTCTAAAAGAAATATTAATTGCAAACTCTTTACAAAGAGTACGTTGCATTTTCAAATGGGAATTCGATCAATTTTCTGTTACACCTCATATTTTCACCTTACCTTGGCGCTAATCGAATGGAAAATCCGATTAAATCTCTTTCTAATCTGGACCTTTTTGCCAGGGGATTTAAGAGAACGTGTTTTAATTCGCCCAACTAAGTTAAGATGATTAACTTGGACAATGAATTTCAGTTTTCGAAAATTCAGCTTAGCTACCTAAGACATGCAAAATCTTTAAAGAACAGAGTTTTATTTTTTGAAGTATATATAGATAGATAGATAGATAGATATGAACAGACTGTGATAGATAGATAGATAGATAGATAGATAGATAGATAGATAGATAGATAGATAGATTTCATGTGATTTCTGTCATAGCTGATTCTATAATGAGTTTGAGTCAGATCTTAGTACGGACACGCATTCATTATAAACACACAAAAACTTCCAGTAAAAGTATGAATATATACATATATATATATATATATATATATATATATATATATATATATATATATAAAACGAATAACTTATGTATTCAATATACCAAGAAGAAATCTCCACCTTTTAATTTATTAATTTACAAAACACTTTCATTGATTACAAAACTAGTAGTGATAATTTCAACCTAAATATATGCAATTCAATTCTGGCTTAGTTTTTAAAATAACAAAAAAAAATCATTTCCAATTACTACTATAAGTATCGTTTGAATTTATCCCTCCTTCCTCTTTCATCGTATTACTATCTCCTATTCTTACCTATCCTCCACCACCCATCCCACCCTAGAAGGCTTAGAAATGCTGTGCCTAAACCCTTGACCGTTGTTGTCGAAAAGAAATTTTTCAGGTCTAGCCATTACTTTAACACCTCAATCATCCTTCACCAAAACTGCTTATCAACAACCAATATTGTTTCACTCCGTCACTTTTTTGCCTTTATGTATATTTTTTTTTTAAACAAATGGAAAAAAGGAAGTGACGTTTCATATTCGGCTTACAAACAAAATTATTCATAACCATTTTGGTTCTCACCAGTCAAGGTGCAACTCAATGCACCGAAGCGAAGTTACATCTTTGTCGTGAGTAAATTGTTTTTGTCTATATAAAAAACGCCATCTTTTGAATGAATGCTGTGAACATTAGAATTTATATATTATTTTCGTTCTCATTACATTCGGATATATATATATATATATATATATATATATATATATATATATATATATATATATTACTAATTTTCATCCAGTACAAGTCCCAAGAGTAACTCAAGGTAGTGGGTTACTGTGTGGTGTTGTATTAGTGTAGAAAAGGGCAAAAATTGAAGGTTTATACAGGAAAGATAACGGCTAATTCTAGACTTGAAAAGGTCAAGAATAAGTGAATAACATTTCTAGAGGTCAGTTAGAGATGTTAGAAGTATAGATTTGAGGTAGACTTTAGAAGGAACCTGAAACACAATCAAAACAAGGGATAAACCTTTACTCCTGTTCCAAAGACCGTGGAAGTGTGGGGACTGTAAGATGGGCGAATAATGAATAATATCAGGAAACATTTTTATGTCCTTGTCTTTATGACGAGTGGCTTCGATGGATAATTTTTATAGGGACATAAAGTGCGATCAGCAAACGTCATTCAAATTCAGATTGGATTTCTATTGGATTATTTGTTCTGTTTTGTTTTTCTTTCTCCATCAGCACAGAGCATGACATTGGAAAATTTAAAACTGTCATTTTGAATGGATCTCAAACGCATGCGCACCGCAACTTGACATCATTCGAGCTAAATTCAATTGCATCAGCCGGTGGAACGGTGTCAACAGGAGCTAAGCAAAAACAAGTGACCAACGTCGATTGGCTGGACACTTACCAATGAAAGGCGCAATCAGCATTGACTAATTAGAGATCAGTCCGCTTGAAACCCGGTCGGGTGCCGAGAGGACGCACAGAGATTCACAAGTGTTTCGACTTTACAACAAGTACGTTCACTCTAGCGTATGGTGACATTATATTAAAAGGTCAGTTCCTTTAAGTAGAGATTGACCTGCAATAATTATCTAGATGTGTCGATATCGACCAATTCTTCAAGTGTCCAGCGTCGACATCTTGTTCACTACTAAACATTTGGCATTTCAGTTGGTAATTAACTGATATTTTCTTTCCTTTTTCTCTCTGTCCCCCCGACCTTTTCATTTATTTATTTTTTTTTTTTTTTTGGCACTTACATTACTGAAAATTAAAATTGAAATATAAATATGTCTATATTTCTGAGATGAGGTATTATGTACACTATTTACATTATTCGGACTATTGTCCTCATCTTTGTCGCCATATTTATTACAACGTTTCGGCCGTTGTACGCTCCGGCCTTTTTCAGGTGGTTGGAATGTCGAACTGAATCCTTTATTTCGCTCACTGGGGTAGACTGTTCTAGTTCCACGTGCCATGTCTAATGGATGTCAGTTATCAGTTATCTCCTGTTAATTCCCATCTCCAAGTTCTCCACCACCTTAACCAGGTATTGAACTGACACTCTTTCCTCAAGGACACATGGCACAGTGGATAAAGGCATTAGTTAGATCCAGTGGTATGACCCAATGAGTGTGAGTTCAATACCTGGTTAAGGTGGTGGAGAACTTGGAGAGGGGAATTAACAGGAGATAACTGACATTCATTAGACATGGCACGTGGAACTAGAACAGTCTACCCCAGTGAGGGTTAGGGTTAGGGATAGGTTTAGGTGAGCGAAATAAAGGGTTCAGTTCGATATTCCAACCAACTGAAGAAGGCCTGTGCGTACAACGGCTGAAACGTTGGGATAAACATGGCGACAAAGATGAGGACAATAGTCCGAATAATGTAAATAGTGAAATATAAATCTAAGAAATTATATATATATATATATATATATATATATATATATATATATATATATATATATATATATATATATGTATATATATATATATTTCTGCCTTTAAAAGCTTTCACTGGTGAGATTTACTCATTTTCCTTCCTGGATGGGAAAACGATGCAATTTTTAGTGATTCAAAAGGAGAAATCGGTGTGTGCATCCGGGTTCGTTACATTTAGTTTCGCACTAACAGCCTGGGGAAAAGTATGAACTCATCTCGTCTCTTCCACCAGTTGTGCCTTAAATAACAGGGGGCGTAGTATCTGTCCGATTAGCGAAAGAGCTGAGAGTCACTTTCTAGCCAGGAAACATACATACTGATATTCATTGGGAATGGATTTTTAAAAAGAGAGTTGAGAGGAAATACAAGACAGGAGGGAATGTCGAAAGCAAGAAAGTATAAAAAGATAATCAGGAGTGAGAAAGAGAAAGAAGAAGAAGAAGAAGAAGAAGAAGAAGAAGAAGAAGAAGAAGAAAGAGTTGTATTGACTGTATATCAGGAGACAATGAGCAAAGCAACAAAAGGTTGCTAGCGACAGTAAAACATACAAATTATTCAAACTCTTTAATGGAAAAAGAAAGACAAAAAAGAGAAGAGAAATGCTAGGTTCCAGTAGAAAATAGTCAATAATTCCTGCAAAAATATTCCGAATTACAAGTAAAATACATTTGTATAATGGAAAATTAAATAAAAACATGGACGGGCTATGAAGATTAGACAGGATTTAGGAGTGAAGGAGAAGATACAGGCAAAGGGTGAGAGGATATAAACGCATGAGATTATGGATAATGATAGTTGTATTAGAAGGGATAAGAGAGAGAATAAGATACAGGAAAAAGGCGAGAGAAGAGTAAAGGCATGAGATTATGGATAATCTTCGTTCTATTGAAAGGGATAAGGGAGATAATGAGAAGATACAGGTAAAAGGCGAAAGAAGAATAAAGGAATGAAATTATGGATAATCTAAGATGTATTGGAAGGGATTAGAGAGACAATGAGAAGATACAGACAACGGCAATAGATATGTAAAGGCGTGAGATTATAGATAATCTTAATTTTATTGGAAAGGATAAGATAAAGAATGAGAAGATACAAGCCAAGTTGTATTGGAAGGGATAAGTGAGAGACTGTAAAGACACAGGCAAAAGGCGAAAGAAGAATAAATGTATGAGATTATCGATAATCTTAGTTTATTGGAAAAGATAATATAAAGAATGAGGATACATGTCAAATGACGAGAAAAGATTAAAGTCATGACATTATGGATAATCTTTGTTGTATTGGAAGGGATAAAGGTGAGAATGAGACTATAGAGGCAAAGGACGAAAGAATTGTAAAGGTATCAGATAATTAATTTTAATTGTATTGGATGGCAAAACAACATTCCCTAACAATATGCCTCGTCTGGGTCCTGTCAATCCCAGAGGAAGAGGGTGAGTTACGAACAGATTGACACAGGAAAAACGTAATTTGCGAACAGATTGACAGATGAAGATAATTACGAACTGATTGACAGAGGAATAGGGTGAGATACAAACTGATTAGAGGAGACAGAATAGGATATATGAATGCTTTGATAGTATCAAAGATGATGTAAGCAGACTATGCCAGTTTTCGAGATAGAATTACTAAATGTTTTTATTCTTTCGATTAGAATAAATCTCCTTTAAATAAATTGCAAGTTTCTTTTTATTCATTATAAAGAATCTCAACATTCTCTTAATTCGATTTTAATTTGCCAAGAATGTTTGCTTTTCTAGTGAATCTCATCAGACAATGAATCAAACGTGGCTTTAGATTAAAATTCTATTTAAAATTTTCCCGGTCATTGTCAATCTTTTTAGCCACGTGATGACTGGCTTTTGAAAGTTTCTTACGTAAATTTTTCTCTGTTGTCAATGTAAATGCATTCTCTCTATCACTCTTCTTCTTCTTCTTCTTCTTCTTCTTCTTCTTTTTCTTCTTCTTCTTCTTCTTCTTCTTCTTCTTCTTCTCTCTATTTCCTTCGTTTTCCTTCGTTTGCATTAATTTCCTTTCATTTATTCTTAAAATAGTTGTCTGAATTCGACGGTTTTCAGTTTCCTTTCTTTCAAATAGATAATTTTTCTAAATCATTCAAGAATCCACCCACTCATCTACACATATATATCCATCTATTTTGGCCTGTTTCGATCTATCGATCTGTTTCTTAATATCTTTCATATATATCGCATCATTTTTCCTGGGTATATACTTCCATCATTTCCTGTGCACTGACTCCAAACACATTCGCAATCACCATTAGACTCACCCAACTCTATACGAATCCTCTGCACTGTCCCCAAATTGACTTCCAAACACTAATAGATAGATAGATAAATAGATAGATAGATGTGTTAAAACTTGCATAGATATATAAATAGATATGAAGAGGCTTGACTTGAGAGATAGATAGATAGATAGATAGATAGATAGATAGATAGATAGATATGAAGAAACTTGCATAGATAGATAGATAGATAGATAGATAGATAGATAGATAGATATGAAGAAACTTAGATAGATAGATAGATAGATAGATAGATAGATAGATAGATAGATAGATAGATAGATAGATAGATTGATTTCTATAAGAAAGATTAAGATATATCGATAATGTATCTGACTAGTTCAACTAAATCTTTGTTCGTTTTCAAATAATTTATTTCCTTTTTATTGTTATTTCATTTTCTTTTTGCATTGCTTTTCATTTTAATCGCCTTCTTCATTTTCTTCACTTCCTTTTTTTATTGTTCTGCTTAAATATATCAAAAGACAACGACTGCATAACAACATTTCAATGGGCAGGAAATCTTCCGGGAATTTTCACACAACTATGTGCCGTGGTTATGAATAAAGCTGTACCGATTCCATTGCTTCGCCTGTATTAGTTTCCATGGAAACTCACGGGTAGGTGGAATGAGATTACCGCCTCTAATGGCGGCACCGGATATAAAATTCTTTGATGAAAGCGCAAAATAATGCTTCGGAGATCTCGTTAGAGAAATAGACAAGGACGATGACTCATGGGATATTGCATCAGAAAACAAATTTTTTGTTCCTCATTACTGTCTCTCTGTATCTAGCTACCTATCCAGAAACCTGCCTCTTGTTTTATTAAAATAGATGTCTTTTAAATATATTTAACAACTATCTCATCATAGAAAGAGGAAAGAGTGTATGCTGATGTGATCGTTTGTCTTTCTCTCAATATGATTACGTGATTAAATTTAAGAATATGTATTTGTTTTAATATATGTATGCATAAGAGAAAGCTTAAGACATCTCTATAAAGCAGCCTGCTATTTCACATTAACGGGAAATAACATATTTTAGCCCTCTTCTCTGCACTCCCGTTGGGGGTTCACACACTTATTCCAGCGTCACTTCGACTATGCATTCTGGATCAGAGGGTCAACTACATCCGCGTCCTGGGTAAGACGATATACTACGTCACGTCCTGGGTAAAACGACAGACTACGTCCGCGTCCTGGGTAAGACGATAAACTACATCCGCGTCCTGGGGAAGACGATAGACTACGTCCACAAACAAGGCCTCTGATTAGGAGGTTTTGAGGAGCTTGGAATCATCTCTTAATTATTGTTATTCCCAGGTCCACCCTGACCCGGAGTGGTAGCAGCAAACAGTTAACCCCCAGAAACACCATGCAAATGTAAAAATAGGTTTTAATATCAAGAAATATTTGAAGAAAATATATTACCAACAATACATTTTTGAAGAAAATAAAAGGACAGTTATTCCCATCTTCATAGCCACATACACAACGTTTCGGCCGTTATACGCTCCGGTCTTCTTCCTCGAAGACATATGGCCCAGTGCATAAAGACGTTCGTTAGATCCAGTGACTAGACCCAAAGAGTTGTGAGTTCAATACTAGGTCACAGCAGTGGTGAACAAATATTGGAGAGTTGAGTTAAAAGAGAAATAACTGAGATATCCAGAAGAGGCATGGAACTAGAACAATCTACCCCAGTGGGCGAAATAAAGGGTTCGGTTCGACATTCCATTCATCTGAAGAAGGCCGGAGATTACAACAGCCAAAACGTTGCGAACATGGCAATGAAGATGAACATAACAGTCTGAATAATGTAAATAATGCAAGTAATCATAATACCTCATCTCTGAGATATAGAGGACGAAACGTTGTAAATATCGCAATGAAGATGAAGATAACTATCTGAATAATGTAAATAATGTAAGCAATCATGATACCTCATCTCACTGATACAGAAGCCGAAACGCTGTGAATATGGCAATGAATATGAAGATAACAGTCCGAATAATGTAAATAGTGCAAGTAATCATCTCAGAGATATAGAGGCCGAAATGTTGTAAATATTGCAATGAATATGAGGATGTCTGAATAATGTAAATAATGCAAGCAATCATGATACCTCATCTCACTGATATAGAGGCCGAAACGCTGTGAATATGGCAAGGAAGATGGTGATGACAGTCGGAATAATGTAAATAATGCAAGTAAAAATAATACCTCATCTCAGAAATATAGAGGCCGAAATGTTGTAAATATGGCAATGAAGATGAGGATAACAGTTTGAATAATTTAAATAATGCAAGTAATCGTAATAGCTCATCACAGACATATACAGGAGGAAACGTTGTGAATATGGCAATGAAGATGAAGATAACTGTCCGAATAAGGTAAATAATGCAAGCAATCATAATACCTCATCTCAGAGATATAGAGGACGAAAAGTTGTGAATATGGAAATGAAGATGAGGGTAACAGTCAGAATAATTCATGTAATCATAATGCCTCATCTCAAAGATCTACACAGATATTGCATGAAGAAACTGAACTCATTATCCAACACAACATTCGATCCGTCTGGTACCTCGGACGCGGCCATAATGGGAAAATATTCGATGAGGTTGTGGCGTTATAAGTCTTGCTGGAGATACACGTGTGCATCTATTGATAATGTTATGACCACACATGCAATTCTGTCGATGTCGTGTGATGTATCATTCCCATCCACACAATGCATCGGTCTTGGTGAAAGACTTTAATAAACGACCTTTCGAAACGGTCTAAAATGTTCAAATAAACATTTCAACTGTTGTCAGCATCGGATATCAAAGAAGATTCAACATCAATTTGCGCAGCATATTTCTGAAATAAGCATCCGGGTTTCGAAGTCTAAAAAATTCAACCTTTCTGAAATGGAATAAAAGAACAACAATCCTAACTTTTAGAAATGGCTCTATCCGAACAAAAAGGTCCAAGTGTACTTGACATCTGCTTTCACTAGACACTTTCACAACACTCAAACAATATCAGAGCCTCCACGATTCCCAAAAGCTCTCTTCGATGTGATGAAATAATCATTTAAAATTCTCAAACGCCAACAATCCAACCTTCTTACAAAAGCTTCCAACCTATCAAAAGTTGCATGTTTACATCCCTATGGCATGACGTCTGCTTTCACTGTACTTTTTCACGACACTGAGCCGTACAAAACACTTTTCACTGTTACTACAACCCAGGCTGGCTGAATTATTTGAAAAGTTTTGTCAATATATCTACAACACCTACGCTCTTAAGTGGTCATTTTCTGTCAGTATATATATATATATATATATATATATATATATATATATATATGTGTGTGTGTGTGTGTGTGTGTGTGTGTATTTCACTGTGTGTGTATGTGTGTGTATGTGTCTTTTTATGACTTTTATGATACAGAATCCGATCAAAACTTTGACAAATCATACAATTTATGAAACTTTTATTGTTTTGACTACGCGTTTCGCCTTCGATAGATCGGCGTCCTCAGCAAACAGTGTAAAATCGTGTCTGCCACAGTTACAACTACACTACTTTTTTTATCTATTACGTCACACATAAAAATCTGAATGAGTCCTTTCATACTAGTAGGAGATTGAAAACCATCCACAGACTTATATGTTTGGGTAATTAATAGATAAATAGGTAAATTTATATAGTCGTATTTCTTTACCATCACCATTTTCTTGCATATAGAAACACGCACACAGATATATGCACAAACACACATATATATAATTCGGTTATAATTTATTTCATGAATATACAAAAATATTCATCTCTCCACGTCGAATTTTTTAAATAAATGGAATCAATTTATCCAGACGCAAAAAGAAAAGGAAAATTTTTCAAGAGGAGATGAATATTTCTATATTCATGAAATAAATTATAACCAAATGGATTTTTAAGGATTGTTTGTACTATTTATTATTATATTCCACCTTTTAATTATTCCTACTAATTACCAATTGATATTATTCATATATATATATATATATAATATTATTCATATGTGTATATATATATATATATATATATATATATATATATAATGAATATCTACATATATATGTATATATATATATATATATATTTATATATTTATATATATATATATATATATAATACAGAATCTAAATATATATAATACTGAATATAGTATATATATATATATATATCTATATATATATAATATTTCTTGAAGATTATTAGGATATATATATGTTTGTATAATATTCATGTATATAAATATATATATATATATATATGTATATATATGTGTGTATATATATATATACTTGTTATTTTTAAATATATTATTTTATATATATATATATATATATACATATATATATGTGTGTGTGTGTGTGTGTATATATATATATATATATATATATATATGTATGTATGTATGTATGTATAATTAACGGCAATTTTCAAATTATGCGATAAACTCACGCGTGACCACTGGTGTGTATGAGAAGACGCGTATCTAATCGCAAAAGCAATTCCATTGTTCACTTAACTCGCAGGATGCAATGACGTCAGACGTATAAGACGCGCTCCACTCAGTGATAACCTTATCGGTGCGCACTGTAGTCCATACCTTTTGTGGGCAGAGCGAGTCAGACCTTCGAAAGTCCATCGCTGGATGTTGACGCTGTATGGAGCAGTCACCATAAATCAACGAAAGGTTTTATGAGTTTTTCGAATAATTCAAATCGGACAGAACACTGTCGGGCATCAGCTTTGGATCTGCACAGGTCATAGGGCGTGATAATTTGGGGTACTGTAAGTTTTGTGCACGTTGGCTGCCCAAATAGCTTACAGGTTTGCATAAGCAGCAGTGCGTAGATGTTGCGAATCGGTTCCCCAATCACTAAGACGAAGATCCCAGTATCTTCGACCGATTGCCACATCTTCGACTCCTTCAAGGAGATCGCAGCTTCAGCTCGGATGGTGAGGCTCTGTAGGCGTGGCTTCGTGAGTAACTGAAAAAGTTATTTCCGGAAGAAATAGAGTATCTCATTGAATGATACTAGAAGTAA
Source organism: Acanthosepion pharaonis (assembly GCA_903632075.3). NCBI lineage: Eukaryota > Metazoa > Mollusca > Cephalopoda > Sepiida > Sepiidae > Acanthosepion > Acanthosepion pharaonis. Next base: position 601,864 of record CAHIKZ030000395.1, on the reverse strand, counting down.
ATCCCCATACAGGGGTGGGGAATCATGTTTGCTTGTTTATAATATCACCCTTTGTAATGATTGCTTTTACCTGGGGTATTTAGAGACAAAATACAGGTGCCGGGGGCTTGTAAGCCCCTCTCTCTACAATATTGCATTCATACATACGTACGTAAGACGTAATTAATTTACATTGGAAGTAATAAGTATTAGAATTAAAGTACATGTGAATAGATATATTAATATTTACAAATGTATTTACTTTTTCAAGAGGATAGATTATTAGATTGCATCCGTATCAGTCTTTGAAAACCACATTCAAAATCTTGATTTTTATCTCTAAATCGCGCACTGATAAGATGTAGAAAGAATATTACTTCCCTAAGTTATCCTACCAAATATATTGCTGAGGGGTTCTTACAACGGGCTTCCTACCAAATATATTGCTTAGGGCCATTTACACCAGGCTTCTTAACAATTTTATTGCGTAAATGTTGAAAAATTATTTACCCAGGGCATCGCAGCACTATCTCAAAAGAAAAAAAAAACGAAATTTTGTCGTTTGATTTTTAATCTTTTTATTTCGAATAAGATTTGCTATTATGAGTTAAATGTTTCCAGTTCATGGAATTTCAGGATTTTCTTGGATGAAGAATTGCCGGTAGCATTCAAACTCAGCAGGAATTAAATAAATTATTTAATCAAAAATATGTAGGAGGGGTACCGAAAATTATTTGGCGCGACCTAAAATCAGAATTACTGGTGTTTCCTCTCTTGCCAGATTTTTTAAAAGTGGATCGGGCCGACGGCTTTTCAGTACCCACCGAAGATATGCATGTACATTTTCAAAAAAATACTCACATTTAAGATATAAAATGTTTCAAAGATCGACCTTTATGCTAGTAATATATATATATATATATATATATATATATATATATATATATATATATATATATATATATATATGTAGGTGTTTTACTGATATGCGAATCTAATTACAAGAAAGTGTAATTTACTAAAACGAAAATGTATAGAAAGTGCTTTAATTGCTAGAAAAGCCACAGTAAATTTGTGCTATACAACCTTTTACCTTTTTGGCAGGATTTCTATTATCACATTGTGGGATACTAAATAGTAAATGTGATAAAAACATAAACAAATAGAAACTAAACAAAATCGGCTAGACTATAGACCCAAAATCATAATAAAAAACAAATGAATTAAAAATTTTAAATTTCAGCGTATCCCGTGATGCGCATGCGTAGTCAGATCAAATATTAATTTGTCCGCTGAACTGTTCAAGGACAAAACGTGCCAAACGTAAAATAGGATAAAACCTGGAATAATTATAGATATTTTATCAAAGAACCCTAAGAGGGTGAAGATTCGAATATCTCTCTCTGAATATAATAAATGCATTTAAATTCTTTTAAAATCCTTTATCCTAATAGAAATGTACAAAATCCACAAAAAGAAGAAAGAAAAATAAAGTAAAAGCGACAACAAAACTAAGTATATTATTTTAGCGAGAAAAACTACTATTAAACTTGAAAGAAATTTAAGTAATCTCATTAAGGAAAATATGATAAGCACTTCAAAAAAACGATCACAAATTAATCTTACGCCAGAAGTCAGAATTTGCTATAACAAAAAAAAGGGGGGGGTAAAAATAACCAAAAAATGCATCAATAAAATTTTCCAAGATTTAAAGAAAAGAATAAAGGAATATAAAACTGTGATAAAATTAAAGAATACATCCAATGTACTTTTGACCGACTAAAATCTTTAGCTGGTTAGTTTCAAAATAATTTTAAGCTCATGCCCCAGGTGAGCGGAGACACCCAGCCAGTAGGTGGATGGGATCATTACCAAAAGGGAAGTACCAAAAGCAATTTTCCTACGGTATTGCCATTCAACCCACTTTAAACTTCAAAATTGTGAGGTGGAGGGTGCTGAAAAATCATTAATAACCCGGATTAATAACCCGGATGAAGCCCTTTTAATGAAAATTTAACATAATCTACTCAGACGAAGACAGAATATATTTTTTCAAATGAGTTAAATTGTGATTTCTACAGTGATCCATGATACCTGATTGAACCCAAGATATGTATTGGGTTTCATCACTTTGAATCAGTATCAATCAGATAATCCATGAAGAGGAAACACCTCCCCATTCCTGCTACAAAGAAAGTCGGGGCCGTTTCATCTGCAGGGAAGGTGGAGGCCTCAGTCTTTTGCATGCAGAAGGCACTTTGCTTAGTGACTATCTTCAAAATTGCCACACCATCAATAGAGAGTAGTATGCCAACATTCTGTGGGTAGTTTCGAAAGGTTATCACGATCAAACGGATCTTACTTATTTAGTAAAATAAGCGGATCTTACTTTATTAGTAAAATACTCCAGAATACTAAGTCCTTGGTTTCAATGACTTTTGTCCATAACTGTGGTTTTGAACTTGTTGATCACCCTCCTTAAGACTTGGTAAGGAACTGGTGTCGCAGTGATGGGGAAGTCATATATAATGTTATTGACTTTCAAAGATATCTGGAAAGAAACAATGCATTTATTAAAAAGATGAGTTTAAATTAATGCATGCAAGATTACTCCTTCATAATCAACTTATGAACTTTTTCAGCTCAGCTTCGTGTACATATCGTATATATATATATATATATATATATATATATATATATATATATATATATATATATATATATATATATATACCGGGTGTAACAAACATTGTCTAAATCGTGCAACAGCATGGAATAATTGTCCATGCCAAAAAATATTTAATATCTAAAAAACAACTAAACCAATTGAGTATCATTTTTCCAGGTTTTCCATTTGTCATAAGAATCACTGAAAAACCCTTTGAATTATTCAGTTAGAAATAGAATGGTACCAAAATTTATGTTCTGGCTTCCATCTTCAAAGTCCATTCAAGAACCATCAAGAGAATGGGTAATAAGTTTAAAAAAAGAGGGAACAGTACTGAGGAAAACTGGAACATAACAAGGACAGGGAACATCATTTTAACTTAGAGCTAAATACATTCTTATTGTTCAAAGTAGAGATCAATAGTGTTATAAAAACCTCGAGAATTCCAGTAAGATATCTTTAATCATTTCTAAGATATAATGGTTCAAAGCTTAATCTAACAATTAGACAATTTTACTGTTACACTCGGTATATATATATATATATATATATATATATATATATATATATATATATATATATATATATATATATATATATATATATATATATTTAACTGCTCATATTTTGCTGTTGTGTTTTGTCTAGGGAATCCTTGGTTCCGGGTTCGCGTTGAAAGTGCAGCAACAGCAGAGACAGAAACATCTAAATCGGCGACGTGTGCCCGCAGCCATGTTGATTCAGTGTGTGTGGCGAAGCTATGCAGCCGATGAAAACTCAATGTCAATTGCTACGTGGAAGCGTCACATGACACCATGTCCAAGCCCCAGCACGTAAGTACGACATGCACACACCTACCCACGACACATCTCCTGACACACTCCTCTAAGTTGCCTCCTGCCGATAATCTCTTTAATGATTGGTTTTGAGACTCTCCTTGGTTCTCAAATCGATCTTAATCCCAGATTAATTGGAATTTGCTAATTTACTCGGAATCTGGCGCTTATTTCTGGTTCCGATTACCCAAATCTACCAGCGATCAGTTTTCAACCCAAATAAAAATCAAAATTTCAGCCACTGGCATTCAAATCAGATTCTCTAGTTGTAAGATTAACTCAGTAAAATCTTCTGAGCCACATTTCCTACACTAAGCTGAGTAAATACCTCAATAACTAGCCAGAAATATTTTGTAAGGTGTTCTCCAGTGTTGCGACTCATTGTCATTGATTCTTCAAGTATTGTGGCTTTGTGCTATAGTAAGCTAATGTAGACAGATATCATATTTCATCCGTGTCCTGGGTAAGACGATAAACTACATTCGGCAGCAAGACCTCTAATCAGGAGATTTTGAGGAGCGTCGAACCACCTCTTAATTGCTGATATTCCCAGGCCCACCCTGACAAGTGGTGTTAGCAATTGTTAGTCTCACAGCAAATAGTTATCCTACCCCCCCCCAAACTGGAGTCAAAACGTGTAAAAATAGATTTTAATACCAGCTAAACATTTTTGTAAAAAATTATTATCAGCAATACATTACTTTTTGGGCAAAAATATTACCAGCAATACTTTTGAGGTAAAATTATTACCAGCAATACATTATTACCAGCAATACATTATTACCAGCAATACTTTTGGGGTAAAATTATTACCAGCAATACATTTTTGGAAAAAATATTACCAAAAATACTTTTTGAAAAAATGTTACCAGAAATTAAAATTTTGTCGGCAGTAAATAACCCATTAAGTTTGATATGCCGTAAAACAAAACAAACCAAACTATATTTCTACAAGTGATGATGACTGCATAGATGTATTTTCAAATAAGCGGTGACAAATGTTGATGAAATGAATTCAATCCTTACTGGATTTTTCCTATTAAATGTCGGATATGAGTGCCTATCGTAAAGCAATGGTAATCAATCCCATTATTTAAGACTGTTTCAAGAGTTTTATCCTAACGATTATCCAAATGTGGTTTGAAATATAATCCCCTTAGCGTCTTATAAAATTGAACAAGTTACATTTGTTTCATAATTCTGATAAATGGCTGCCACCCGCTTATATTAATTTCTTGTCTGCCACTCATGACCTTGTCTAGGATTATGTTTCAAGCCACATTTTACCATGATCAAAATTTACACTTTTTTAGCGTAGGTCTGACACCTAATTGCTTAATCAGGGTAAAACCGCAAGGCTCATTTTGATTTTGTTTTGTTGTTGTCTGCTTTTTTAAATTTAAAAATAATTTTTTATTCGCCAGTTATTTGCTATCACCTGAGGAGGCACATTTTTGTGCTGAAACATGAAAGCTATTGTGTAGCGAATTTTGACGTTTTTGTTTTAATCTCATATAATAAATAATATCAAGCTCTACTCTGTATTGAACCCTTTTTTAAAAAGTAAATACTACAGACAGTGAAATTATGCTCCATTTGTTCTTAACCCATAGCTATATATAAACCTTATTTTAGTGGATACCTATGTCTGAATAGACGCCCTTTTTTAAACAGTGTGATTTATGCCTACCAGCCTGCTCATTTAAGAGAATTAATAAAGCTGCAGTGCTGTCCGTCAGGTTTCGAACCTGTGTTCCTATTTGTAGGGGAATCTGCTGTCTAGTTTCAATTTTTAAGTAACGTAATCAGAATTTGTTTTCGTGTCTGCATTTTGATGTCAGTTTTGATCATTTATTAAGTAGTTTGTGTGATTTAATTATAACTATTTTCTTCTCCAGACAAAGTTTACAGTTTTGGAACTTATTGTTGTAAATAAATCCCGAAATTGTAAAATAATCTCAAAATGAAGACACGAAAACAAATTTTTACTACGTTACATAAAAATCGAGAACTAGAAACTAGTTTAGGATAAACAAAAATAAATAAATAAACAAAAATAAGTAAAAAAAAATTAATTCAAACAAATAAATAAGTAAATAAATTAACTAAATAATAAACAAATTAACAAACTACAACGCACACACAAACACAAGTAAAAATAATAATAACAAATAAAAGAATTTAACAAACAACACTATAAATAGCCAAAAACTGCATTTGGATCCACAATTATTTCCATCTAATAATCCATAGAATAATTCGAAACATAACCGTAACCTCCCACCTAAATAACGGTTAGAACAATAGAAAAGACTACCCACAATGCATCACTGACCTATATATATATATAAATAGTCGAGCAAAAAACATAACACATATGGCCTGATGATTGCGTATAAGCATGAAACAGATTGTTGCAGCTGCGTGTTGATTTCAATGTCTACTTTAATATTTATATACGCTCTATCACTGACATTGAACACTTTAACCATAGATATAGCATACCTTAAAATGATGTTTTATCATATATATATAGAGAGAGAGAGAGAGAGTGAGAGAAAGAGAGAGGAAGGGAGGGAGAGAGAGACAAGAGAGGGGACAGACAGACGAGCAGGCAGGCAGAGATAGAGTGAGTGAGAGAGTAAAATGTTCGGGATATATTTATGAGGAAAGTGTGTGTTTCATTTTATAAAAAATATTAAGAATAATCTTGTTTCGAGATGTCAGCTTTTCTTGCGAAAACGAAGCGACAAGATTTTGAAAATTTCGAAAACCGCTTGGGCAACTACGATGTAAATTAAAAACACATCAAAGTTGACTTTACTATGCAATGCTTGAATAGACACTCTCCCGAATATTTACTCACTCGGAAACAAGATCCTACTGAGTTTTTGTATTATCTGGTCGCTCTATTCACACAGAATATTTAATAGGTTTTGCTTGAAACGTGGGCGTTCTTCCGCTGAAATTATTCGTATATTCAAGAAGGCTTTCGGGGTTGATGTAAGATGGCTAGATAAGATTTTTTTATAAGTGGAGGTTTCAAAATTAAAATGGATTCATGTTGAAAGGGATCCACGTTGTGGAAGTCATTCAACAAACAAAACATCCGAAAAGGATTTTACAATGTGAGTATGAGAAAAATATCTGGACATTTCGCGGAAAGTATCAATCCAGTTTTCTACGACCCTCAGCTAACATGCCAGATGCGTAAAAGCGCGGCCAAGTCTATCAGTTTAGCTTTTACTTCTGTTGTGGATTCCGGGTTGAAATCCGGTACCAATAAATAACAAACGCCAGGAATGAATATATGAAAATAATGTATTAACGTAATAATACAAACTGGTAATGCAGGTTAGTAGTTCCAGGAATACGGGTTAGTAGCCAAATATCTATACAGTCTTTGGTAATGAAGTATCGCTGTATGACGTCTTACTGAGTCTACGTGCTCGCTCACTGTGACTCCTACAACGCTGTTACCTCACCCTCACTCTTCTTGTTACCTACAACCTGTCACTCTGGACTCGACTCGACTCTTCGTCTTGCTCTCTCGGGTCTTCACGTAGCCGTAGTATATGTATATACTGGGTGAGTCCATTTGTGTAAAAAGGGGAGAACCCCTCAACAACTTCCGAAGACTTCTAACTTTTCTGAAATCTAAAACGAAAAAGATTAAGAAAAACACGCCCAGACTAATAGCAACCCGGAAAGAGAATTTTGAAAAGACTATTTTGAAAAATGAATAAAGCTCTGAGTAAATGTGTGGGGAGCTATTTTTATTGAGACTAAGACACAATTGCTTGATGTCGGCTAATTTTCTAGTAGCAGACCGGATCATTCATATACGCATCTATGGATGCATTTTTTCTGGATTTACAGGCTGTTTCAGCATAATTGTCCATCCCACAAAATGTTTTTTTATCTAAAAAGCACTAAACTAATTGAGTTTCTTTTTTCCAGGTTTTCAGATAAGACGTTTAGCCATCTTGATTTGTTTTGAGAATCACTGAAAAACAAAAAGTTATTCAGCTAGAAAGAGAACAGGTTAAACTCATTTTGTGTCAGTCCCACTGTGTTCCGAAATGAGCAATGGTAAGAGGAAAAAGATCATTCTTACCTTCAGTAATGGTACCAACATTCATACTCTGGCTTCCATCTTCAAAGTCCGTTCAAGAACCATTAAGAGATGGTGAATAATTTTTAAAAAGAGGGAACAGTAGAGAAGAAAACTGGATCAGAAGGTCACAGCAGGAAGAGGGTTCCTCATTTCAATTAGGGCTAAAGTGATCAATTAGAAAAGATCCAACTCAATTCATAAGACTTTAGGCACGTGAGAGAGGAGTTTCAGCGATGACAGTCCGAAGAGCAGTGAAAAAATGACTTGAAAATGAAATCGTACGTGAAACACGTGAGACACTTTGTTACTCCAGATCAAAAAAGTTAGAAGAAGATCATCTTGAATAAATTGGAAAATTATCCTGAATAATACATATATATATATATATATATATATATATATATATATATATATATATATATGAACTTTATTTAGATCCTTCATACGTTTTCGATCCTTAGATATGATTAATTAATGATGAACGTGTCATTTTTGTTTATGATCGATTTCATCACGATTCTTCTGTTAAGCTTAGAGAGTAATTATACATTCTTATTGCTCAAACTAAAATCCTATAGCGTTATAAAACCTCGAGGAATTCCAGTAAGATATCTTTAATCACTTCAAAGATACAACGGTTTAAAACTCAACCTAACAAATAGACAATTTTGCTGTTACACGATTTGGACAATTTTGCTTGTCATAATATTAAATTAAAATATCGGCGCGTGACGGAGTGATTAGAACCCTCGCTTTCCGACCATAAAACACACGTTCGAATCTCACCATAACTGATTTGTCAGAAAGGTGATCTTGATGCTATTGACCCAGGAAATCTCAGCGTACCTGAAAAGCATGGCACGGGTTGGGCCAAGCCTTGTGAGTGAAAATGGATAGACAGTACTATTCAGAAGCCGTAAATGATTGTGCTAGCACGAAGTCACAAGTCATCATGACCGAGAGTGTGAGCGGGCTGGCCATGTCCAAACTGTTGATCACACCAGACTTTCTACTCAGAATAGTTGCAGTATAAACCATAAATAGGCTCTTTGAATTTTCAATAAACACTAATGTGTCTGAGCAGGCGTCTACAGCAGGGCTTTAGTAGGATTCATTATTATTATGTATATTTCCAAAAGTTATATCTTGTCTACCTAAATATTAAATAGTGAAGAATTCTCTATCCCATCTAATGTGCGACTTTAATCTGTTTTCTACTGTTTTATGAAAAAATGTAAAAAAAAAGAATTAAGTAAATTTATTCTCTTATATTTTCATATCATCGGAAAGGGAAATCTTTTTTTTCTATGATATTCTATAATTCAAGTGCATCTCTTTGTACGAGCACATGTTGCTTTGCATTTTCTGTCCATGCTCAGAATGCGCATGCTCAAAGCTCATCAAAATCAACTTTGCATTGTTGACACAACACTCGAGAAAATGACTGCATTTTAAGAATTTCCGGCGCTTTTAAATTTGAAACAAACAGATTCAAAGCATTTGCAGAATAAAAATTAAAAATGAAACTTTAAAAATCCATCATATTTATTTAAGGGTAATTTAAAGAATATTAATTTACGAAATTCTATTTTTTTTTTTCTTTTTCAATGATTTCTTATCATTCCAGGAAGTTAAATATTCGTAAATATGGATCAGGCCTCACATCACAATTCCAATGTTTAAAGTGCAGATCGCTAACTAGTAATGTGTATTAAAAACATACTTGATTTTCTCACAGTAAAATTCGAGGAATATTTATTTGAAAGGTAAAAGAAACACTTCTTTTCAAATAATTGCAATAGGTTTTTTAAATTTAAATTATTTCAATATGTCTTGATTTGATATGTATTTCATCGGGGGTCGAAAGCAGGCGAAGCACGTCTATTTTTAGTGTCATTCTTCTTGTTTTATGTGGCATGTGCGTTCAGAACTTGGGCGATGGCTCACCACACTTTCCAAGCTTCGGTGCTCTTTTAGCCCGTTACCAGCGTTAGTTTTTTTTTCTGCAATCCATTCATACAGACATGTTAACTATTACTGTTTCGCCTAGCTTCTCTTACCTTCATCTTGTCCCGTGAGTGTTAAAGTCGCTAGTTCCTCTCTTCTCATTTTGAGTGAGAGAAATTTTACCAGTTTCTTTCTGATTGTAAACAGTTACTTTATTGAATCCAATAAATCTTGTAACGAAAGCATAAAAGAAACCTCCCTCTCTCTCTCTAATCTCTCTCTCGACTCTCTCTTTCTCTTGAATCTCTCTCTTGAATGTCTTTCTTAAATCTCCCTTTCTCTCTCTCTCTCTCTCTCTCTCTCTTGAATCTCTCACTCTTTTGAATCTCTGTCTCGAATTTCTCTCTATTTTGAATATATCTCTCTTGAATGTCTCTCTCTCTCTCTCTTGAATCTCTTTCTCTCTTGAATCTCTATTTCATGAATATCTCTCTCTCTCTCTCATGAATCTCTCTCTTTAATCTCTCTCTTAAATCTATCTCTGTCTCTCTCTGTGTGTCTCTCTCCCTCTCTCTCTCTCTCTCTCTCTCTCTCTCTAATCACTCTCGTTCGACTGTAGGGAAGTAGAAAGTAATGATTGCCATAAAGTCGTTCCGTTATCAAGTCAAAGTTCAGACAGTAGACAAACTAAATGGAGTAAATTAATGCCTTACATTACTGATTCTAATTAAACATTGATGAGCATTTCTTATTATTTGTTTCATTTGATGAGAAATAATAATTTGTGACGTTTAGTTTTGCGCTATGAAGAGCAACTCAGGTTATTGTTCGATGTGAAATATGTTACCTTCCAAATTCGAAGCTAGCTTTAAGCAGTTTTTTCAAGAAAGATTCGATCTAAACAGAAAATACAGAAAATAACGTTTTCTACGTTATACAAATACCACACGCACGCAAAAAGCACACACATCCTGCGTTAAAGTTTACTTTTGAATTATATATATATATATATATATATATATATATATATATATATATATATATATATATATATACTGATTCTCCTGTCGAATTCGACGTATGAGGGTCAAGCAGATCAGTTCCTAGGAAACCGACAGCCGGACACCAGCACATGAGATTTGATTATAGCGGTGAAGGTTTTGTTCAGAACCAACCACACTTTTTGAAGGGCCGAATACAGAGACTTGGGGCACTAAGTGCCACAGGGTCCCCAAACGAGTTGTCCTTCTCCTAGACCAGTTGCCATCCAAGGCTATAGGACACAATCTGTCCTGCTATTTACCCATAGCTGGAGGGAGAAGAAAGAGGATTCATACCTTTCCCAAGGGTATTAGCACGTAAGTGAATGTAATGGATTCGACTGGAATTCGAACTCGGCTCTCCGATTCCTCAATCCAAGCCGCTATCCATTACTCTCCATCCATATATATATATTTAGTTGGACTGATATGAATTTGTGACCCTGGGTTTCACGCTATTTGCGATCATCAGACAAACCGATTACTTTTTAAATTTTGGATTTATATGTGGTTGCGTATATCGGTGTTTTTATGGAAGTGGGAGGAAAGATTGTCGTCGGTAGGTGACTCATACTTACGCAAACATACATACACGCACGTACACTCATTGACGTACGCAGACATACATACACTCATTGAAGCTCACACAAACATGTGAACAGTGTAGGACTGGGCATAGTGCATATGTGCCCAGTTTAACAATCTAACGTGTTTCACTTTTATTACAGAGAATGAGTTATGCAGAAAAAGAAAGAAATTACTTTTGTGTTACTTAATTTTCATTGGTCGATCATATGTCATGTACATTTGACTCTTTTTAAACCAACGTTTATGTAATTTGCGGCGTTCCGAATTCAATGAGAAATGATATTTGTAGAAGGTCATTTCGCTAGGATCACGTCGGGTGTCACCAGTTTTGTAAATGGAACCCAAATCTTTTTGTTGATGAATAAAACAGAAATAGAAGATGAAACATATCTAAAAATTTAAATATATTTATAATTTTAAAATGTTCATTAACAAAGGGATATTTTTTAAAGCATTTCACCCCAAGCAAGGCGGGAGTGCCATTAGTATGCAAGGAACTAGAGAGAGTGAGAGCAAGAGTAAAGAGGGGTGCTTGGGGAAAGGATAAAGAGAAGGATAGGGATCAAGATCAAGGCATAAAAAGATGTTGATTGACATTACATTTGAATATTTGAAGTTTATAGCTATCAAAGAAGCAAGTAAGAGGAAGGGAGCTCCACTGTCGGGAAGTCCGAGATAAGAAGCTGTTGGAGTAGAAGAGGCGGTTACATTTAACTGTTTTGACTGTGAAAGGGTAGAAACAAGATGCAAACCCAGTAGCACGCTTAAATTCATGCAGTTTTGGAACCAGTGAAAGTAGATCGTTAGCGGAGTTGCCATGAAAATATTTATAGAAAAGACAGAGGGAAGCCACAGCACGTCTGTGAGAAATTGACTATAGACGAGATGCCAGATCAGGACTTATCACATTGCATATAGTTGCAAATAACACATGAGAAAATATCGTCAATTTCTTTGATGATTCAAATGTCAAATAGTTTTTTTCTGTGTGTGTTTAAAATGCTCCCTTATTTTCTCTATGGAAATTTTTAATACGTAAAATTATGATGATTGTAGCAGTAACAACCGTAGTTTAGCAATAGATTCAACAGATTCGGTTGAAAATAATGTTATTTCGAACGATGCTGAAATCAAAATGAAAGGGAATAAATTATAAGATTTGTCGAGATAGCACTGAGAATTGAACAATGTCGACAATTATATCCTTGTTATCTCCCCTTGGTTAGCACCATTTTCAACCAAAATCGGATCAAAGAACTTACCACCTACGTCGATACGTGCTTTTATTCTTTCATAGAAACCTCTCAGAACGGTGACAGAACTTATCACGACATTAAAGCTTCTTCGGTGTCATCTATAAGGCCTTTCTATTCACAATATCAAATGCATTTGTTAGATCAGTACAGATACAATCACGCCCACACACAACTAATTTAGTACACACAGAATTATATTATAAACACACATACATAAAGAAACGCATACTCATTTAAAGGAATACCCAAAATACACACCAATTAATTAATGTGCGGTAAAATGAAATCTTAAGTTTATTGTCACGGATTTTATAAATGTATTTACGGATAAGAAATTAATTTTCAAGATATTTCAATGATCTATTTAGTGCAGGTGCGTGTCTAATGGTCGCTTAGTTTAGCAACAAACCCAGAAATTTTGAATTTTTAAGAATTCTTTTACTCAATAAGCTTAAACCGAAATAATTTTATTTTAAGTTTGTCCTTCCTAAAAAAATCAAAATCCTGAGAAAGTGGAAAGAATGTTTTTGTCCTCTGATCTCAAAACGTTAATCCCCCAAATCATTGACGTTTTTCTTCGATCTGTACCACAATATTTGGTGAAAAATTATTACAAGTATATTTTGATGTTGCGATTGTTATGTTGCAGAGAGCCCCGTTGGAAGAACAATACGTCATTTGTCAGTCGCTTTTCCACCAGACGGCGCGATCGTTCTTCTCAAGTGACAAACAACGTACAGTCACCAATGGTGCCCCGACAAATTCGCAAAGCTTTCATGGCGGGAGATGAGGAGATTTCTGAATCTTTGAACAGGTAAGTCCAACTGCAGGTAAAACATCAAATCCATGAGTTTATAGATGATCATAAATTTTTTTTTTTTTTTTTACGAATCTTTCTGCCATTATGTTTATAATGGCCTTTTCTCTTTTTTTTCTTTCTTATTAACTTATTCCGTCTCTATTTCTTTTAACTTTTCTCCTATGTCTCTTTCTTTATTTCAATCACGTTTCTCTCTTTCTTACTTCATTTTCTCATCTTTATTTATTGATTGACTTATTTAGTTTTGGCGCGAAAGAGGTTGAAAAATAAAGATCAAATTATTAGCTTCCCAAACTGATCACGGCTTACGGCCACATCGCGTTAAATTACCGGTTCCCATACAATCAGTCTGCTCAGTACCGGGATGAGTGACCGTTTAGGAATACCAGGCGCTGTAAGCTTGGGTGTGCGGGTGGTGTAATAAATAATGGCTTGAGTTGTTAATCGGGGAGCCAAGTTCCAATTCCCGTTGGGTTCGTTATATTCACTTACGCGCAAATTCCTTTGGGAAAGGTATGGATCCACCCATTCTACCCCAGCTATGGGTTAATTAGTAAGACTTTTATCACTAAAACCATTATTATCGCCATAAAAAAAATTATATACAAAATATTTAGATTTTGGCATTAAATATTCCATAGAGGTTGATATACCGCTAAAATAAACCTGATCCTTGATTAGCTATAGCTTACACATTTCACCAATTAAATATTCTATTACAAGTGGTGCAAATGCTGGCATTCAATGAACTTCATAGTAAACACCAAGTGACCAATAGGTAAACACTAGTGCTCAATTCAAATGAAGTCATTAGGTGGGGGAGACAGCGAATTAGTCTGGTTGACTGTAGACTGTGTGTTCGATCCTATCCTTATAGTTCGATACTTTCATACTTGTTCCCAACAATCAGGGTGGGATAACGCTTAGGGAATTGATTGGGTCACCCTTACTAATGAAGTTGATTCTCACTGAGTGCTCTATACTTATGGCCTTGTACCAAATTAAGTTATGCTTAATAATTCAACGGTTTTAAGAACACTAGAATAATTTAATTAGCTATTAAATTAACAAAGGTTATTTAAATTATTAACAGAAATTAAATAAGAATTATCAAATTAAATAATGGATTTTTAATCTTTACGTTACAAATTTGAATAACACAGTAAAATGTTAATTTTCATTATTTTCTTCTTCTTCTTCTTCTTCTTCACTATTTCCCTTTTCTTCTTTCATTCGTCCTCCCTTTATTATCACTTGCTTCTTTCTTTTTCTTTCTTCCTCGATTTCTTATTGATCTTTTTTCCTTTCTTCTTGTATTCCAGAAATCCATTCAGGTGATTTCGTCGGAGCTGTTCATTTAGGACAGGTTTTTTTTAAAAAAACAAAAAAAAACTGTATTCAGAGAAGACACAAGTTTGAGTTCATGATTGCATAAAGTGGACTTGAACCCAGAAACTACGGATTTCAAGACCAACTGTGCAATACGAACACCTCCTTCACCTTCTCTAACATTTTTAATTTAATTTTTCTTTTCTGCTAATTTTTCTATTGATTATAATTCAATTGATATTTTGCTCTTTCTTCTTTTAGACTTATGCACTTAGAACGCTTCGCCTTAATTTATAGATTCTTATGAAACTTGCTTTTTACGCGTTCATTTCAGACCTATTTTAATTAAATATTTTAATTAAAGAATATTAATATATTTTCTGACAACTTATTTTTACGCTTGCATTCGTATATGACCGCTTACCATTTTTCCAGGGTTTGCAAGAAAATCTAAAATCCATAATTTTAAAGTAAGAAGGCCTGAAAAGAAAAAAACGAATTTGCATTTTTGCCAAAATATTATACGTTAGTGACCACCCTAATCCCCTAGACATCACTTTAATCTTAATCCTAATCCCTAAACCTTAGAGCAGTGTTTCTTTTTTTACTTCAGGGCGGAATGAAGAAAAATCAGTCTTGAAATTAGAAATATGAAATTTTGGTTTAACATTCCCAAAGATTAGCAGTACAGTTTCCATTTAATGGGATTTATGAAAAGTCTGTTATTTGTTTTAGATAGGCCCATAATGACTGATTTAAATCCCTTGAGGAAGGTAAAACGGAAAGGATTATCCATTCCTTCCAAAAGATTAAGGAATTTAGTATCCAGTTAAAAATATCAAATGACAAAGCCTTAATTTATCAAAGGAAACCATGTGCTTGGTGTTTATAGCTTTTTCAAAATTAAGTTCGTTTTTTTTTATACAGTAAGGTTCACCCTGTAAAAAAATCTCGGAGGTCACTCGGGTACAGATTTACATTGAGAGACACTTCATGTGAACAGAAGAAGATAACGATTAACTCTAGACTTGAACCGGTTAAGATTGTAATGATCGGTAAAGCATCCTCTTGGGAGTTGGTTCCACAGAGCAGTGGAAGAAGCTGTTCGGGTGGAACTTACTTCTCACCAATGTAACACGGACGGAATATGGGTGGGTTTGCTTCAATGGAAGTGGAATGGCGGGTCCTAGCCGTGAATCTTAGAACTGGCGAAATCAAAGAATGTAGTTCGTCCGAGCACTTTCCATGTTTTTAGCGATAGAGCCGTGAGAAACTCTCCACATTCCGCCTATGAGAATGAGAGAGGTTGGAATGTGGAAAATAAATTGTTACCCACAAGGACTCGGAGACGCTTTTGAACTCTATTTCGGCCTGGTCTGCCTCTTATGAAGGTAGGGGATAGAATGAGGAACCAGGTATTTATTGGAGCCGTACAGGGAGCCGATCATTTTACCTGCATCTTTTGCGATGGATCGTAGGTATAAGTCCCACTTGAGATCAGGTGTGAGTTCAAAGCCCAATAGCCTTTCAAGGTACGGTGCCTCCTCGAAGGGACTTGCATTCATCAACACTGACTTTTTTAAATACAAACATAATTTAAGAATTACTCTTCTGTTAACTTGTAGTGCATCTGGCTACCTTTTAGGGTGTACCTGGCTACCTTTCAGGACATACCTGGCTACCTTTCAGGGTATACCTGGCTACCTTTCAGGGTATACCTGGCTACCTTTGAAGGTGTACCTGGCTACCTTTCAGGGTGTACCTGGCTACCTTTCAGGGTGTACCTGGCTACCTTTCAGGGTATACCTGGCTACCTTTGAAGGTGTACTTGGCTACCTTTCAGTGTGTACCTGGCTACATTTCAAGGCGTATCTGGCTACCTTTCAGAGCATACCTGGCTACCTTTCAGGGCGTACCTGGTTACTTTTCAAGGCGTATCTAGCTACCTTTCAGGCTTACCTGGCTACCTTTCAAGTCGTATCTGGCTACCTTTCAGGGCGTACCTGGTCACCTTTAAGGGTGTACCTGGCTACATTTCAGGTCGTACCTGGCTACCTTCCAGGGCGTACCGGGTTACCTTTCAGGTAAACTTATATACAAGAGGAATAACCTAAAATAACGGGTCTTATACTGATATTTTGATTTATTTCAAAATCTTGCAAGAATTTCCTCCTTCTTTGCACAATGCTGCAATGTATCTAATAAGGTTACTGATATCTGGTGCCAACTAAATACAAAACTATGCGATTTCAAGCTGCGGTAAGGTTTTTCATGCACTTTCCAACTGTGCCGCACGTTGGTAACGCCGCCCCAGGCAGATAATATCAGACAAATTAACAGAGGTGTGATTCGAACTAACCCAGTTCTCATAGACGGAAAGCCAAACAATTCAACCACATTATACACTCACTGCACACACAACCATATATATATATATATATGCTAAGATAAGTTTTCCTTTTGTCTTTATTCATATATGTATATATATATTATTCAAAAGTAAACTTTATTACAGAATTTTTCTTTAAGTTCTTTAGTATCATTAACAGTTTTACCAGCTAATATAGTTTTAAGGTATACTCTGTTTATAATTAAAACGGTTAAAAAATTCGAAGGTTGAAACAGCTCAATGCCATAGATAGCGAGTATATAAATATAAAACTGGACACTGAAGTTGACATCGATCGGTGACAGTCTGTTTCAAGTTTGAACCCAATCTCCAGATGTGAAGATTGTCGCCACTTTGTGTTGACCTCGGTGTCCACTTTTAAACTTATATATATATTTTCCGTTGGTGTGTATATATATATATATATATATATATATATATATATATATATATATATATATATATATATATACATATATATATATATATATATATACACGTTAAAGTATGAAACAGACTGTTGTTGCTAAGTGCTGACCTCTGTGTATATATATATATATATATATATATATATATATATATATATATAACTAGGAAATGTTCCATAGTTTGCATTGGCCGTTGGGATCATGTTATAAGATAGGTGAAAAGCTGTAAAGTATTCTCCGGGTACCTAATGACCTTAATACTTTTAGTCTCTTTTATCTTGAATATCTTATATGGATCCGTAGTTAATGTTAGTCCTTTCTGAATCACAGATTAACTTTAGTCCTAACAGTAGACACGATCTTTATAGCCAAACAACAACTAGTAGTGATAATAAAAATCAGGACGTGTCTGGTTTTTGTTGCAAGACGTTTTTAATGAACGGGGAAGCCCTTTCAATAATTTGGGGTTGAAATCGAAATTTCCGGATCATTGTGTGACAATCATTAGGTCTTTTTTTGACAGAGACAAACGCGCCGGTATATGTCGATGAGAGAATGACGTTAGACAGTGGCATTTACTTGGTCTTTGTTTCCGATGATTTCAAGCCAGGGTAAGAGTTTAATTAGAAGTAATAACTTGCATTGTTGTACGGCTTGCATCCCAAATCCCTATCGCATAACTTAATTCTCTATTTTACCCGTTTTCAAAAACAAAATCATTTCATATATATATACGAATGTATTTTAAAGAAAATCAGTTTGTCCTCATCTTCGTCGCCATATTTATTACAATGTTTCGGCCCTTCAGTATCTGTCTATATTTCTGAGATGAGGTATTATATACACTACTTACATTGTCATTGTCGCTCCGGCCTTCATCAGGTGCTTAGTATGTCTGAACGGGAGTAGACTGTTCTAGTTCCACGTGTCGTATTTAATGGATGTCAGTTATCAGTTCTCTCCTGCTAATTCACCACTGCCTTCACCGGGTATTGAACTCACACTGTTTGGGCCCTGTCCCTGGATCAAACTAACGCCTTTATCCACTGTGCCATGTGTCCTTGAGGACATCTGTCTGTGCGTAAATTTCTGGGTATTATAAACCTAATGTCATCAACATTCATTTTTACCAGTGCTCATATTGCAATTTTTGCTGTTATCATTGTATGTTTTTACCATATATATATATATATATATATATATATATATATATATATATATATATATATATATATATATATATATATATATATATATAATGAATGTATCTTAAAGAAAATCAGTTGTCAGGAAATCATTTTATTTACACTTCAGATCATTTCCTTACTTACAAACAGCGCATGATTTCGTTTTGAAATATTTTTCAACTTTTTTCGCAAGTGGATATAAAATGCATACTCATTTCAATGGATGCTGCGGTTTTTCTGGATGTAAACTTGTTTTTATCTCAAATTATAAACTTTTTTTTTCACATTGAAACGGCAAAACCTTGCAGAATATTTATTTAAAACAAAATCTAAAACAAGCCAAGAAACTGATCAATATCTAGGTCTTGCAAGCTATTGACAGTGATGTCATATCTTCCTGAATTTCATTACAAAATCTGTATCTGTTCGACGAGTTTCATTGTAATCTCATATTAAATATTAGAGTCTTTTTTGCTTTTACGAGAATTCCTATATATTGTATTTCGAGTTCACATAAAAATCGAACAATTCCAGCAACTGTTTTTAGATTTTTTTTTATATCCACTGTTAGCTTCCAGACATATGTGCGTGGATGCTGTGATTTTTCTGTTTCGTTTTTGCATGATCATTTATTTCTTTTTTGAAGGAAGGTGCTTTTATGCCTCCTTTTTTTCTGTTTCTTGAACACAGACAAAATGATGAAAGTCAGCTAAACAATCTGAATATCTTTGTCCAATTGCTGTCTTTGATTTTTATTTCGAATTTGAAAGCAAAAAAAAAAACAATCATGTAAGCTAATGTGACGTTTACTTTCTCTGGGTAAGTTGTTCAGGAACACATTAATATAGTTTGTGGACATTTATCCAAACTTTTGATGGTCGTTTTGAAGTATGTGTAATATTTTAATGACGCTAGGCAAATATTGGCGTTGCTATGAGCTTTCAGTCATGCAACAGCCATCTCTTGATAATATGTTCTGTTTGGAAATGTCGGCACATAAAAGAGATCAACAAAAAAAAGAGGGAAAAATGTTGGCCAAGGCAACGCAAATAACTAATTTGATGCGCAGATCACAAGGCATTAACAATAGTTATCTTCTAAAATGGGACCACAAAGACTGTATCCGTTTTCAATCTAGTAACGTGTCTGTATTTTTAAAAACAAATTTTTCAGGAGTGAATAGCTGAACGATGAAATAATGACCTTGGCTTGATTTGGTTCATGGACGCCTGGCGGTGTTAGAATTTTATCGTCCCGACCATGAGATCTAAGTTCGAATCTCACCATGGTCGATTTGTCAAGGAGGCAATCACAAGATGTCTGAAAACCATACCCCACGGGTTAAACGAAGCCTAGTGGTTGAAATTGAGTAGATGAAACTGTTCAGAAAACATCAATCGTGTACTGGACATGTTCTAACTATTGGTCAAGCCAGATTATGAGCTCTCTCCCAGAAACTGTAAATATTTTTTAAAATTTTGTAAATATTTGCACACCTTTCTAAATTCAAATTTCAGTACGTTAAAACAATCCAGAATGTACCCGTCAAAGTCTATCACACTGACAATACCCGGTTTTGATAATGATTACTTCAACACAAACACAAAACATGATCTTTGAAAAGTTTATCCGCCATTTTGATCGCGATGTGAAACATTTTATTCAAAAAGCTTACAAATTTTGTCGGTTTTATTTAACAAAAATTGTTATTTAGATGTATTCTTGCTGTCTAAGTTTAATACACACACATACACACACACACACACACACACACACATATATATATATATATATATTGAAGCGTATCTTAACGTAAACAATGACATCATATATTATGAAATGGATTAAGTTCGATAATAATTTTAATATATTTTTTGTTTATACGTTATTTTTATAGATACACATATTTCATTAAATGCTTTGTTTATAATAAACACTGTTAACAACATTTACCGGCCTGGATGTCAAAGAAATTTCATAGGAAATATGTGTCCTCCAACAGGAATTGAACCTGTATCTTACACTGACGTGCTATGACATTTAGCTACAGAGGAAATAATTGGCGGACGTAATCCGTTTCATAATATATGGCATCACTTGTTTCCGTTAAGATACGCTTCGAGCAGAGATGAGCGTTCAAGAGAAATCATGGGAAATTTGTAGTTTAAAGGCAATAATTCGACCTTGCTAACCCGACGCTTCATCTGTAGCTAAATGGTATAGCACATCGGGCTATATGACGGTTCCGTGAAGAATTGCTATCGGAGTACTGATATTTTCTATGAAATTTCTCGTACATTCAGAACGGTAAATGTTGTTTGTACTCATATTTCTATGACCATTTCAAAGCAGAAAAATAAAATTGACAAAATGAAGCCGTAAAACACGACCTCTTTCGAACATTTCTTGATAAATATTCCGGAAAAAAGTCATTGAAAAATTTCCTATTTCTTCATTTAAACAGGTCTTTGTAAGGTTGATAAAAAAAAAGGCCAGTAACTTATACCGCTTATAATTTTACTTACAAATAGGATTTCTAAATTATTATTCTGCTTTCAGAAGTCAACTGAGTCTGTCCGTTGGGGATCAAGATCATGTATCGGTTCGAAAAGAAAGTTCGATATCTTCAGTTTACACCAAAGAATCCGAAGGTCAGAGATGATTTTTTTTTATTTTTAAATTATTGCTAATATTTCTCTTGTTTTGAATAGATATTCGAATACTTACGACTGATTGTTGCGTTCCCTGTATTGACACATGCGTATAGGTACTTTGGTCTGAAACATTATGATGGTCCACAATGAGGTATTTGACAGTTTGTCAGAGAAACGGAATTAGTTATTTGGTTCGAATTATCAGATATTCTCAACAAATAATTACATATATATATATATATATATATATATATATATATATATATATATATATATGTAATTATTATTATAATTATTATTCGATTTTTAATACTATCTCTTCAGCTTGTTCGATTCTGTATCCCACACATTTTTTTATAACTTCTATCTTTCTTTCGCCATTACTTTTTTTCTTTTCTTTACTCTTCAAGATTTCATTATCCATTTTCCTCTTTCTCTTCTTACTTTTCTCCCTTTTTAATCTTTCTTCCTCTCTATATATACCTTGATAGGAATAAAATAGATAGATAGATAGATAGATAGATAGATAGATAGATATCTTCTATGATTCCATCGCGACACAGAAATTACTATGTTTCGAAACTGGTCAGCAGTATTGAGGTTTAATTTCAATATTAAACCCTCACTACTGAGTGGCAGTCTCATCCTCAAGCGACGTTTGGTTCTAAAAAATAATTATTATCTAGGCTCTACTTCTGTATCGAACACTGTTTTAAAAAATAAAAACAGAAATACTAAAGAAAAAAAACAGTTCTTTCCTATTATATCAATATATATACACACACTAACACACACACAAACACACACATATATATGTAGGAATGGGTAGGATAAAAATCTACATACACGCGCAAATACTAGCAAATAAATAAATATTTTTATTCTTCAGTTGTTATAAATACAGTGCTCAATGTTATGAGACAGAGCTATAAGTATATATTAGTGAATATACATAATATCCAATGTCGATAGCACGCCTCGGACTCTCATGTAATGCAACCAAGAATAAAATAATTAAGCCGTTGCAAAAACTTAAAAAAATAAAATGTGTTCAATGTTTGAAAAAAACATATGCGTCTACGAACTTATTAATTAAAACAGAATGCCAATTTACTATCTATCACATAATTAAAAGATGGTCGATAATCAGCTGTTGAAAGTGGAGGTGCTAAATCTGATATTAAGTTTTAAAGATTCCAGAGTCTATGTTTTTATCTGATTCATAAATTACATTTTTAGGAAATTATCCCAATGGATTTGAATCTTTTTTTACTTGTATTTATTCCCAAGAATTAAACTAAAAGACTTAATCCGTATATAAGTCTTATATAAAAGTGTGTATGGCAAATGTTCAGCACCTTGTCAATTTTTATTCATATGATCTTAATAGAAATAATGGTAACCCATAAAATATATTTCACAAAAAAATGGACTATAAAAAAACTTCATGAACCGAAATAAATTATTTGAAAATGACTTGCGAAACACTCTCTTATGGAAAAACACGATGACACTGAGCATCCTTTCAGGACCACCCAGCTTCCTAACGACGACCCAAAGAGCATCTTTTGAAACGGTATCAAAAACGTTAGTCAGATCAACGAAAGTAATAAAGAAATCCTTGTCATGTTCTCATGCTTTCTCATGTAGTTCTCTCAAACTGAAAATTATGTCAACAGTTCTTCTATCAGACCGAAAGCCGCACTGAGATTCAGAAAAGCTAGAATCGACCAGAGTTTTGTATTTTCAAGATGATCCTTCCAAGAATTTTCCAGCAACCAACAGAAGGGAAATAACTCTGGGGTTGTCTCATTCGCAGATATTAGCTTTGTGCTTATGGACAAGTGAAGTGTCATTAAACACCTGAGGAATTGATCCTGAATCCCAGATTAAAAAAAAAAAGAGATCCCAAAATTTATGAACCAGAAGATTACTGCTACATTTTTATATCTCTGCTGCTATGACATCGTTACTAGAGGACTTCCCGTTTAGCAGTTGTTTTATGGCCCTTTTTATCTCAGCAATATCTGGAGTAGATGATAACCTTTATTGTGACGTACGGTGGTCTTTAACACTTAAGTATAACTCATGACTTCAATGTTAAGATGAAACAGTATTTAATTACAAACACTAATAAATACTTAAGAGCAAAGAAGTAAAAGTCAACCAAAGATAATTAACCATTTCAGTGAATATCTTGTTAGTAGCGCGGCTCGACTTAACGTCCGGTAAATCCTAAATCAAGTCATCGATGCACAATAATTCACACTAATTCAACTGGATAATTCCACACAATAATCACCGCAGTCAGTAGTCTGACACCGCTATTTATACATCTGGCGGAAAACATATACTCCAGAGTTTCACGTTCGAACCTCGGTATCGGTGCTTTCTCATTTTCTTCCTATATAACACTATTCATGAACAGACCTCCGTTGATAAGATTCTCGTCAACATTCGAATACATTTTTAGAACTTTTGGAAAGTCTTCTGCCCAGCGTTTAATGATCTCATTTTTTTTGTCCATTAGAAGGCTTCTATTGGAAGAAAAAAATGTGGGTAGAGGTATGCGACACAGGTCCAAAGTTATAAAAGTGGTCTTCGTTATTGTTACAGCTCTGTTTTTGTTATTTTCGGAAGCATTGAGTTTATGTGGAAGTTTATGTCTTTCTCTTTATTCTTGGTTTTTCTTTTCTTTTTTTCAACATTCGTAGTATTGATAGATTTGTGCTCCATCGATGAGTTTGGATCATTCTTTAACACACACATATATATATATATATATTATGAAATGGACAAAGTCCGACAATTATTTTAAAACATTCTTATGTTCATACGTACTTTTTATGGATATAAATATTTAAGTAAATGCTCTGTTTATAATAAGAAGTATTAAATAACATTTACCGGCCTGAATGTCCGGGAAATTTTCATAGAAAATATTCGTCCTCCGACAGGATTCGAACCTGTATCCTATACGGAATCGTCATATAGCCTGACGTGCCTTTTAACCAATTCGGCCACAGAGGAGCGTTCGGTTAGCAAGGTCGAATTTACTGCTTTTAAACTTCAATTATCCATCAATCTCTCACGTACTTCATATTCATAGGCATGAGTTTTTAATTTTCCTTCCACATACAACTAAAACAACTTCACGAGATATTACTTACCAAATATCAGGCAAAATGGCGAACATAAACTAGAGTTATAACAGAAAATAACAGCTATCGAATACTTATGCGTGTCACTGTATATATATATATATATATATATATATATATATATATATATATATATATATATATATATATAATAACGTAAATACATTAAGACTGTGAGGACACCATATGTACTGGAACCATACCAAAATAGTTCATCCTTACTCAGACTACTTTTGAGTTCAGAGTTTCTCAAGGCGAGAAAACCCAGTATTTGTGCACTATATATATATATATATATATATATATATATATATATATATATATATATATATATATATATATATATATATATATATATATTACACACACGCACATATATATATATATATAAGCATGAAGATTGCCATAATAAAACTGTGCACACTGAGTGCTGGTAATAAAACCATTGATATGGAGAGAAAGAAAATCCTGGAGCAATAAAAGTATCTTGTTAGTGTGCCAAATAATTTTATTAATAATTCAACACCTGGCCACCTTGTCTCTCGTCTGTTCTCCATCGTGATAACGTCGAAGCTATCTAATGAAAACATTACTGGAGACCGTTCTGTAATAAAATAAATACGGATGCGCTAAAGTCTAATAAAAAATAAATATGTAATACTGTCAACTGATTATCATCATCCAGCTCTTTATCTCTCATCATCATTATGATAATATATATATATATATATATATATATATATATATATATATATATATATATATATGGAGAGAGAGAGAGACAGAGAGAGATAGAGAGAGAAGACAGAGATAGAGAAACATAGAGAAATCGAGTGTGAAGTCAGTAATAAAGAGTACAACGTAACTACCAGTTTTATTCTTTAAGTAATCATTACATTATATATTACTCTTCATTGCACATGCTAATCTCTCTCTGTATATAAAGGGCACTGAGAGTTTATGTCAAAAGGAAAACAGATTTTCTATTGTTGTTTTTGTTTGTTTTTAGATTATTTATAATACTGATTCTGAGTGTTTGGGGTTGTTTTGTTTTGTTTTTTGTTTTTATTTTTGTTTTGTTTTTTTTTTCTTTTTTTATTCGTTTTCATTCTATTGTATATTCTTTATTTTTCAATTTTTTCTTGTTTTTTGTATATTTTGTCCGGTTCTAAAGTCTGGCATTAGCTTTAAAGGAAAGTTTATTAGCTTTAGATTATGGGTAATTAATTTTTTAGTCTAGTTGGAGTCGAGATGTGATTGTCGCTGGCATGTTTCTATTGGTAAATAAGGTCAGCATACACACTCACGGACCCCCCTATATATATATATATATATATATATATATATATATATATATATATATATATATATAATACATAAAAGATTAATGGTGAGGGTAGAATCAAACCAGGAAACAGTAGTATTAAAAAGTGCTCAATACACGTAAGTAAAAATAACAAGTAGTGCTAGAACTTTAAAAAATCAAGAGGTCAGTTGAATCTTAAACGCTTTATTTTTTTAAAAGTAACGACCACTATATTATTTTTTAAATAAATTATTTTTTTTATAAAAAATAATATAGCATTATTTTTTTACAAAACAAAGAGGTCATTTGATAAAATCGCCTGAGGTTACAATAAAGTTGAAACCACAGTTGCGGATTCAACTGATCTCCAATTTTAAAGTATATATATATATATATATATATATATATATATATATATATATATATATATATATATATATATATATATATATATATATATATATATGTGTGTGCGTGCGTGCGCACGTGTGTGTGTGTATACCTTTTATATGTTATAAAATGCACATGGAGGTGTATGCTAATACTTAGAGAGAGTGTGCGTGAGTTCATTAAGAGCGGGGGTAAGGAAGAGAATACAGTGAATACATAAAATAGAGAGACAAGTAAACAAGGTAGTGGGGGGGGGGTACTAATCCTATCGCAATTATTTAACCTAAACGAGACGATTCTAATAGAACTAAAAACAAAAACAAAAAAAAACAAGATACATGGGGGATACGATACTTGATGAGAAACTTGGCAAATGATTGAAGAACCCAAAGACAAGGTAGTAAAAGAAAGGCAAAAAGAAAGGACTATTGTCTGTAAGTTAAGTAAATGCATCGTTACTAGCAACTGATAGCGCCCAAAGTGCGTCCTATATCCCGGGGTTTCAAAATGAAGCCAATGCAAGAAATTAACAGTCCGGGTGGCGTCGTAACAGACGAT
This sequence comes from Acanthosepion pharaonis, assembly GCA_903632075.3. Classification (NCBI taxonomy): domain Eukaryota; kingdom Metazoa; phylum Mollusca; class Cephalopoda; order Sepiida; family Sepiidae; genus Acanthosepion; species Acanthosepion pharaonis. The sequence continues at coordinate 575,211 of CAHIKZ030000395.1, read as the reverse complement.
GCGAAATGTGACACTGAAATTCGAAGATGTGAAGGAAAAGCAAAATATTTCTTTCAGAAATTAACAAATTATTCACAGAAAAACAATTCCTTAGAAACTAAAAAAAATGCTGAACTATTAGGTAATATCTCATCTAAATGCTGGACAATTTCCTCACAAATAAAGAAGAAACAAAGTTACAAAGAAACGGTTTTAACTTCAAACTCTGAGAATAACACGGATAGTACATGGCATTTATTAATTTCGCTTTTTTACGGTTTATCAACCCGTTGTTGGTTATTTAAACCTGAAACATATTTCGGATTTTAGGAGGTTACTTACAGGATCCGGTTTTCCCAAGCGGTCCTCCATCGGACACGACGCTGCTTCACTTCAGTGAAGAGAAAATAGGAACTACAAAGAAACTGCTGTACCTGCAATCAGAAAGAGACAAATGAATATTGTGGGGCCCGTAACGAGGAAATAGGGCCAGATTCTGCTGGAGAGTAATTATACATTCTTATTGTTTAAATTAGAGTCCAATAGTGTTATAAAAAAACTCGGAGACTTCCAGTAAAATATCTTTAATCATTTCTAAGATACAACGTTTCAGAGCTTAATCTAACAAATAGACACTTTTCATGTTACACGATTTGTACAATTTTGCTGCTACACCCGGCATATATATATATATATATATGTTTCGCTGTATCATAGCTGATCAGTGCGGCTAGACATCCGCTTGCTTCAAACCCGGATCGAAACTCGACCGATTCGGCATCATTCCGAGATTCTACTCCTATGCTATCGTCGCTCGGTAGAGAAAAATGGAAATTTTAACGTATTATATACATGGTGTATACAAACGCCAGCAACAAGTGTGCTCAATTCATTACTGAAGAGCGTTATGTAAATAGCTGGAACAGCCACTGTTTTTAAAATTGCACTTTTTCGCAAAGTGCTCGTTTTAAAAATAACCCTTTTCCTCAACATTACCGAATATATATATTTGTTTAATCATCTCACCTCAACCTAGGCAATAAAGCCGCTAAGATGCAAAGGGTTACTGATTGTAAAAAACATTAATAATATATATATATATATATATATACATATATATATATATTCCCTGATGTGTAAAAAATGCTTTTTTTTCTCTACGTTCCTATGAGAAAGTTGAATATTTGCGTCAACTTTTTCTTGTACTTTTTGTTTTTAAATTTTTTTTTTTTTATTGTTTCAACCCAAGCAAATCAATTGTGCGCAGGGTGTTACAGGAAGTGAAAGTGAGAGATGAGATTGGGTAGGGGTGGGGACCGAAGAAAGGGTGAAAGCTGAGTGGGATTCAAGAAGATAGAAGATGGTGATTGACGTTGCATTTATATTTTTTAAGATTGTAGTTATTAGGGAAGCAATTAAACGGAAGGAAGTTCCACAAGCGGGAATTGCGAGGAAAGAAACTGTTGGAGTAGAAGTGGTGGTTGCATTTAACTATTTCAACAGTAAAAGGGTGGGGCCTACATGCCAATCTAGTAGCACGCTTAAATTCATGTATTCGGGGGTACCAGAGCAAAAAGCTCGTCAGAGAAGTTGCCATGAAAATATTTTTAGAAAAGACAAAAGGAAGCCACATCACGTCTATGAGAAAGTGACTGAAGTCGAGATGTCAGGATCGATTAGATTGCAGATCCTTGTTTGGACCAGACCAGATATGGCAAGAATATTTTATGTGACGAGTTCTATTTTAAGTTCTTCTGGCACAAGGCTATACACCTGAGTAAGGAGTGAATAAGTGTATCGGATAAAATACCTACCTGGAGGTACTACCGTAGCGTAACAGTTGAGAAAGCAAAATACATATATATAAAAATCAACAAAAATTCACACCTATCCAAAGCTGAATGTTACAGGATTTGTACAATTTTGCTGCTACACCCTGCATATATATATATATATATATATATATATATATATGTGTGTGTGTGTGTGTGTGTGTGTGTGTGTGTGTGTGTGTGTGTGTGTGTGTGTGAATCCATTTCTTCTTTGTTCAGTCGAAACATCCCATCTTTGGCGTGCTACGGTGAAAAGGATTTGGAAGTAAGTATTTGGACAAACCACTTAACCATCTCTCTTTCACTATTCAAGCAACAGTAATATAGGCTTCAGATGGGCCTCTGAATTGTACGTATACACAGCCGCGCATGCGCTTGTGTGAGAGAGAGAGATAGTGTGTGTAAAGTTGGATGAGATCCGATGGAATCTTATTTATACTAAGGTTTAACTAATACAAGGCCCAAGAGCCACTCGGGGTAGATTATTACTGTGCGTTGTTGTATAAGAAAGCAAAAGAAAAGGCAAGATTTGAAGATGCTAAGTAGCGGCTTAGTGAATGAGGTTGTATGAGTGTAAGGTAAGAAGTGCAGTTCATGAGGATATGTAGGGAAGATAACGATTGACCCTAGACATGAAGAGGTCAATATTGTATTGATTGAGAAAACATTCCGCCTGGGAAGCACAAGTTCTTAGGAAGAAGCTGTCCGAGTGGAAGTTCTTCTTTACGAATGGAATACGAAGGGCTTGCGACGTTTCGTCTGTGGGAAAGGCTTAAAAATAATTCAGCAGCCGCGTAGACAGTTTTGAACGCTATCAAGGCAAATAAAATAGGATTGTGCCGCTCCAGCCCAAGTTTAACAGCAATACTCTATATTTGGTCTGATTTGTCTTTTGTAAAGATAAAGTTTCGCTGGAGAGTCAAATACTTACTGGAGCGGTAACAATGAACCGGCCATTTTTTCAGCATCTTTAACAATGAATCATATATGAGTTGAGATCTAAAGTTAACTTGAGTCCAAATAGATGTTCAAGGTAACGAGTCTCTTTGAGAGAATATCCATTTATATTGACACTTGAAAGTGTTTGCTCGGTTACTGGTTTAATAATAAATTTATAAAGCAAATTGGAAAAATTACTTGCACATGTTTTACCGATTGTCATGGGTCACCTGAAAAAAACATTTTACTTTACAAGAGTAATTGTCTTAAAAAAATATTTACTGTGTGTATGATATCTGCGTAAACCTGATGCTAATTAGGCGATTGTTTGATGTCATTCATAGAATATACTCCCTTACATTAGCAGCATAAGTTATAGACATTATAAACAAAAAATATAGACAATCATTCAACGTATACAATAATATGAGTGTAACAGAGAATAGGGTCAGCCCAATAAAAGACTCCGAGTTGGTTGTATATCGTGCTATAAGCACTAGGAGTTACCTCCCCTTCCACAATGGCTGTTAAGAGAAGACCAACTTAGAGTAGATAGCGCTGCAATGGACAATACTGGGCAGGTATCGAATAGTAAGCGTGGGTCTGGAACTGGGAGAGCTATAGTTATTTTCCAAGCATAGCTTAGATGTGGCAAAAGGCCGAAAGTATGGGGCATCTAGTGAGGATTGAACTCACTTTTCAGTTGTAACTTATCTAGCGAGACAAGCTTACTAACCATTACACCACGCCGAGGTGACCAACTGGGAGAGCTATATAACACCAGTGTATTTCTCAGTCGAGAGAAGTGCTTTAAACGTGCGGACGTGCGAAACAAGACATTTTTAAATTTCTGTTAATACTTATTATTTATTAATAGTTCTTATGAATCATTCTAAAATGTATTCCTTTTCATCGTTTACGACCTCCTGTCAACTGTTAAATACCTCGACGATAGAAATCACTAGGTTTTAAGTTGAAAAATTCATCAAGCCACTTTTAAATCTCCACATCGTTGTTGAACGAAACACCCCTGAAATTGTTAGGAAGCGATCAAAAAAGGTGGTAGTCTGAAGGGGCTAAATCATGAGAATAGAATGAGTGTGGCAGAACTTCTTAACTGAGCTCTTTCTTGGTATCCATCAGTAGCATGGCGGCAATGTAAGGGTGCTGGAGTTTGTTTCTCTCGGTCAATGCGTGCGGCAACCATGTACTTTGTTAATACGAACGATTATCTACAATAACCTAATATATTTTAGCGGCTACTACGTTTTTTGTTTTGACTTTTTTTAATCAAGTTCACCCTAAGACATTAATGCCACTGAGATACAAGGGGTTACTGGGTGTGGAAGAATTAGAAAACAGAAACACGACTAAGAAGCGAGTACAGAAGAATAATCAGGAGGACAGTAAATAGAGATTGACATTGAATTTACATTTTGAAGATTAAAGTTGGCTGGAAAGCATGGAACCGAAAGGGAATTCCACAAGCGAGAAGTGCGAGAAAATAAACTATTGGTATAGAAATTACAGTTACATTTAGCAATTTCAAATGTAATAGAATGAGAACTAACTTCAAATCTAGTACTGCGATTAAATTCATAAAGTCTACGTACCATAACAAAAACGGCATCTGAACAATTACCATGAAAGTATTAATATTTATAGAAAAGACACAGGGAGACAACTTTACGTGGGTGGAAAAGTGACTGAAGCCGAAACTGTGTTGGTTTATGCAACAAAAAAAATGTCGAACATCCTAATTCTTGTCTACTTGACATTTCATCTCAAACTGGTGTCTAATCTGAAATAAAATTCCAATAATGTTAAACATCAGTTTCACGCAATTACAAAGAAGTAAAAAAAAAAACTACGAAAGATTATTCTTAAGAATCATTCACAAAACCTCAGAAAAAAATAAACGAACGAATGTATGTAACAAGCTAATAAATTTTAGCCTTTTACGTTTGTATCTTTCTGTTTTTTGGCTTGTGTGTTGCCTGTACACGAGCGTCGTCTTAATTTAGCCAGCATTACTTCATTAATCTTACAAAATCTTCGCTTTCCCTGCATCTTCGTCAATGAAGACTTTTTCTTGTTTTGACTACAAACAAAAATGCCCCAGTGTTCATTTTAGTGAGTCAGGGGTAATCAGACTGACTCGCTTCTCATATCTGACGCGCCGTTGCACTTGTCTGAATCGTCCACGAATAGCCATGCAGGCCGTCATTAATTACACCTTTCCACAAGGCAGCACATTTTGGCAATCGCCCCAAACACAAACCAATCATTTGCCTGTTTCTGACGGGCATCGAGAGTTAACACTTCCGCGCCATCTTTTTCTGAATCCACCTCCCCCACAGATACATAAATTCTCTTTCTCTCTCTTTGTCTCTTTTTCTCTTTCTCTTTCTCTCTTTCTCTTTCTCTCTTTCTCCACGATTTCTGTATTTTTATTTGTATTTTATACTTGCATTTCATATTCCTTCCTTTCCCATTTCTTTTTTCTCGTTCCTATTTCTCTTGCCTTTCCCTTTCTCTCTCTTTACTCTTTCTCTTTCTATCTTGTCTCTCTCTCTCACTCTCTCTCCATATTCTCCTCTTTCTCATATTCTTCTCTTCTTTCTGCTACGCCCTCTCTTTTTTCTTTCTTTATTTCTCTCTCTCTCTTCTCCCTTATCTCTCACTCATTTTATCACCCCCTCCCCTTATTTCTCTCTTGACCTTTTATCTCTCCCTGCACCTTTTTTCTTTATCTCTTCTCTTTCTCTCTTCTTTCATTCTCTCTCTCTCTCTCCCCATTCTCCTCTATGTTGCAAAGGCAGAAACTTTCTTTTTTTCTGTATTTCCTTCACTCTTCGTTTATCTCTTTTTCATCTCTTTCTTTCTTTTCCGCTCTCTCTTTATCTCTCTCTCTCTCTCACACACACACACACACACACACACCTCTGTTTTCTTCTTTTCTCTCCATCTTTTCTTTTTCCAATAAACCGATTTGAAACGTCTTTGACTTTTTCATTTTAGCTCTATATCTATATATCTATATATCTATATGCCCGACGTTCGTAACATTCAATTTAAAAGAGAGCTCAATATAAAAGTAGAGCAATATTATTTATTTTAAGATATTACATAAAAAATGTAAAAACGCTACACAAATACAATCGTGCTTCGATGAGTATTAACACATCTCATCAGGCAAATAAACTGGTTAATAAACTGGTGAGGAGACAATTTATGAAATTTAAAAACAACATACGCCCTCTTTACACGAGAAAAGGAAGAATAAGAAAAAGTGTAAGAAAGAAAGACACAAGATACACCCTCTTTTCACGACAATACGAAGTAAAAGAAAAAAGTAAGAAAGAAAAAAGAAGAGAGAGTTCCAGGGTTTGCTTTGTTTTTACACATATCAACCAATCAAAATGACCGTTCAAATTAAGAGGAAACAACGAAAGAAGCAATCATATGTCAGAGGTCATGACCCGCAAATTTAGAATCTATATATTCTGTTACCATATGTGTTGCCCAACAAATATCGACCTACTTTAACATATGCAGTCTTTCTAACACGAAATTTAATAATAGAATTTAATGTTTATACCACTTTGACAAGTTTATAAATATTCCAAGTTTTCTTCGGACAATTAAATTTTTTTTTTTGTTGTTAATTTTGTTACCACAATGTTTCAGTCGACACTTTATACAACCATAGATGCTTGCTATAATTTCCAAACCTCGAGCCAGTATAGTTTTCGAAACTTATTATAGGTTACGGCTTTTGTATCATAAGGAGTTTTCATAACCAAAAAACTCTTGAACTTCAGGGTTGAAATACACACATACACACACACAAACAAACAACCACAAAAACGAATATTGATAACTTATAGAAATATCTAAACTGTCAACTACATACAACTGCTTCCTCGGATCAATGGTTAAAATGGCTTCGAACATATGAAGCATGTAGGTGTTTTTGAAACCCGTGAATTGGCGCTACAGAATCACAAAGATCTGTGCCAAATAATACAAACTACATCTCTTGGAGATTTTAAACAACAGCAAAAACTAAAATGGGTAACACAGGTAGCTCGAAGTGAAAATAATGATATAATCAAGATGCTGACATTCCACACGACTTCGAAGAAAAGGTTAGGAAGGAAACCTCAAACAGTAATTGAAAGACCGATAACAGCTACTGGATTTGAAAAAAAATTAATAGTAAGATTGTATAAATATCAACCGAAAGTATTACTGGTTGGTTGGTCATTGAATGCTGAATGTTTCCAAATAAGAAAACAGCTAACATTATCATAGATCTCAGGTGTCAGCGACCTACGGCAAATGGGCCAAATGTGGCACGCTAAACAATTTCCAATGGCACGCACGCAACCACAAATGACATCACGAAGTCTGAACCAATAAATACTACAACGCAAAGAAGACATTTATCTCCTTCAAAACTGCTCACTTGTTGAACTCCTTGATTGTTTCACCTTCTCCGCTAATAAGGACACCAACTAATAGACAAGGAAACCTTTCTATGAACATGAGTCTTTTATTAATACTAAACCTAAGCAAAGGCAAGGCTCCAATTAATAATAAAAACTTTAAAAAAAACTATTAAAAACAGTTTATTTCTATTAATGTGGTTTACATATTATTGTATACATTACTACACAAAATATATTGTAGAACAGGTATATTGACCTTAACTTGTAGGAAAATAGTTATGCTACTGGCACACTGAATGATTTTAAAACCCTAAGTCGATACATAGTCAGCAAAAGGTTGCCGACCTTTGATATATTTAGCAAGAGACAGAGAAAACAACCGTAATCCATAAATTTGAATGGAAAAAGCAAGATATCTTTTTATTATCATTTTTCTTTCATAAAAAATCTTGTTTTTTTTTACGGATAATGTTCCTAAAGAATTGATTGTTTGAAATATAAAAAAAATATCTAAAACAGAAATCTCAAATAATCCTAGAAAAATGTAGAAATGAAAAGGACACGTTCGCCTTAAATATAATGAAAATCAAAATATAACACTTATATTAAGTATCATAAAGAGCTAGCTGTATACTGGAGGAAGAGGGCTTGAAGAATTAGACACTCACCGGGGAGGGGGGGAGGCAAGATTAGCAGCGGAAAGCAGCGGGTTACCTACCTGACTACCTTGTGTGAATGGATGGCGAAACTGAGAGGGGAAGCGTTACTAAGAACTATAAAGGATGGGAAGTTGTGGAGAGTCATGATTGCCAAAGTCCAGAAGAATCACGGTGCATAGAAGAAGATTTTAACTATTTAAAATATCCTCTTCCGGGTCTGCGTTGCAAAATTTAACTAAGATAGCTCATTTAATTATACACATATAATTCTCTCTCACACTTTCTTTCTCGAAATACATATATATATATATATATATATATATATATATATATATATACCCACTACTGCTCAATATCTATGATAGAGCTAATGTTGAGAGAACATTGCAACCTATGTAAAAAGCTATAGAATGACCATTACGTATATATGTATATGTGTACGCTCGAACGCATGGATGTGTATCTGCTGGTAACCTCGGATTGTTTATATGGATGTGTGTGTACGAACTAACATGCGTACACCACTATGTATGTGTATCTATGTATGTGAGAGTGTCATCCTAAACAGAAGCAAATTTCCCCCACTTCCATCACACACAAATAATCAAACACAAATAAGCAACTACAACTACACTACAACTGAATATATATATATATATATATATATATATATATATATATATATATATATATATATATATATATATATATACATTTCATTGAATACGACAGACAAGGTGCTTTTATTTAGTTTTTTATACAATTTCTCATGCGATCAAATATTTTTTTTTTCAGATGATAAAAATTATTAGATCGTATATATATATATATATATATATATATATATATATATATATATATATATATATATATATATATATATATATATATATATATATATATATATATATATATATATATATATATATATATATATATATATATATAAAAGATTTTTTATATTTAACATTCTTTACGCTTACGTGCCTTAACCGAATCGGCCACAAATGACGGTTCCGTATAGGATGCAGGTTCGAATCCTGTCAAAGGACGAATATTTTCTATGAAAATTTCTCGGACATTCAGGCCGGTAAATGTTATTTAATACTGTTTATTATAAACAGAGCATTTACTTAAATACTTGTATCTATAAAAAGAATGTTAAACATAAAAATGTCTTTAATAAATTGTCGGACTTTGTCCAATTCTTAATGTATATATATATATATATATATATACAGAGAGAGAGTGGTGGAGAAAGTTTTCAAAAATCAACATTTTATTGACTATAGGTCTTATGCGAAAAATAATTTTAATCGTTTGTTAAACACTAAAAGATATTTTTATTTCCTTGTCACGTGATTTGAAATGTACAAAATACCCCACTTCCGACACAAGGATTCGAACGTACCAACACAAGATGGCGTTGCAAACACAATTCAATGCAGCTGTTGTAATTACAATATTTTTCATTTTTTCTAAATGATATTGATGATTCAGAATATGAACAATATGAGCGCAAATCAAAGGTGAAATTATTTATAAGTAGAACAAAATAATTAAAATCCATCTTCCATAGAAAGACTAAGTTTTGATTTTGATTACAGAATCACTCTGCTAAAATTTTCCACCGTAGAGCAGTCTTCCATATCATTATTGTCTAGATAGATTTCACGCTTCACTGAACTGACCACATTGTGCACTAATACATAAGTAAGCTCACATTAATAACTGCTTTATATATATATATATATATATATATATATATATATATATATATATATATATATATATATATATATATTGATGCATGTTTCATTAAGTAATATAGAATAGTTTTATCTATTTATTTTAAGTAAATTTCTTTCATATTGTCTCACGTGGTCATGTGTGACGTCACGAGCTACGACGCGATTTTCGCTTCCACGTCTTGTATACACGAGTTAGTCGTTGCTTTGAAATTTTTCATGCAAGAAAAACAGACCGTGTATTGATTAATATATTGAAAAGTAATTTCGTCCGTGTATTGATTAATATATTGAAAAGTAATTGTCATCTTTGATAATGGGTTATGTAATCCGAAAGCTTAGATTGGATTTAAGCATGTATCAATATGGTGATTTCCTTTCGTCTTTCAATGATAATGTTATTGAGCTTATCAGACAATATGAAGCAAATTTACTTAAAATAAATAGACAAAACTATATTTAATAAAACGTGCATTTAATGAAAAATTGCTGCCTAAATATACACAATATATATATATATATATATATATATATATATATATATATATATATATATATATATGCCTCAAAAAAAAAAACCACTCTATTACTCACTCTATTACTCACTTCAGAGAACCATCCCTGCCTCCCCACGCCCCATGAGAATGTCTGACGCTCAACCCCACGAGAGCACCTCTTTGCGATTGCTCGGTCTCACAATGACTGCTAATCTGAGATGAAACAAATACATTGAGTCAATAGCTTCGTCTACCGCAATGAAAGATGGCTCTCTGTGCCGCGCCAGGAATTTTTTCTCGCCGGAGTCGATCCTTCAAATCTAAAAATCAACCATGGAGTATTGCTGCTATATATGGTCTGGAGCCCCTTGTTTGTCTCAAGTTCTTGATAAAATCCAGAGACGAGTATGCAATGTAATTGGTCCTACTCTGGCATCTCGTCTGCAGTGCCGTCGTCTCCCTCTGTCTTTTTTATAAATGCTTTCACGTTAACGGCTCTGTTTTCGCTAGTTCCCAGACTTCATGAATTTAAGCGTTCAACTAGGCTGACATCTCGCTCTCACCCCTTCACTGTCAAAACTGCGTCTCTTCTACTCTAATAGCTATAAATGTTGTCATATCTATCTAAATCAGTATCTTACTAGCTTGTCCATTGCAAATTTCCTTGTCTTTACCTTTTTTTTTTCTCTTTGCTTTACAAAAACTTATCTTTCCCCCAATAGTTTGATGTAAAACATTTTCATTATTCAATAGATTTTCGGATAATTATTGTCATGTTATTTTTAACAGTTTGTTTCGGCTGATATATTCTTCTTTGTTGCCTGACGATCTAACATTAAATGTTTTCATTATAATTTTGTGATAAAAACAAGCAAAAAATTGTCATACCCGTCCAAATAATTTGTTGAATGATGACAATTGCTCTTCAAAAATTTTCAAATAGTATTTAGACTAAACATCGGGATATATATGTTTAATATTTATACATGCCTGATGACAAAGAATTAGCAGTCCTTGGGAAACTTACTAGTAAATTAGTAGTTTTACCAATATTATCACAGATTTTACCAGTACAAGGATGTATTAATAAATGCAGATTTTTGATAAACTAGAATTTTTTTGCAACACACTGACACATGTTGAAATCCTACCAATATTTCATATTGTGGAAGTTATCGCCGACATTTTTGTTTCGTTTCGTTCAATTTCGCAAACCAATCGATGACATTTGAGATAAGCTGATTTGTTTGGAACCCCCCCCCCCCCAGACGAAAAGCCTACTTCGGTTTTAATAATTTCTCTAATTTAATTTAATTTCATTGAACTTCATGGTAAACAATATTTTTTAAGAAAATTTCTTTTTTTTTTTCATTTTTAACAACTAAGAATAAATTTTAGGATTTCTTAATCGTCAATGGTCAATACGATAAAACGAAGCAATTCGCTTTTCAGCCACTGGCTTGGGGATATTCGTTATCTTGTGGGATAATTTGAAATTGCTTCTTTTTGCATTTTTAATTATTAATGCAAAACTTAACTATTCGATACGGACGCGAATTAAATATATGCAAATATCTAGAAAATTATTAATTAATCACTTCGTGTCCAACATAGATACATTGCAACGAAAGATGCCCATTATAGTTTCCAGCAGATATGAAGCTTATTTGCTTGAATTAAAGATATATCGACTTCGGAATTTCAATCCTGATAAGAGCAATTATCAGCGTTATTTTGATCATTGCAAGCAAATGCCCGGGTAGAATGTTTGGTGAATGATATTAGAAATGACGACACATAAGGTAGATGCACAAAGGTATAGAACACACAAAGAAAGCATACAAGGAATAAATACAAGACACTCAATAAAGACACACAATGAAAATATACAAAGATACGCAAAGAATACATAAAAGACACACAAAAACGAAAATGAAACATAACATACAACATAGACGCAGATGATGACGCACAAATATGACATACAAAGAATAAACATGAATTAAAATCAAAACCCTGATTTTTCTTAACAGTTTGAAATAACTCTCGCCGGCTTCGTGTAGCTGGATGGAAAAGGAATTTAATATCGTACTTAACAAGATAGAGTTTTTTGTGTTAAAACATTTCTATTCTTTAATTGTATATTTGAATAATAATTGTAGAATTAATTTTAGCGATGCAAATAAAAAAGTTTACTCAAAAACGTTTCCACGGAGAGGTTTACAGTGACGGAACAGTGCCATGTCTGTCTCAAGAACATCAAAATAGAGAAAGTTAGCTGGCTTGTTGATTAAAATATATTAGATGTTTAAGCTTCGTCTAAACTGTCACAAATTTACAATAGTGAAGAAAACAATAATATATGTAACTCACTTTCCATAGGTTGCGAAACGAAATCTATCTATCTATCTATCTATCGACCGATCGATCTATCTATTTCACTTGGTTCTTATCTATCAATTTCATTCTATTAATATATATATTTATTTCTTCCATACTCAATGCATGACTATATCTATTAATCAATCTTAGTCAGTTGTAAAAATGGCGGATTAAAAATGAATCCATTTTAGAAATATATATATATATATATATATATATATATATATATATATATATATATATATATATATATATATATGTATGTATGTATGTATATATATGGGGTGTTGAAAAAATTCTTGAGAGGATTTACGTCCCAAAATCTAATCAAAAAGCAGATTTTATTTGGTAGACGACTTCCTTTCCTAAACGAAAACATTTTCAGAAATAAAATTAAAATTATTGGGCCAACTTGATAAATTAATTGCTTTTGTTAATGTTAACCCCAAATCAAGAGTGATTAGCAGTATTTTATGGTCTTTGAGGGCTAGAAAACAAGTAAATAAATTTTCGTTAAGGCTATACAGTGGATGACAGAACATCTTAAGTATAGGGGGACTGGCAAAAAGGTCATGCAAAAATACTGGGTCACCAGCGGAATTTTCACCTTTCAGTCCGTTTTTAAATTATAAAGTTTTTTTGTTTTGTTTTGTTTTTTTGCAAAAAGTGATATTTATTATTACAGAAACTACAAAACGTCAAAATATGGAGTTCCTAATTAGTGTTGCCGCCTTTGGCTCGGAAAATTGTCTTAATTCGTTGTGGCATTGAATGGAACAAGATCCAGATTTTCTGATTGTGAATGTTTAACCATTCTACTTGGCATTAATTCCAAAGCTCTTGGAGATTGTGTTGTTTTCATTGGAGAATACGTGTCTTCAGTTCGCAACAAAATGCTTCAATTATATTGAGATCAGGTTTTTTGTGCTGGCCAGTCTTTCAGAAGTTGAACATCTTCATCCACATGAAACGTTTTTGGTTACACGTGATGTGTGGCAAAGAGCACCCTCATGCTGAAAAATATTCTCCATCTTCATAGTCTGAAAAATGAATAGAGCGAAGTAAACTAACATAGTTTTTTACTGACTAAGTTTCCATCATCATTAAACAATTTTTTCTACCATCACTTTTGATGCGACCCAACACCATTAACTGTCTACCACTAAACTGTAGCCTCTTTTTGGTATATCTTGCATTGTTTTTCTCTCTCACTGGTCTTCTCTTACATTCATCACTAAAAATTACTTTCTGCCACCTTTCAGCATCGCACGTTCTTTTGACTACATCGACCTTTTATTCCGATGTTTATAGTAATTCATTTTTGTTACTATATAGCCGTTCAAGTTGGGGTTTTCTTCCGAAATACCAAGCGTATTGAGACCTCACCGGGAAGACTGTATTTCCGGCCTGTTAAGTTTTTAAGTGATTACCTAGTGAAACTCTCACAACTTCCTTTCGTCTCTCTTGTCTAACTTTTGTGATCTTTCGGTTTTCTCTGCAAAAAATGATCTTTATTATTACCGAATGTACAGAATGTCAAAATATAGAATCTTTAATTAGTGTTGCCGCCTTTGGCTCAGATAATTGCCTCAATTCGATATGTGATGAAATGGAACAAGATCCAGATTTGTTTAATTGGAAATATATTCCCATTTTTCTTGGCATTAATTCCAAAGTCCTTAGAGACTGCGTGGTTTTCGTTGAAGAACTTGTTTCTTTAGTTCACACCACAATCGTTCCATTATATTGAGATCAGGACTTTCTGCTGACCAGTCATCCAAAAGTGGAACATCATCCACAATAAACTATTTTGTTGCACGTGATGTGTCAAGCACAACCGAAAAATTTCTCTGTCTTCGTAGTCTAGCAGATTAGACCGGAGGAAATTAATATAGTTTTCGCTTTTCAGGTTTCCATCGACTTTTATCAATTTTCTTTTGCCATACCATTAGGTGTCTGCCACCAAACTGTACCATCTTTTTGGTATATCTTGCATTGTTTCTTTCTCTCACTGGTTTTCTCTTGTATTAAAATGTAGATCTATTTTGCATTCATCACTAAAGATTACTTTATGTCACTTTCCAGCGTCCAATGTTCTTGAGCACATCAATCTTTTATTCCGATGTTTTTTAGTAATAATTCTTTTGCTACCATACACACGTCCAAGTTGGGTTTTTTTTTTTTTCAAAGTACCCAGCGTACTGCATCTCTAGAGACCCTCACTGGGAAGACTGTATTCTCTGGCGGATTGGTTTGCCTAGTGAAATTCTCTCAGTTTTTTTCGTCTCTCTTGTCTAACTTTTGTGGTCTTCCGGTTTTCTTTGCACTTAAAACACTTCCGGTAGTAGTAAACGTCTGTTGGGTGGTTTGAACCCTGTTTCAGGAGAGATTCTTAACTCGCTGAGTCATCTTTCCCTTCAAGGTCATAACCTTCATCTTTGTTTCAGCAGAAATTTTAACCATGAGTGGAATGGAAAAAAGCAAACTAACGTTCAACTACAATGACCTGCTAACATTCTTGTTAATAAATTGAAATATTTTTCATTGGCCCAAGAGTTTTGCATAACATTTTGTTCAATTCCAACCTGCTTAAAGCGGAACAATGTTACGCGGCACATACGAAAAGGCAACAACTTATTTTCCAATCTTTAAGATCCATAGGAACTACTAACATACTACTAAACAATCCTAACTTATTACTAATCTTCAAGCTTGAAGAATACGTTTAAGCATGGAACATTGTTGCAACTCGGTGCTTATCATAGTGTCTAGTCTCTTATATTGACGCACGCTCTGTCCCTGATACTGATAAATATAACATACCTTTAATATATTTACAGTAGCGGCCATAATATAAGGAACGGAAACAACAAAGACATAAATATGTGTATTACTTAAAAAGTAATGCATGATTAGCAATGAAATTTTACCGAATAAAGATTAGGGTGCATAAATATTTAAAAAAAAACTATTATGTAAATTTTTGTATAATATTTATGCATTAAATAATCTACATTTATGCCTTTGTTTTTCCGTTCCTTTTATTATGGCCGCTACTGTATATATATATATATATATATATATATATATATATATATATATATATATATATATATATATATATATCATATATATATATATTTTAATATATTTTATTGTTTTACGTTTTTTATATAGACACAAATATTTAAGTAAATGCTCTATTTATAATAAACAGTATTAACAACATTTACCGGCCTGAACGTCCGAGAAATTTTCATAGAAAATATGTTCCCCGACAGGAATCGAACCTGCATCCTACTCGGATCCGTCATATAGCCTGGCGTGCTCTACCAGTTTAGCTACAGAGGAGCGTCTGATTAGCAAGATCGATTTTACTGCTTTTAAACTACAATTTTCCATGATTTCCTTCGAACGTTCATATCTGCTTGAAGCGTATCTAAACATTAATAAACGACGACACACACTACGAAATGGAAAAAGTCCGACAATTGTTTTAAGATATTTTATTGTTATACGTTATTTATTTAACCCGACGCTCCTCTGTAGCTAAACTGGTATAGCACGTCAGGATATATGACGAATCTGTGTAGGATACAGGTTCGATTCCTGTCGGAGGACACATATTTACTATGAAATTTCTCGGAGGTTCAGACCCTTAAATGTTGTTAATACTGTTTATTATAAACAGAGCATTTACTTAAATATTTGGGTCTATATAAATGACATATAACAATAAAATATATCAAAATAATTGTCTGACTTTTGTCCATTTCGTAATGTGTATATATATATATATATATATATATATATATATATATATATATACATATATGTGTATATATATATATATATATATATATATATATATATATATATATATATTCATCATATATAATAATAAAAGGCTTTGTTTCTCATCAGCATCATGAGCAGTAACACTGATTACCGAGTAATACCTCACGATATCACCATGGTTTGTTTCAGTTTCCGTTATAATATGATAGTTCCATGTTCAACGAGATGTAGCCTCTGGTATTTGAATTCTTCCGATCTTTTTTTGATGCTAACACAACAATTTCAAATAGGGATGCTGCCTTCGTTTTGGTGATAAAAATCTAAATCGCACCTTTCGTGAGAAATGATTTTAGCTATCCAACCAGTAAAAAAAAAAAATCTATGTCAGAAGCTTATGCCACCTTCTGCGATTTTTATCTCACGTTTCTTATCAGCTACGAATGTTTTATTTGATCTGTCAAAATAGATAAGAAAAACCAAAGGAAAAAACGTTTCTTTCTTTCTAAAGGATTTTACTGTACACATAAAATATACGTCCTGGCCAGAGCGTACCAAATCTAGTGATATTCATGCCTGGTTAATCTCCTGTTCGAAGGCCTAAGGTGTGTCTGTTAAAGATAAGAAATAAAACTAGTAACAGTTCGAGGGTCAAAAATCAATCAGGCAAAAAAAAAAATCACAATCTGAAATATCAATTGGAACAAGTTGCATATCACTTTCCTTTCATTTGTTAGGCAATGGGGGGGGGCGTATTTTGTTTGGCTGAATTTCGGTGTTCAAATATTGACAAAACTGTTTCTACAAACATTCCATCATCTTTTATCTTTTTTTTTTTTTTTTTTTATTTCCGTATTTGTTTGTTCGTTGTCTCATTCTTTATCTCTGTTAATAAAACCATTCAACCAAAAATGTTTTAACACATTAGAACTTTTCAAATGATCTCACTGTCCTTGTAAAAATGTTTTGCTTGTTTCACTTCGAGTCAGATGCTTTTTTATCAGAATTTCCAAGATTTATTTTCCCCCATGTCAACAATTTCATCTTCGCAAGACCAAAGATCATTTTAATCCTTTTTTTTTACATACGTGTTCAGCTGCCATATTTGTTACATTTTATTTTTTCATACATATGACCTTCAATTATTTGTTACATATTTGGATTTTTTATACGTTATATCGATTTACCTAAAATATTTAAAGCATTTTATTATCAGGAATTTAGCATATTTAAAAACATTTAATTGAAGATAGAAAAGTGATAGATAATTTTGATATTCTCCAGTGTAGGATTCTTATGTGTTATTATATATATTCCGTATGTAGTCACAATAAAACTGTCGTATGAAGTGAATAGTGAAATGGATTTGGAAAGAATCAATGTCATAATGTAAGGAGGCAATATCACGTCTATTATAGCAAAAAGTAGTAACAGCTTTTTTATTAGCCAATGAAAATCAAATAAGACACGTAGAAAATTATGAAGAGGGAAACGACAAGGTTCTCTTTAGAGGCGCTATTCGTTATGACCTTGCAGATCAACAATGAAAACATGACACGAAACATGAAGGATACATGATCCTACAGAAGGATACATGATCCTACAGAAGGATACATGATCCTACAGAAAGAGACATGGCCCCACAGAAGGAAAAATGACCCTACAGAATGACACATGGACCTACAAAAAGGAACATGAACTTACAAAATACAAAATGACCCTACAGAAGGAAGCATGAACCTACAGAAGGAGACATCACCCTACAGAAAGTGACATGGCTCTACAGAAGGCAAAATGACCCTACAGAAGAAAATATGACCCTAAAGAAGGAGATTTGACCCTACTAAATGTCGATATAATATTCTCTGTTGTTAATTTAGGAAAGTAAATGACTCCGAAAAGTCAAACATTAAAAAAATACAAATAACGCTTTAATATTAACATAAAGCCCGAATGTTAACAAAATAACTGCAAATGAATCTTGGTCAATATGAATGTTGAAGGCTAATCTTAATGTGCGGGTGGTGCATTAGTTAGTGGTTCGGAACAAGAAATCGACGAACAGAGTTCAAATTCCTTCCGTCTTCGTTATATTCACTTTCGCACAAAAATACCGTTTTCCTTTTGCTATGGGTTAAATAGTAATATAAACTGCCTTCTCTCTCTCCTCCCACCATCCCATGGTTTTCTATCATTCTAGGAAAAAGAAAAACTCCGAATTCGAAACCACATAAACTCTGGCGTTGTACAATGCAGTTATCGATAAAGTCATGGAATTCATTGTGACTCTATTATCTTGATTTTGGCCGACCTGTGCCGGTATTTTATAATTATTTAGTATTTGAGTCACAAAAAATAATAGAGTATACTTGGTTCTTTAGTCTTGATAGAACCAGTCTACAACCCTAACCCTAAATCCAATATAATTCCCAAGAACACTTCTATCAAATCAAACACATATGAAAGACAACTGTGTAGAGTCACGAACACCTACATCCCTGAAAACTAGACATTTGTTTGTAAATGCTATCTCTGCCTCCACCAAAAAAGGCACAGTAATTAAACATGATCAGAAGATCTCCTGAGATGTGAAATTGACATGTAAAATGCAATATTGATTCTACTTCTACATTGTCAAAATCTCCAATCACACTATCCTTGTTATTGAACACTCTTCCAGCATAAATATAGCCATTTTTTAAAACAATACACACACATATATATATATATATATATATATATATATATATATATATATATATATAATAAAAAAAACTTAAACACTAATATTCCATGGTTATAATTTATTACATTGGATTCATAATTACGATACAATTCATCAGACCTACAAATTCAAAAAGAAATCAGAAAAAACAACCCCGGGAAAAAATAAAATTTAGTGAAAGTGTATATATGAGAGTGGGGGACCAATGTGAGAGATAAATGAAAGCTTTAGAGAGGGTAATAGACCAGAGAAGAACAGGAAGGCCTAAAAAGTGAAGGTGGGGATTAATTTATATATATATATATATATATATATATATATATATATATATATATATATATATATATATATATATATATATATATATATAACAATAAAAAGAGACTATAAGGTTAGTTATAATAAAAAAAAAGCAAAGCATCGAATCAAGTGTCTTGCAGTTCAAGCAGTATCAGCAACTAACTTACTATTGTTTACCATAGCATTTTATTGCTATTAACCAGAATTAAACAATACCATTTCAATAATAAATTTCTGGACTCTTGATTAATTGATTTGTTTTAATAGTTATTGTAATCAACTGTATTTACACCCTATACATACATACATACATACATACATACATACATACATATATATATATATATATATATATATATATATATATATATATATATATATATATATATATATCTGTTATGTCCCGGAAAGGGATATATTTGATCGAAGTAGCTAAGTGGTTTTGGCTACTGTAACCAAGTAGTACACGGTAGCAGTAATCGACTGGTACTCGTCGTAGTCGCAGGTAATAGGTGTAGGCCAATAGGATAGCAAATGTATATATATATATATAATGAGCACAGACAATTCTTAAAAATACATTCGGTTATAATTTCTTTCATGAATACCCAAATATTCATTCACTTTTATTAAAAAAAATCGGCCTGGAGATATAAATATTTGGATATTCATGAAATAAATTATAACCGAATGGATTTTTAAGAATCGTCTGTAATTATATAATAATTATATTGCTCTGTTACTTACATTGAACTGTATTTGGATTAATTAATATCCTCCTTGTAATTATCCCTACTAATTATCTATTGATATCATATATATATATATATATATATATATATATATATATATATATATATATATATATATATATAAAAGTGAACATAGAAGTTAACACTTAGTGGCGACAGTCTGTTTCATGCTAGACGCAATCATCAGGCCACGATTGCGTCTAGCATGACACAGGCTGTCGCTTCTAAGTTTTGACTTCTATGTTCGCTTTCATATTTACACACGCTCTATCTCTGATATTGAGAACTTTATCCCATAAATATAACACATCTTAAGACTATATTTCTTCATATATATAATCCTTTGTTGAAATATGTTTTGTAGATTAGAACTGGCAAGGAACGTCTGTTAAGACTTTTAGTGAGTTTCTATTGGAGTCAAATAAATCGTTTGATGTCAAGTGGCAACTGATTAAGGAATTTGCCTAAATTGTGTGTATTGTTTCCATTAACATGGACTATTTTTGGTCGCTATATATCCAGGCGAAGTGTTTATATTGTTTATAATTCGGTGTTTGAAAAGAACGTCCTTTCATTTCTTCTGACCGCCTATTGTTTCGCCTTAAATGGATGATTATTAAGAACTCAATAAAAAATACATTTTTAAACTTAATATTCCGAATACAAAATTGTCACATTTGGTTCTATGACATTTTCTTAATTGGTTTGCATTGGAAAATTCTATCTATATAAAATCTTCCACTGTTTTTACTAATGTTCACCCAAATCAAATCACAAGAGCCACTCAGGGTAGAGCATTACTGAATAAGGTTGATGTATGAATCTAAGAGGGTGCAATAAGATTATGATTTGAAGTGGTTAAAATTTGAGCATTCGGGGAATATATTTGTCTGAATGGAACTTCCACCTTATAATAGGAACATGGAGAGAAAGTAGTTTGATTCCGTTGATGTAACATGGTGGGTCTTAACTGGTGGAACTAACGAATGGAGCGCTCATCTGAACAATTACTATGAAAATAGTGATAGTCTAGCGATAGGTTTGCGTCT
This sequence comes from Acanthosepion pharaonis, assembly GCA_903632075.3. Lineage (NCBI taxonomy): Eukaryota > Metazoa > Mollusca > Cephalopoda > Sepiida > Sepiidae > Acanthosepion > Acanthosepion pharaonis. The sequence goes on along the minus strand of CAHIKZ030000395.1, from coordinate 554,100 downwards.
GTAAGAAAATATGTTATACTCCACAAAGAAAAATTTAAATATTCAAAATCTTTGAAAGTCAAAATTAAAACCCTCTAATTGTTAAATATATTATCTTTGATGAAAAACTCCAAATACTTGAAAAGGTAATTGTTAATTGGAGAAGCGAACATGGAGGAGGCTGTAAAATTTCATATACTATGTAACTCAGTTTCGTCAGGTATTATGTCATTGGTCTATACTTACTGCGAAGTCTCACGAATCAATGTAACACTTCACCATTTGTGAGTTTTTCTTTTAATTAACGAAGGTTCAAATATTAGTAATTGAATTGTTATTGTTGAGTTTATTATTTGCTAAAGTGCTCAAAATGATTACATATAAATGGCAACAATTTTGTACCAAGTCCGTTGCATGAAAATATCAGATTCCAATCCTCAAAAACAAATATAACGAAAGTGAAGAATTTTTCGACCATCCTCCATTTTCGCCTCGTTTAAACCCAACTGACGAGCATCTTTTCAATGTAATTATGAATTAATTGGTGATCATCGGTTTTTTCGTTTCATTATGTATTTTTTAACCCTCTTTAAAGATGTTCCCTCACACAATGTAATGTGTTCTGTCTTTAATTTTAATTGTCTAAGTGTCTTTTTCTTAAAAATAGAATAAATCACATGTATGGAGAAAGAAAGAAACCTTTCCAAATCCTGATGACTTACCTTCTGATGAATACAAAAGATGATACGAAAATAAATTCTCCTGCCCATAATGAATCGTCCGCCGAACTCCAAACGCTATTAACTTATCTTTATTTCTAACAATGACCAAGCTTTTGTGTTGTTCCATGGTGTGTCTATGATATTGAAATTGTCTGCTGCTTCCTTTCTCTCCAGATGCGCACTGTTTTGGCTGTCCGCCCATATGTCAGCTTTTACATAGAGGTACGCACAAATACGTTCGTTAAACACTGCTGCTGACAACGCAAAACCATTCGAAAACAAGGAACATATTTTTAAATATTTCATTTCAAATCTGAATGACAAAATCAGAACTGAATTCTTCACGCTATAGGGATGACTTTTTTTCGTTATTTTTTTTTTCATTTTACTTTCTATTCAATTATTATTATTATTATTATTATTGTCAAATTCTTTTGTTTGTTTTATTTTTTTATATCAATTTTTCACTTTATTTCTTTCGAGAGATTATTATAAGTAAATAGATCGACTTCTGGGATTCCAGACTTTCTCCCAAAGTTCAAATTTTACATATTTATATAGACTCGTCTTCGTTTGGCACAAAGTGAAAAGGTGGGGGGTTCCTTATAGGGAAGATTGTGTTGCATGATTCTTCCTACCCGGAAAATCAGCATCCGAAAGTCTTTTGCCTCGGTGAAAAGAAGTACAACTGCTACAACTTATTAAACTTATCTTAGTATAGAGTTAGGAAGATTGTGTAGCTTCAGTATTCAGTGTAGGGAAGGTATGATTCCTTCTAGAAAGGTTTAGCACTCCAGAATGAATGTAGTACCTGAGCTCTCTGCCCAAGATAAAATAATTCTCTTTGGTTTTTATTTACTTTTTGTGTGTGATAACGATAGGTCACGACAGGCCCTGGATTTGCGCCTAAAATGTTGCTGATGGCGTCGCAGCACCTGCCATAGCTGTATAGGCACACATGGGAGTGACAGTGTCTCCCTCGATGTCGTCGTTTTCTTTCCTTCGAGCATGCTTCTCTCCGGCGGCAAACCTCCGTTTCTTCTCTCCTCGCTTCAACCCTCGGTGTAAAACGCGTCTTCAGCGTGAGCGAGTGTTGGCAACGACTTCCCAATGCTCGGTGTCCATGTCTATTGCCGTCATGTCACATTTGCTGATGTCCTTGCCGGTGGCCAGTTCCCCCGTACAGCAGGACTTTCGGAATCCTCCCGTCTGAGGCGACGCTGGTGTGATCTTTCTAGGGCGTAGGTCTTGGCAGAGTTTTATGAGAGACCGGCAGATGATGAGGCAGCACAACTCCTCTCTCCACGCCACCGATGTTGTCCAATACAGCCTAGCAACGGCGTCGTCGCAGGAGTTGCCAGAACAAAGTTGAACATAACATCGGACTGTCTTAGGAACTCCGGCTCCTGATTTGTCCTCAGGGTTTACTCCCGAAACCTTTTCTATCATTGGGTATGGCCGCAAGGCAGCAGAGTTTTCCGTCTCTTAGATGGACTACCCTCCCGGGCTGATGAGTTCCGTCTACCTGAAGTATCTAAATTGGCTTCGTATTTTATATTAATGTTTACTCAATACAAGGCTCAAGAGCTACTCAAGGTAGACGGTTAGTGAATGAGATGTGTGATAAAGTAGGAAATATTGTAGTTTACAAATGACCCTTAACCTGAAAATGTTAAGTTTTTAGTGTTCGGGGAATCATCCACGTCTGTTCCTCAAAATAGTCGTTCTTGGGAAGAAACTGAGTGGAATAACCTTCTTGCCTGTGGAATATGAGAGGAATAAGGGTGATTCAAGCATGTGGATGTGGATATGCCATTCGCCTTTTCATCTCCACGTTGAACGTTCGAATTAGGGTTCTTTTGTTCTCTTTTTTATATATCTGTTTCCTTTATCGAAACAAAAGTCACAGTCAATATATAGACGATAAAATAATGTCACAAATTAAAACGACTTTTATAATTTCATGTCTCGTCTATTTCTATTCATGGCGAATATCATGTGTCTGTGGTAACTGAGGTCATTGTTCGATCCGAGATAAAAGCAGGATTTTGAATGCTGATTTTAAAAGTAGAAAGAAAAGTGCATCCCACTTGGTGCAATATGAACTTCTAACATGTCGTTCGTATTTGTTTTTCTAACAGACAAAACTAGTTTGAGAAAATATCTATTTACATAAGTCATTTGCATTTTAGAAAAAAATACGGTTTATAAATTTAATAGATATAAAAAAAAATCTTTTGATCTTTTGAATAAGATATTTACAAGAAAATTTCTTGTAAAAATACTGTATATATATATATATATATATATATATATATTATTATTATTATTATTATTATTAATTAAAAATATTTTTTTATCGCGAAGCAGAAATTTCAATGTTTCGGAAATTATTGTTCCATTTTCAAGTGATATTCAATAACTTCAAAAAATATGATTTACTTTTGAAAGCGAAGTAGTATTATATTAAAGAGTTTCAATTTTTTTGGGGGGGGTGTTATCTTATTTGACGAATCTAAAGACAAATCTTGGTAGAAAAGTGAAAAAATGTAGGTTAGAAGTTAAGTGTGGATATGTAATTTATATTTGTCAAGATGAACTGTCGTTTAGTAGACATGTCAACATTTCTTCCTGTTAAGAACATATTCATAAGATACAATTAAATAATACAGAGAGATATATGTATCGAACAATGAGTTAATTTTGGTATTTTATTGTTTTAATTATCTTTATATATCTTAGAACTGTCTTAAAGAGGCCTCTAGTATGATTAAATCATTTTTCATATATATTTAATTATTATGATCTAAAATGCAATACTTATTACATTCAATGGTACATTAGAAATGACAATATTAAAATTAAAAGTCAAGGAATTAGGTCAATTAATAAATATTGTATGTGCCATTATACGTAATCAAATAATAGATATGTAATTATAGTGTTTGGATTTTTTTTTTAAATCGTATTAATTATGTTTTAATGTAAACATAGTACAATGCCTACAAAAAAGTTTAGTTCGTTTCGTTGATTTAATAAATCTTTATTTTTAAGAAACTTTTTAAAAAAAACACAGTAAAATGGAAATTAATAAAAAAAAAATCGAGAATTTGTAGGTCATTAATGACACGTCGTCTATACCTGCATAAAAAGCTATATATTATTAAGATTCTTAAAAATAAAAAAGTTAGTAAAAAGTTCTTCCTTCCCCAAGCGTAGACTTTTAAAAAAAAACCTATTTAACCACCTGCTTCATAAGGTGTTGGATTTTCATGTACCTGATAAAAAATTATACTTTGATTAAGCATGGACTCTAGAAAACCTTTAAAGTTGTCCTTTGGATTATGGTACCAGAATTTTAGCAACAGGCAAATTGTTGTAAGTTATCTGGTGAAAGTTCTTCAGAGTAAACTTGTAGGTTTAAAGCATTCTATAATTGTTCAAAGTGATTTGGGAAATTTGGTGGACAAAACAAAAGAGGATGTTCCAGACACTCTTCCTGTGGAATTTGTGCAATGTGGGAAAACGCAATTTCCTATTGAAATACGCCACTACCGCTTGGAAGGAGTCATTAGATATGCTGAAGTAAATGGCACATGACAATGTAGTATCCGCACAAATCATGTGACCCAGTATTTGCCAGTGAAACTATTTCACAATTCCAATTCCACAATTTATTTTATCATTATGCATTCTGACTCCATATCTTTCCCAGGATAAAGATAGACGCCTACTCTACCGTTCACCTTTTTCAGAAGAAAAACAGATTCATTGACGACATTCTGTCATTAACCGAAGGTCTAGTTCCGATATTCGAATCCCGATTGAAGGCGTTGGACATAGCATAGGTACTTAATTGGCCTGTAACTACGCAGCTTCATATGCTATAAGAATCGATGTGTTGTGTGCTGTGATGCGTTCGTTGGTCGCCTCGATTAAAAACTATCTTTGTGCTACGGTAGTTCAAATGTTGGCTCGTACTTGGCAGGAAATCCCCCCACTTAGTTCTCACATTCTATCTTGACTTTCTAATGACCTGTCGGCGGGTGTCAAATTTCATTTTTAGCCTGATGTTAGTAAATGACAATAACATCAGCAGAGCATGCACACGATCCTTACTATTTCGAAACTATTCTCACCTAGTGATTCTCGTGATACCAATTTATTCTATTTGCATATAGAAATATAGTTAAATCATAGTCAATGAAATATTTCTTCGTTCTCATAGCTACGGCACTCAACGGAGTCTAATTAAGGACTCGAAGCTGCATTTTGTTTATATGGGTCTAACTATCACACGCGCTTTTATTAGAAGACGGTACCCATCATATTCATTCCACGCTGCTATATATATATATATATATATATATATATATATATATATAATTTATTCAAAAATTATAACATAAATATGTTATAAAATCACTACAAACATAGCCATTTTGTTTCAACACTTCTGGTGTCTTATCAAGTGGTTGTGTTGAATGTAGAATAAGTTTTAAAAGGCTCAAGTCAAGCAAACACCCCTCGCTAGGGGACACTCTGTTACATAAACTACAATGACCAATCAAAATACAAGTATATGAGAATTCAAAAAGTATAAAATTTAGGAAATCAGACTGATTCTGCTTATATATATATATATATATATATATATATATATATATATATAGGCTACTTGGAATGAAGTAGAATGAATATATTACCTTGAAACACTTCTCGTGCGATCGCTGAAGTTAAGCAAGCAAAGTCTGGTCCGTACTTAGATGGCTAGCTGCTTAGGAATACTAAATGCAGTAAGCTTGGATGTACGGCTGGTGTAATGAAGAACGTCTCGAAATTTGAAATCAAAAAGCCGAGTTCCAATTCCAGTCGAGTTTGTTAGAGTCACTTACGCAAAAATACCCTTGAAAAAGGCATGAATCCACTTCTTTCTTCCCCAGCTATGGGCTATTTGGTAGGACTTGTATCAGTAAATCATTATTGTCTAAAAGATTTTCATAGTCTAAAAATATTTTCTGGCTCTAAATAGTTTTCCTAAGGTTGATAATCCATAAAGAACAACTCATTACAATGAATAAATGTGATAATCTTGCCGTCATGTAATTAAGTTAGAATTTAATTTACTTTTTATTCTTAACATTAATTTTCTTAATCAGGGAAGACAGAATGATATTTTTTAACCCTTTGAGCCTTGACCCCTGCTTTACCGGTAGTAGAGAAAAATGACGTAATGCCCAGCTACCGGTTGAACGATGGGTAAACACTTGTAACTATTTTTAAATCTACTGTCAATCATTACATACCAATTATTTGCAAATTTTGACTCAGGAGCCCAAGCGGAAGGGTTGAAATTGTTCAGGAACGCCGGGGGTCATACGGTTAAACTAGTGTTTCCAAACCTCGTCTGCTAGCATGCTCATTGGGTGATTTCATAAACAAAGGTACAGAACACTATTTACACTATTGACCTCATCTTTGTCGCCATATTTATCACAACGTTTCGGCCCTTTAGTATCTGTCTATATTTCTGAGATGAGGTATTATGTACACAATTTACATTATTCGGGCTATTGTCCTCATCTTTGTCGCTATATTTATTACAATAGTCCGAATAATGTAAATTGTGTACATAATGCCTCATCTCAGAAATATAGACAGATACCGAAAGGCCGAAACGTTATAATAAATATGGCGACAAAGATGGGGAAAATAGTCCGAATAATGTAAATAGTGTACATAATACCTCATCTCAGAAATATAGACAGATACTGAAAGGCCGAAACGTTGTAATAAATATGGCGACAAAGATGAGGAAATAGTCCGAATAATGTAAATAGTGTACATAATACCTCAGCTCAGAAAAATAGACAGATACTGAAAGGCCGAAACGTTGTAATAAATATGGCGACAAAGATGAGGAAAATAGTCCGAATAATGTAAATAGTGTACATAATACCTCAGCTCAGAAAAATAGACAGATACTGAAAGGCCGAAACGTTGTAATAAATATGGCGACAAAGATGAGGAAAATAGTCCGAATAATGTAAATAGTGTACATAAAAATCAGCTCAGAAAAATAGACAGATACTAAAGGTAAAGAACTATGAAAAGTTTTGAAAACTCTGCTTTAAACGAAAACATTTTCTGCAGGTTTCTTCCTTTTTTATTATATTTATTTAATTATTTTTTTATCACGATCTTACGAAATAATAACAGCATGACTTAAAATCCAGCATACACATTTCTGATATACATGTGTGTGTATGTGTGCGTGTGTGTGTGCGTGGTAAACTTCATAACATAAAGAGTCTTTCTCTACGTCTGTTGTCTTTTCTCAAGAAATAAGTAATAAGAAGTAGAGTCCATTTTTCAATATAACTTTTATTTAAAAGAATTCCCTTTGAAAATAGAACTTTTCGCATGTAAACATCTCGCAAATTAACATCTATGTATGTGTGCGTGTTTTATGAAAAAGATTTCATCTAATATTTTTCATCGGTTACTTTCTTTAAAAAAAATGATTTACGATGCCTCTTAAATTTCGACTCTTCCTGGCTGCTCTTCTGTTGTCGGTAGACATTTTCTCAGAGGTGAGTCAATATTCCCTCAAAAACTTTATTCAGTAGATTTATTTGATCAGAAATAAATTAAAAAAAAGCTATAAATAAACAGTCTCCTCTTTTTTGTGGTCGTGGCGGTAGTTCAAAGATGTATTTGCATTATTCTTCCACCATGACACTGTTGACTTCGTCGTTGTTGTTTTTAATACAACAATTCGACCACTGAAAATGATTTTCAATTGAATGCTTATTGTATATTGGAACTTGAAATACTTTCTTTTTTTCTGTCATATTTAAATTCGATGATGCAATAAGAGTGACATATGTGTAAATCAGAAAAAAGGCAGTTGAAATTTTTGAAAAACATAATGATGAAAGAAGGTTTGGCGAATTTAACACTCACAGGATATATTGAAAGCAATAAGTAAAGAAAGAAACATTCAATAACCTGTAATTGGCTGGCTGAACAGGAATAATAAGGAGATTAATATTTTTTAAAAAGGATAAGAAACTGTGAGCAGCCATTGATCCCCTACATTTTGAAGAAGATGTGCGGGTGGTGTAATAGATAGCGACTCGATATGAGAAATCGAAGCGGTGAGTTCGAATTCTAGTCGGGTTCGATAGATTCACTTACACGCAAATACCTTTAGGAGAGGTATAAATGCACCTCTTCTCCCCCAGCTATGGGTTAAATAGTTTCACTTGTATCTGGAAAAATCATTGTTATCTCCAAGGCTTTTTTAATTCAATATTCACACGCAAAAATTATTATTCTTAGAATCGGCTATAAACAACCCACAAAGGGTTGATAAGCTATAAAAAAAACAATTTAATCAATCGAACAATGTTCTGAAGGAACACTGTGTATAAAAGAAGAATATACAACAAACAAATTTAGTAGAAGGTCAGTTATTGTAAAGTTTCCCCATTTCTAAACAGGAAGTGTTTTCATTATTCCATAGATTTTTTCAGGTTATTTTTTATCTATATAAAGGCTGTTCCAATAAGTTGGAACGATTTTAAATGTGAATTAAGTTTAAGCATCTAATGATTTTTTTTTCTTTTTCTTTCAGATTTAACAACTTAAGTCTTTGGCAATTTCGGCCATGGAAAGATTAACAATCAAACAATGTGTTAAAGTTATCGAAGCCTATTACAAAAATGGACGTTCAAACAGAAATGCATTTCCCGCACTTCATGATTTTTGGGGTCAACATAATCGACCAACCGAGAATGCAATTGGAAACGATGTAACGTTGTTCTGGAGAGGTTCAATTCCTGCGCGCGATCACGAATAGAGGGGTCTAGATTTTCAGACACATTTCTCGCACACTGCAGCAATGTTTCCAGCTGAACGGCGTAAATGAGCACGCAGTGGTGTTTTCACATATGCCACCGACCATTTTGTTTGAATTTACGAACCAGGTTTTCAACTGCACACTTGAAACTTTAACATGTTTGATTGTTAATCTTTCCATAGTTGAAATTGCCAAAGACTTAAGTTAAATCTGAAAGAAAAACGAAAATATCATTAGACGCTTAAACTTCATTCGCAGTTAAAATTGGTCCAAGTTATTGAGTTTATAAGGTACCTCCACAAAAATCGCGATACCTAAGGTTTTAAATTAATTTTTAAAAATGAAAAATCTTTCTTGAAGCTTTCATTTTAGCTTTAATTGAAAACTAAATGATTAAATTTACTATTTCCAGTAAGCAAAATACTCTGGTATATTTCAAACAGAAATTATATTGATTGGAATCGATTTTCATTTTTTTTTTTTTTTCAGTAACATCGTCAAAGTCGTCCATTTTTGAGACATTTGTAAACACAAGTAAGTTCTCGGTTTTAAAAATCTTACAAAAATAAAAATACTTTTCTGAAACTTTATTTGAGGAATATTAGCTGATTTAAAGTATAATTAATCTGATTTTAAACAAATATTATTTACGTTGTTTTAAAATATTGCAGAAAGATTTTTTAACTCGATAGTAGCCGTGTTTTTAACCTGACACTGGCTGATTTGACGTATTGACAGCCTAATAACATTGTTGTTATACGGCGACTTCATCTGTAAAACATAATTTAAGAAAATCATGTGAGAACGTTTTTTATATAATAAGTACTCAGTAATCTTAAAGATTTAGGAAAATAATCTAATGTTTTATTAAATTTTAGAAATGTTTACTACAGTCATCGCTATTATTTTCTGATACTGTCGTGTATAGTCGCCCGTATTTACAAAAATGGGCACATTTATACACACAAAACAAAATTCAAAACTCTTTTAAAAATATTGGTTGTGATGATTTGTATTAAGCTTTTCCATTCATGATTAGTAATTTAAATTTTTCACTTAATAATAATATCATTTAAAAGGGTAATATTAATATAGAATAAAATATTCAAAACTTTATAAGTTACCATAATTAAAATTTAAAAAAAATGAAAACAACTCTTATCGAAATTCATTATTCATTGAAAAAATGTTTCTTAAGACAATAACGTCCTTAATATATCTTCTTTATAAAAGCAAGTGAATGCTTTTCAAATTAATGCATGTTTTATTTTACTATTCAGAAAAGATGTTCGGTAAATGATATTTCTATTTGACAAAAATAAATCGATGTTTTAAATTCTGCAAGGAGTTCCTGATTTTAATTAATATAAAAAAATAAGCGGATCAAAACTTAATTTCTCGTGGTGTAACAGATGTAAAAAAAAATATATTTTACAAAGTTTTTCTAAAAATATTATTTAAAAAATAATTGCATTCATTTGTAAATAAATCCTAAAAATCTCATTAAAATCCAACAATTATTTGATTTTTGCAAGAATTCTCAATGTGTTTTTTACTGCAAAAAAAAAGATGTCAAATTCCCCATACTTATCTTTGGCACACCCGCTAACGCCCAAAAAAAAAGATTTTTAACCAAAATTTCGAAGGTGCTAGAAAGGATTTAAAAAATTAATAAAATAATCAAAAAATAATTTGGTCTTTCCTCTTAATAATAACATAAACATTTTAACAATAAAACTTCGTTTTTATCAAGTTTAGGGCCTTTTTCATTATGATATGCCCTTTTTAGTGAAAAAGTGGAGGTACCTACTTTATATATTTTTATTCATATTTGTTTTTAGTAAAACATTTCGGCCGATGCACTCGTCGGCCTTCTCCAGGTGTATATTATATTTGAAGGTCTTCAGAAGTCACTTAATGCTTCTTCGTTTATATCTACAACTAGAATCATCACCGTCTGGCAATATCCCATGAAATAATGGAAAACATTTATTTGTCAACAGATTTTAGCAAACTTTGTTCACCGCTAACATGAAACCTTAACACTCAGTCTTGTGATTCTTTTAAACTAGTGTATGCTTGTTGGGATAATAAAAAAGAAAAAACAGAGAGAAAAATACGAAGCTATTTCTAAAAAACCCAGATGTAGCATACACTTAAGAAAGACCTAAGATTATATCGACCGAAATGTTGTATTAAAAGCAAAAAATAGTTTTTCTTATTTCCGGAATTCATGTGCGATATGCTTTTTCTATAATCGTAAACCTTTCTGGATTTGCGTTCAAAAGCAGAATAACATTTCTAAACTTTCAACTCGAAATGTGGATTGGTTTTTCAACTACTTGCATTATTTACATTATTCGGACTGCTATCTTCATCTTCATTGCTATATTCACAACGTTTCGACTGTTGTACGCTCCGGCTTTCTTTCAGGTGATTGGAATTTCAAACCTAAACCTTTATTCAGTCCACCGCAGTAGATTTTTCTAATTCCACGTGTCATGCCTCTTCCGGATGTGTCAGTTATTTCCCTTTAACTCAACTCTCCAAGTTTTGGTCGACCACTGCCGTGGCCTGGTATTGAACTCACAACTCTTTGAGTCCAGTCACTGGATCAAACCAACGTCTTTATCCACTGGGCAATAAAGGGTTCGGTTTGGAATTCCAATACAACGGCCGAAACGTTGTGAATATGGCGATGAAGATGAAGATAACAGTTCGACTAATGTAAATGGTGCAAGTAATCATAATACTTAACATCAGAGATATAAACAGATTTTCAACTAGTCGAGTCATATTAAATGTTATTTTACGGAGACAATAATTCAAATTAAATCTCTAGTTTAGGTTTCACCCATTTAATTCTTTACAAAAGGTCACATAGGGGAAGAGACATTTATTTTTTGATTGTTAGAAACTGATCCCAAGATAGTTCCTTTGTCACACGCACATATACACGTGGATACATACATACACACATACACACACACACGAAACACACATATTTCTCCCCCTCCCTCTCTCTCTCTTTATCATGTTCCCGGTCTCTCTTATTTATTAATAAGTATGGTTCCTTTATTACGGTTAAGGTGGGTACCTTTTAAAGATATTTCAATTTTTAACCCATTGCTTTTTTTACATTTCCTTCATCGATTCTTTCATTGTAGTTGCTTTTATATTTCTATTTTTTCTTACGCTTTTTTCAAAACGCTTTTATACATTCCTAAACAAAGTAAATTTTTTTGTTTTCTTTTTCGCTGAGGCACCATTTATTTACCTCTTAAGCAATTCCTTCAACTCCATCCCAAATGCAATTACATCTCGTAGACAAAACGAAAGAAAAAATGCCATTCTACAAGAAAGTTATTCGCAAGACGCTATTTATATTTGTTGACTTCACACGTGTGCAACCGGGTGCGAGCTTCTGCGCTTGCGTGCCCAAAGGTAGGCAGGGTTTAAAATGGCGGAATCTCAACAAAAATAGCACACACGAAGGTAACCCGTTATTCAAGAACTCTTAGATACATGTGAAGAAATTAGCAAAAAAAATATACATATATATATGTATATATATATATATATATATATTTTAGATAGATAAAGACTAGGGCATATGCCAATGTATATGAACGTACTTGTTGCCTGAATTTGGAAAGCTCGAACGGAGATAATGTTCCAAGTGGGAAGTAATACATGCCTTGAAAATCAGCATTCTCGCTTCTACATTGACTATAGTCTTACGATGCTGACACATCTTGATAGATCATTAGCTTTCTGACTTCTGAGATAATGTCATCGAAGTAACTTGTCTTTCGTTTAATTTCAGTTAAAAATCAACTGAATAAACATTATAAAAGGTTATTTTATATGCATTCAACAGCATGTGGACTTGGACTGTTAAACGTCATTACATTTCAATACTCGTTGCTGGTACACGTTTTTGTTAAACTTTGCAGACAGGACCTAGTGCTTTAGTTTTAGATTTAAAAGAGAAAAATAACGATACTTAAAACAATGCATTGCTTAAAATAAATTGGATTTTCTTTGTTACTATCTAATTACTCAGATTCCTTATGATGACTCATGCGAGTCGAATGTTTGGACCTGATAGTCTAAGATCCTGTATTACTGAATGCATATAAAAAGGATTATTCATAGACTAAATCACTGCCAGATTCTCATTTTTTTTTCATTTTTTTATGGGTAAGGCTTTTTTTCAGTCTTTGTCTACGAGTTGTCGCTCCTAACTTCCTTTTCAAACATTTTTATATATAATATTTATGTGTGTTTTTTCTTTCTTTCTTTATCCTTTTTCTAAAAAATATGCATTTACGCTTCTTTTCTTTCTTCACCAGTCATTTTTTATATATCAATAATTTGGTAAGTCGTTTCCAGCCAAATATTTCTTATTTTGTATTTACTGTGAGTGTTTGTAACTTCTCGTTTTATAGAATTTTTTTATTTGAATTTTAAAAGGTTTATTTCCATTTTTTCCCACTTTGCCAAGAGAAGATATTTCTAAAAAAAATGTCGGTATTTATTATATCTCCAAATTAAATCCATCGTCAAATTAGCAACTGCATCAGAACGAATACTCTTCAATTCTGTAGAAATTCAAGAAACTTCACCGGCAGACGTTCCTCTTCCATTCACCATCAATTCTTTCCTTCCTTCAATTTCTGTTTTTCAGCCATTTTCCTGCTTTCTTTCGCATTCCTCTTGCGAGAAAAAAAAACCTGCCTTTCTCGAAAAACTTATCTTCTTTTTTGTTCTTATTTCAGCATCGTATACTCTCCATTTTTTTTATTGTACTTTGTTTTTTTGTTTTGTTTTTTTTTTTTTGTTTTATTTCACAATATTACTGTCTGCTACAAAAATTGCTAAAATGCAAACATTTTTTTTCTTTTTTATTGATTAATTTTATTCTAAGGATTGATTTCTTTTTTAACAAATCTTCAGGAGGTAAATCGATTATTTTGTAATCATTTAAGAGTCATTAACTATTTTTATTACCATCAACACAGGTTTTGAAACTTCATGATGTTCTATATTATTATTATTATTATTATTATCATAATTATTATTATTATTATTATTATTATTATTATTATTATTATTATTATTATGTAGCTGTATGTCCAAAAAAATTTGATTCTGCGCAACATGGTAGATTGAAGAAGTGCAGATTGAAGGAAATTGGCGCGTTTTCCCCGAACATCAATAGTTAAGAGTTCGAGTCCAGATAAAAAACAGCGTCTTGAATGCTGATTTTAAAGGCAGGCCTGTTCTTAACATTTGAAAGATTGGTAAATTATAATCTTCCTATTTCATTCCACTCAAACTAAGCCAAAATGAGAATTTATAATCACAAAACTCCTAAACACAAATATGGAAGTGTATCTTCTGTACAATAATAACATATGGAAGATTTTCACCTATATATTCACAATTTGATGGGATAGATAGATAGATAGATAGATAGATAGATAGATAGATAGATAGATAGAAAACTCCCTATAAAAACTGAGAGGATTA